>JAXCHB010000035.1:16435000-16967281 GCA_036926305.1 Uropetala carovei
TATGGAAAAAATGACGACTGCTTATCTAAGTTTTGGTGAGGAATAGAGGTATGCAACGGAGGCATAGCGATTTTCAAAGATATCGTGTAAGCTCTTTTGAGTTTTTGAAAGTGTAAATTTTTTATTTATCAAATATCTCACGTACCCCTTGGTTTGGCTTCACGTAACCCTTGGGGAGTACATCTACCCCAGTTTGGGAACCCCTGCACTATACCATACGATACAAGTGTAACTCCTCTGCTGCTATTATGTTTCGCGCCGCTTTACGACGAGTATTCCGCGTTATCGTATGTACATTTGAACCGATTTCGTCAAATAAAATCGCACTAGTTTTCCCATCACCGGTAAAACGTAAACAATTTCTAAATTTTTAGGCTTTCAATCCTTCGCTCCTAAATTTCTCGTTACTCTCTGGTCAATATTGATCGTTTTGACTAACAAACATGGCGCTGCTTTTCGCGGCTTGATATAATTTCTCTCTCGGATATAATTTCAAATCGTCAACGCGCATGAAGCAGTGCAAAAAAAACTGCATGTGATAATGGCATCGCGCATGTTAGGCTACTGCGCGAATGTGATTTAGCCTTCAGGTCTTTCATTAATGACCGCATCTTAAATCGAAATGGACAAACGCAAGCACGAAATATTTACATTAATAGCTGAACGTTTCACTATTAGGAACTCTAAATCGCATTTGACCGCCAAAACAATGCCTGCTGTCCTATAACAATACTGATGTGGATGTTAAAATGCCGCAACTGCCACGTAGATACCAATTTTCTTTTCTTTTTTTTAAACCTCAAAATATAAGCACGCTTTCGTTGATGTGAAATTTGAGGCATTCAGCAGGCAGTCAAAAATTAAGGGAAAAATAAGAGATTGTACAGCATATCCTCTAATCCAGACTTATAAATGAAAATAACACGCTTAAATCAACGGATCTACGTATCTTTGACAGAGATAACATATTTGAAGGTAAAATCGACTTAATTTAAATGATTAACTGCTAGTTGTACGTTAAAACTATAGAGTAAAAAAAGTCCAATGTAATTGAAATACACATTTCTGCATTCACATTCACCATCCTCTTTTTATGCTATACATTGCAATATAATTGTCTTAAATAATAAGAAACCGAATCGATCGCAACAGTAAAAAAACATTCCTTTGCCGTGTACATTTTCTATACTGAAACACTGCATTACTCACTCCTCCATACCTGTAAAACGTTTGTTGTAACATTACATAAAATCACAAGAGAATTATCGAGCTCGTCTTACGGCTGAAAATAATTACATAAAGTACCAGATGCTACGACCAGTGTGTGTGTGTGCGTGCGTATCTAACCCCACCACAATTTTCTCCTATTTTCGTTCGATACCTTCATCTTCTACAAGCCGATTTTTCCACTTTCTCGTTGAAAATTCCATAACCCGAACCTCGGGAGGAAGGTCCCGAGTAACAAATGTCCGACTGAGAACACACGCACATAAACGGACAAGAGACAAAAGATTTAAAGGTTAAAAAAAATTATACTTCAAATCGACACTCACCTGTCTCGAGATCGACCGTGTACGGCAATCCGGCCCACGGCCCGAGGAAGTCGTCGGCCGATTCTTCGTCAACCTGCGGGACCAAGCAGAGACGAAGAGAAGTTCGGTTAAAAAAAAAATAAAACAACCTGCAGAAGCACAGCGTCCGAGGTACTATCCCTCACAAAACACCATCGGGAAATCCCGGCACCAAAGACACACACGCTACGGAGCCAAAACGGCACGAACGCAAAAAAAAAAAGAATATCCCGCGATCACGCGGGGATACATGCGCGGTCTCCTTGACGTAGGACTCGGGCGATTCTTCTAAGGGGGAGAACATCCTGGATCCGCCTTCTCCGGGAAAGACGACGACTCCCCCCCCTCCCTCCCCCCCCTGGGGCACCCATCCAACCCCCCCCTTCTCGAGAGACCGGCGTGTCCTCCACCTCTCCTCCTTCTCTCGTTCCTAAGAGCGACGGGGGATGAGGATGGTCCCGAAGGAGGCAAGAAAGTCAACCTCCCCCTCCCATCCTCTCCTCCCCCCGTCTCTCTCTCTCTCTCTCTCTTTAACCTCCCTTTAGTGGAAAGAAGAGGACCCACCCACGCGCTCTCTCACACATCTGCTTGATGGATAGAGAGGACGCCGCCCACTCACCCCTTTCTTCAAAAGTTCCAAGATTCGAAGCACGAAATCAAAACATCGGAGGCAAATAACAAAGAAGAGGGGCAAGTGCTTTTTTAATTCGAAGAGTTTTGATTTTTTTTATACATTTTCCGAAGCGCTCTCCACACGCCAAACACGAAGAGAAATCACGAAACTCGGGTTTTGATTCCGTGACGACGCTCCTAATGAAAAATCTACATTGCGGAATTTTTAATTATGGCATACTTTATTCGCCAAGATGCCAAAGGGTAAACTTTTAATGGAAGTGCTTTATAAATTGACCTCTTAAGGCCAATTATAAAGTAGCTCAAGGGACAACATGGCATTACTGCGAGATTTTGTTTTTTTTCTCGAGTGTAGTTTTACCGTGATTTATCGCGATCCATTCGAAAAAAATGACGTAATGCATATATTTAAAACTTTATCATTAGAGACATGGATTTAAGGTCTCACTGATTCGCTTCCATGCCACCCATTGTATTTCAACTTGGCGAACATTCACACGCACACGGGAGGAAATTATTTGAAATTTCAAACAAAAGAAACGTCAAGTGGAGCGACTTTATAGGTAAAACAGAAATAAAAACCAAGAAAATAATTTTCAATGCCCGAAATGCATTAGAATGATAGTTAACTTTAAGGATGAATGACAATTTCGTACGGACGCTGGACAGGGAAAAAGGTAAATGAGACATACCAACTGGGATGAGCGTTGATTCATACCAAATGTGCAACAATTGCATTGCAAGAAAGAGATAACAATTCAACATAACACGAATATAAAACTATAAAATGAAAGAGAGAATGAAAAAGAATTTATTTTAAATAGCCCACAAAAATAAACTCTTACCGTTGTTGTTTTTTTTTATCGCTACTCGATGCTAACGGAAACTAAATTAAACCCATCGTTTTATCTTTTTAATCGATATCAATGTGCCCGGTCTTATATGAACAAACATCGAATCCACCAAATCCTAAAAAGCTAGAAAAGAAATTGCCTAAACATAAATCAAAAAATGTACCGTTCGAGCTAAATCTCACCAAAAAGCAAACAAAAAAACCAACGCGACGCTCCAAGACATAAGACATTCTAACTAAAAACGTCAAGAGTTCCAACGCGATAGAAAGAGGTGATAAAACGCGTAGATACGCGAACCCTCCCCCCCTAAAAAAAAAAAACAAAACCAAGACGGCGTTTACTTATCACCCGCACCACGCAGCGCCACCTATTTTCAATGTCATACGCGCGTACCGTACTGACGCAACCACTTCCGACCTTTACGCTACCCTTTAAACAAAAAATAAAAATAAAACGTACCGTTCCTTTCGCACCCAATTAATACCTGAAACGAGCCGTTTTGTGCATTCCGAGGAATGCTTACCCACGACCTCGACGGAGACAGAGGGAAGACAGCTTGGTGCATGCGGAGGTGGAGACACTTGAAGAGGGTGGCTTGGGATGGAGGATGAAGGAGGTAAAGAGAGAGAGAGGAAGAAGAAAGAAGGTGCAGAGGCTGGATCTGCTCCACCCACCCACTCACGCGCGGATGAGTGTTTACCCTAGCCCCGCGGTGGTGGGAGTCGGTTGGCGGTTGGGGAGGGAAATGAGGGGAGTGTTTACATTGGGATGTGCGTGCAGAGAGAGAGAGGGAGGGTGTGAAACTTTGGAGGGAGAGAGAGAAGACGTCCGCGACGTGGAGTGGTGACGAGGGGCAGCGAGGAATGCGGAGGAGGCGACGTTTGGCCGGAGTAGGAGACGAAGAGGAGAGAGAGAGAGAGACGGGGGAGAAGATAGAGGGGAAGGGGTGAGTTACTACAAGGAGGCGGAGGAAGAACCGCCAGTTGTGGGGTTGAAAGGGACAAATTCAGGGAATGATACGTACGAGCGACGACTGACAATGAGCCTTTTGCGGTTTAAAACCATAGGCGAGAGGGCGAGAATAGTATCAACACGTTCGCGGAGTTACCTGCCTAATTACCCGCAAATTTTTATCCTCCTCCTCGTATAAAATTTGAAAATGTAATTAAGACGTTTAGTACTGAATGAATTTTATGAATAATTATCAAACGATTAGAAATCATGACCGATGTAGCAGTGTTTGTCCCTAAACCTCATCTTTAAAAATTTTTAATTCAGAAATGAAATGTCGAGCCTTAATAATGGATGGCTTGTATCGGAGACACGGAACTTACGCGGCCATAACACATCAGGTGAGAGGTCTCAAACACGCGACACGCCATTTCGTAAAGTGCAGCCCTTCCTTTGCGTTTATTCTACTTTAAGTGGGCGGAAGAGAGAGAAGGTTGATGAGTAACGAAAACATCATACGAAACAACATGAATATGCTATACTAATGGAGCCGTGTGATTATTTTAAAAAAATTATATTATATTTTGAAATTTATTTAGTCTCGAAAACATTCTCAGGTTAATTATAATGGCACCCATTTAAAAATTATCCGTTTGTCCATCGTGGGGTTTGAGCACGAGACCCCTGCTTCAGATCGAATTTTAATAATATCATTCCATCGTTTAATTTGTACACACATTGATCGAGGGAATAAAGGAAAAGATGGGGTGAAGTACGGTAATCAACAAATAGACAGAACACGGTTGAATAAATCATGCTATCATTGGAACCAAAAGGCGCAGCATTACTTACTGGGAATTACCCTATTGTTTATTCTAATTATTTAGGAATTGCATAAGAAAATTTGCATAACCCTCGAAGGAGTTGGAAAGTATGCCTTATATATATATACCGAAAAAATAAAATTAGAAGAATTAGGGACCAGAGACCTAAGTGACGTTGCATAATTACGTAGCATATTGCAACATAATGTACTTGTATTCCGTCAAAGGTGATTTCGGTCTACGGCTCAAGACTAAGGTGTTATTTAATGAGAAAATATTAAGGCGCTACTCTGACAGACGCCATTATCGTACCGAAGAAGATAAATTCTGTTTTTCTGTTGCAATTAATAGGCGCTAGTTACAAATGAGAGGTGAGTAAAGCGGTGAAAATATCACGTATTTCTCTTTGATCAACGGAAATGTCATTACGCGAGAAGTTTTTACGCGTTTAATTAAGACATTACACTAACGAGTAATTTAGACTTGCAATCTATACAGCGCATTATGACGCAAGAAACGCGGGAAATTACGCAAATCCTAATGCTCGAAAAAAACATTAATCTGCAAAAAACAACAGCTGACGAGCGATATTTTATAATTAAAATTTGCGTTTGCTGACACAACATGGCCGTATGTAGTGATGGATCTATCATCTCGTTATGAACTTGGACTGTTTTCAAATAAATTACATCCGACTGATATATAATGACTTAATAACGACAACTGCATCATTTCTGTACCAACAGTTCTAAGAAATAAATATATATTTCTTACTCCGTAAACGAAACTAATAACTTATGAGTAATACACGCTAGTCTTCGATACGCATTATCACTGTCAGGTGTGCAAATAAATTCAGAAGTAATACAGCAGTCCACTGAGTAACGGGGTGGAGGTTACGTTCTTAGAAAAGACCGTGCTGGGAAAACCCGTATTGGGGAAAACCGCGTTGCGCAAATATTATACCTTAATTCGTTCTTAAGGATTACGGATATTCTCACGTCTTATACATACAGTCAGACCCCGATTTAGCGCCACCACTAACATTGGCGCTAAAGCGGGGATGGCGGTTAATCGAGGTATCTGCTTGCTCTATGTAATCATAAGACGGAAGTTCCATTCACAATGATTCATGAGAGGTACGCGGGGGTGGCACAATATAGGGGGAGGGCGCTAAATTGGGGTCTGAATGTACGAAAAATGAGGTGCGTCTAGAATCTAAAACCGCGTATAATTAAATTTTTTAAGTGTGGGAGAAATAAATGTTAGATTTATCTAAACTTGTGTGATAAAAATCCGCGTTAGACAATCACTTGCCGTGATCTACACAGCAAAATAAAGCGGAAACGATTAGAAGGACGTTTATCTATTTACTGCATTATATTAGCAAAAAGCACGGCTTTCTTCGCGTACTCGGCGTTCCTATGGTTACCCAAGCGACGCATGCGCAAAAAAAAGAAAACTCGACAGACAAAAAAAGTCACACGAGAGAGAAATTCCTCGATTCGAAACAATCCCGCCTGTTTTTCTTAAAGAAAAAAAAAACGAGTTCCTTTCCTTCGAGATACGGGACGCGGAGGAAGTCTTTGACGAATATAGCTTTCCAGAGACTGAGCAAATATTGTTTTCGCTATGGGATTATGGGAAAAGATGGCGTAAAAATTGCGGATTCGCAAATACCGAGCGGATGAGGGCGGTGGAAACAATATTGCCACGAGTGTCTACTACCATCGCGTCCTTTCTCTCTCTCTCTCTCCCACTCTTGGCGGGAGGCGACGGCTTTGGAGTGGCCACAGGGTGGATGGGGAGGTGTGTGTGTGTGGGGGGGGGGAGGTTGGAGAGAGGTAAGAGGAGAAGGGGGTAGAGTGGGAGAGTTAGAGATGAGGAGAACTTCTGAGAAGAGGACACGGCCACTAGCAAAAAAGTGTCAACAGGGAAAAATAGAAACCGCGGAAGAAAAAGATGGGAATGAGAGGAGAGGGGAAAGATGGTGGAGAGGTGAATGGGAGGAGATGAGGAGGCGAGAGGTGGAATTCGCGAGAAAGAGAGAGAGAGAACAGGTGTTTGGACCATTGTCTTTTTCTTCCGAGCGTGAGTTCTAAGCGGAGGTGATGTTTTACCTGCAAAGGTTAAAGCACTACAAATTCCTATTATTCTACAACTAAGCTGAAGACATACGATTCCCAAGGATGAAACTATTACAAAAGATACACGGTGAGAACAAAACGACGAGACAAGATAACAATCATATCAGAAATTGCGGCAACATCGCTTGAATGTGGGAAGCATCAGAGACATCCACATGACATACGTTATAGAGGGCCTCATTGGGATTATAGGTGTCTGACGTGGCCGGCAATATAAAACATATCTCCTCGAGTAGAGATTTATTTCGCTACTAGAAACGATAACTTATACATGAAAATAAACTTTAGCAGTGGCGCTAAAGAAATAGGGGCCCTGCAACCTAAATATATACTAAAACCTCACCTGGCGACTTCCCGTTTTAATAAATTAAGTATCGCAGTGCAGAAAAATTAAATGTCATTCGTGACTTTTAAAAAACAGAAATTTAATGTTGAGATTGTACATCATAATTTTTTCCGGATCCCCCTTACTTCAAGGGGCCCATGGCGCGCGCCAAATACGACCCCCAACCGCCACTGAATTTTAGCTTTGGACTATGAAAAATATCGTCCTTTCCCTAAAATAGGCATACTTCATATTAATTGTGAAAATATATATTTGGCTACTTTAAGATTTTTTTGCTATTTACAACTTGTCAAATACCTAAAATACTATTTTTTCAGACATGAATTTATTCAACGAGGAAGATAAAGAAATAATTAGAAATTTATCCACGTCATAAAAATTTCCCTACACCCGTGTAAAATGTGTCAATTAATTTTCATCGAACCGTATTAAATCAAATTTTAAAAACAACTGAGTCCTGGGTTAAATACAAAAATTAGCACCACAAAAAGAAATTTGACTGAATCGTTCGCAAGTTATCAAATGACAACAATTTAATTTAAAAGATTTCCGCGAATCTTTAAAAATGTCTTCACCGTATCAGAAAATAACTACAACTTAAATTCCTTTCCAAGGAATAGCGTTCCCTGTCCAACAGTACGGACCGCCGTCGGAAGAAATCGTTTTAAAAGGCGAATTCCGTGAGAAATGTAGCCATTTCTTGCCGAAACGGATAGGACCGTTCATTCAGACCGAGATGAATGTCTAACAAGACTGCCGCAGAAACTCGAACGGAGATTACGGTTTTTTTTAAAATCCGCTCGAATGAATCCGATACTTTAAAGCATTCGGGCGACGAAACTTTGCCTCGTCATTACGCTACGCTTGTCGAAGGTGCGATGTGCCAAGTCACAAAGCTATGGCGTTGGATCATGATGATACAGGGGAACCAAAATATTTCAAACCTTCGCGTTTGTTTAGGAAAAGAAATGGATCAACAACTGAAGATGTAGACCATTTGGCGTTTTTAACGCGACTCCTCGTTATTTCGTATTTATATTCAAATCGATTCTTTTATATGAAACCGTATACATATCCTCAACTTTCACTTGTTTAGGTATTCGACTTTTCAAGAATACACCATAAAATACGACACATTTCAAATATGACAAAATTTCAAACAATTTTTCAAATGGTTTAAGCTGGAGCGGTATGTTGGTAATAATGTTCGATTAGCTTTTACATCGGAGGCGAAACTATTTTAATCTGATTGGAAATGCTTCCGGGAGTGTGATCTAATTCTACCGGATTCCTTGAATTCATCAATTTAAAAGTAAATTTAAAGATAAATGCGAAAAATAGTTTATCTGTAAAACTGGAATAAAAAAACCGGCACCGAAATGATGACGGCAAATGAAAGTGAAATGGAGTAGGTATATTCCGCATAATTTGATCATATTTGGTTCGGATGAATTGATAACATTAATCGGCTGATAGCAATAAACCGCAGCTTTCCTATATTTGGTTTTGGAATTCCGCGTCTGATAATAACAAACGGCAGATAAGGATTGGCAGTAATAAGCAAGCGTCATTTACTGTACATAAATACATATCGCACAAAGTTAACGAAATCTGTAATATAAAAACATAATCATCAGCAACTATACTTTTATGATTACAATCACGTAAGTTTCACGATGGTAATTAAACGAAAACATAAAATAATAATAACACGAAGTTCCGGCCTTCTACTTCATTTGACTATATATATATATATATATATATATATATCTCTACTGATATGCGTGATTTTAGAACAAATTTTGTCAAAATTGTGAACGAAAGGTGAACAAATTGGTAAAAATTTCAACCACGTCAGTTTCATAACCAATGAATGCTGACATCTACATTACTAACACTCGATTAATATTTCTTAGCCTTGAGACAATCGGATTGGAAATGTCTTCAAAAGGAAAGATCTATTTCTCTCAAAACTGTTTTCAATTCACGTTTTCAAAATAAACTGCGTAAAAACGTGGGATACCGAGATTCGCATATCAACCTCTACGGTGGAATAACAAATGGAGCCAGAAACTACGGTTATACAATTATAGTTATGCAAGTTATGCATACCTATATAAATGTTACGCAAATTACGGAAGTAATATACAAACACGTTTCATAATTTAATTATATAAGAAATCACCCTTTTACGTTTGCACGGTTCATCTCTCCTAATGACGAAAACCTGAGTTTAAACGCCGGCGGCCCTCCAAGTCTCTCTCAACACCCTCTCTCTCTCCCAACCTTTTTGCGTCTCGGACCACAGAACGTATGTACATTAATCGCTCCCTCTAACAATATGACAGACTTCAAATCCTAGGACCGCGCCTTAAAGGTAAGAGGCGTCGGAGAAAGGTTAAGAGGGGTGAGAAGCACTGGAAGCGAAAAGGGATGACCGCGAAACTGCACGGGCGGCTTATTTTTGCCAAAGTTGTGGGCACGGAACGTGTGTCTTCCGAAAACCTCACTCCTTCACCCACTCGGACACATGACTACGACTAATGGCTTCGAAGATGAAGGGTCCCACGGTCCCTCTCCCTCCTCATCCCCTCCCCCCTTACGACCCCACCCACCCATCCCGCCTCTCGAGACACTCCCCTCCACCCCCACCGCCCTCGCACTCGTCTGCGGCACTCCGGCGCGGACGGGGAGGCGAAGATACTACCTCTTGCACGCCGATGCTATCGGTTTAGATGGGGCGGTTAGATGGAGGGGGTAGGGCGGAGGAAGAGTTGGAAGGAGGATGTTAAAAGGAGAGAAAATGTGAGAGTTTAGAGGTAGATAGGAGAAAGAAAGAGGTAGAGGGGAGAGAGGAGGAAGGGAGAGAAGGGAGGAAGAGGGGAGAGGAAGAAGGGAGAGAAGGGAGGAAGAGGGGAGAGAGAAGGGAGAGAGGAAGAAGGGAGAGAAGGGAGGAAGAGGGGAGGGAGGAAGAGGGGAGGGAGAGGAAGAAGGGAGAGAGGAATAAGGGAGAGAGGAAGAGGGGAGAGGAAGAAGAGAGAGGAGGAGGAAGAGGGGAGAGAGGAGGAGGAAGAGGGGAGAGAGGGAGGGGGGAGAGAGAGGGGGGAAGAGGAGAGAGAGGAAGAGGGGAGAGGAAGAAGGTAGTGGAAGAGGGGCGAGAGAAAGGAGAGGAAGAGGGGAGAGAGGAAGAGGGAAGAGAGGAAGAGGGAAAAGAGGAAGAGGGGAGAAAGGAAGAGGGAAGAAAGAGGGGAGAAAGGAAGAGGGAAGAAAGAGGGGAGAAAGAAAGAGAGGTGAGAGGGGGGAAGTGAGAGTGGAAAAGAGTTGATGGGAGAGAGGTGAGGAGGAGGAGGAGAGAGAAAAAGGCAAAGAGAAAAGAGAAGTGGAATGTGAGAAATAGCGAGGGAGAGCAGATGAGGGAGTGAATACCGGAAGAGGTAAAGGAGTGAAATTGCGGGTAAGGAGCACAGAAGAAAAGGGAGGGAATGGAGATGACGGACGCAGTGAAGGAGGCATACTTCTGCAGAAGAGGGAAGAAAGGAATGACAGAACTGCGGGGAGTACCCTCACGTTAACGCGCTCCTAACAAGATGTTTAAAAGTAATGGGAAAAATATAGTCTTTGAGGGAAAACAACAGCAGATGCGGTGGGAGAACTCTTTTCATGAGACAAGATTCGAGGTAAAACTGCTTTAATAACAAGTACTATTACCGATCAAACGGAATGCAAAAGATATTTGCTTACCATACAAAACTTTTTATGCACATATAAATTACATAATAAAATTGATAAAGAGGCCAAGGAATGCGAATACAATTATGTACGGATGTTGGCACTATCCTTATCGTCAAATTAAACGGATACATGCGATCTTTACGGCATCTAAGAATTACTTCAGAGGTTACCAACCTTTTTACGTAGCGGGCCGTATTTGTAGTAGCGGTTGCCCCATCATACCGAAATTGTGTTCACATCGAAAGTTACAACGAGATTCTGAGACGAAAATAAAGACTAAACATTTTTCTTATCGTGAATGCAAGGATTTACGACCAAAAGTTCAGTTAAAGATACGAGATTAATTTTTACCGAAATTTTTTTCATCGTCGAGTCGCACGGGCTGCATGAAATGCACTAGAACACTCACGAATCGATGCATTAAAAGTAGAGACAAAAGAGGCAGGAAAAGAATAAGGTGGAAATCCGAAAACTGTGGAAAACGAGAGAACTGGAGGGGGGGGGGAGAAAGTGAAACGAGAGTTGAAGAGGGAACGGGAGAAAGAGAAAGTTGGGGTGAAAAGAGAAAAATAAAGGGAAGACCAAAGGAGGTGGACGAAGGAGTAAAATGGAAAGGAGAAAGGAAGAGATGGAGAAAGCGAAAGTGGTAGAGTGAGGGAGTCAAGAGGGGAGGGAGACGGCCTTTTGACGCCTTCAGCCGTTTTTGAAGGGTCCAAAAATCGAGTTTCAATTTTTCTCCTCGTCCATTAGCACCGAGCGGCGACGGTTTCCCGCAGTTACGAACGAAATAAAAGGGAACGCGGCCTTTTCGAGAAAACGCTATTTTTTTTTGTTATCCGTTCCGAAAACAATTTCAAATGTTGCCGTTATGACTAATGTTCCTCGGGTATTTAATTCCTTGGAGGATAAAAATGAAAGAGAAGAGTGGATGACGTCTAGCGGAGCTAAGTATCAAGTGTTTGATTTATAATTTTTGTTCGTTCATAGTCGTTATTTTAGGCAAATTCTAAAAGCAGAATGCAACGATGATATATACAATACTGTCACCCGAAATGCAAACCATATTATTAAAGTAACTGCCATCGTACAAAATTACAGTTTAGATATCACAATATTAGAAATAGCAAAATATAAAAATCTGCACTTTGGTAGGAAACACCCTCTACAAAAATTTTTAGAATAACTTTTATTACCTTTAAAAATTAAGTGGTTTTTTTATCCATCAAATATGTTCCTTATTACAGTACAATAATAATACACAAAATAAATTTTTGACTGCATAGCTCAGAATTCTATCCGGCTGATTACAGTCGTTTCCTATCAGAGAGGTATAATATAGATTTTCTTAATATTACGATTGGTGGCAGCCTACTATCTGATTTTACAAGAATTATTAGTCATTTTTACTTGGGAGCATTATCTGCAGAGACGTTCATTTACATTATAAAAAATGAACGAAAATTTTAAAATTTACTTGCCGGAATAGGTATGAAAAAGGTAAAGTACATGTTAAGGTCTCCAGTTCGAAATCCGCCGAAGGTACATTGCTTAACACTGGTCAAATGTTGTTACTGAGCTCTCAATAATTCGCTCTGCGTATTACTCATGATCAAGTGCCAAAAATTAATGTTTAATAAAAATCGAAACAGTCTCGCATGATCCTTTTAAGGCAGGGGTGGGCAGGCCGAGACTCGCTTTTCAACCGTTCAATTGACTGAATTCTGTTTAATCCCGAACTGTTTAAAACCTCATTTAAGATAATGTAGTTTTACTACTATTAATGACAGAAAAACTGAGAACAGATTTTATAATACAATTAAAATTAAAATAGTAATTAATAATGGTACTTACAAAAACTAAATTTGGGTGTAACCTCGTTAAAAAATATAGATGCGACGTAATTCAACAGAGAACTAACCAGCTCTTATTATGCCTTATAAAAAATTCAAGAACAAACACTTAAAAAAATGTCTTTCGGGTATATCTAATTGTGGTTATGAGAGATACCTATTACGAGTAGGTATTCTTTAAGCGCTTGTTCTTGAATAGGCACAACGGTTTACTTTTCAGTCTGCGACCCGCAGTTTCCCCACCCCCGAGACTCCAACCATTCGCGTCGCAAGTTCTTCCGCCGACATATAAGGATAAAAAAAATGAGTAAAGACGCAACAGCTTTAACGCCGCCACGGCCCTCACCTTGGGACAGTCGTGAAGCTTCTCCGCCAGAGCCTTCAGCTTCTCTATCTCGTCCTCGTCGTCCTGGTCCGGGTGTCTCGGGAGGGGAGACGGCGTGGTCCCGCCATCTTCGAGACGAGTGCTGTTGAAGAGGTCGAACGGGACACCCAAGTCCACGTCCTGCTTCCACAAAACCTCGATCAGGTCCATGTCCTGAGGGATAGGAGAATCGTCGTGAGCTCGATACATTATTCCTCGAGATAACGAAAATTATAGAGACCGTTAATTTCTTCGACCGCCGACGAACCCGCGGGAGTTATAGAGGAGAAAGGCGATCGGTACGGACCGCGTGCGTGCGTGTCACGCGACAATCGCGGTCCGTTATAAAAGAGAAGCTTGTCACATAACGAAGTTTGAAAGACACTTTTTGAAATTGGCGACCGAATCTTTGCGGCGTGCAGATAAAGACGCTAAGGTGAATCGCCGCTCTCCGATCCCTCCGCGAGCGGAGAGATTAAGAGGAGACTCGGATAACGAGCTTGAATTATAACCGGTGTCTTCTCGTTGCGAAGTTTTTTTTTCTCCCTCGTTTATCGAGGCGGTCGCCTGAGAGATAAAGATACGACCGAAAAAAATGCGCGTGTGAGAGATGGTATAGAGTGATATTTAAAAACGCCGCCATCGGTAGATGAGTCACATGCGAAGGCGCGTCGAAGCGAACGGTATACTAACGTCGAAGTTGTAGGATATATAATAAATGTAAATGATACTACGAGTGTAAACAGCTAATTATATATCATAACTGATATTCTTTTTTGTACTAGAAATATATCAGTAAGGCAACATGTTTTGTAACAGCGGCTGCGATTTACTAACTATTCAATCCACATCATGGTCTTCAGAAGGTTGGATTAATTAGGTGGACCAAGTTTTTACTTACAAATCGCACTGCCTCCATGCATTTAGGGGGGCTTGTGAGAACAAAGGCATTGTCCTTAACCTTTCAAATAGTGTCCTACGTAAAGAACAGTTTGCTTTAATTAACGAAGAAAATAATAACTCTGTTAAATTCCAAAATTGTGGAATTTAATAGTTATCATTTTCTTCCTTAATGTGACTATCAATTACCACAAAGTTCAGCCAAATTCCTTAGATTTTAGTTTTCTTTAACTTTCCTTTGATTCTTTTTCCTGGTGCCAAAATACACCATATATTTTTTTCTACGGATGATTTAATAATCTAAACAAATGAGGTGAAGCCTTTATTTCTACCATTTCCATACCAGTGGTCACAATTCTTGTTCTCGCGAACATCAAAAGTCATAACCTACAAAATTTCGGATAATTAAAAGTACCACGCTTAAGTGCATATGCATGTCCGTATAAAGGCCAAAATTTTGTGGTATGAGGATTACATGCCCAGTTCTTCGCCAATCCATTATATTCATAAACAAACTTATACGTAGCACGCCAATCTTTAAAAACTTCTTCCAATAAAGGTCGGCGATCCCAGAAAATTATGCACTGTCCGATTCCGTTCGAGTAGTTTCGGGCGATTCGGTTCGTGATTCGATAGAAAATCTAAGATTCGCAGAGCCTTAATCCACGCATACGCTCGCGCGTACACACAAAAAGGTACACATAAATTCAAGCTATACAGGATAATATAAATAAAATCGAGCGAAAGTGTAGAAATATTTATATTATGAGCTTGGACTCATTAAGAATTCGAGCCGAAGACGCTCGTATGTATGCTCGGGAGCACAAATATAAATTCCTTATCGTGTCAAAACGGACGGTTAGATAGGAAACCACTCGAAAAGGCACCTCGTTCAGGATATCGAGCGTCTCGAGAAAATCCCCCAAAAAATGACAGACATACCAAATGGGATCGATAAATACGCTTATAATACTAATTCCCAACGCATAAAACGATACTTTTCGACCATTACGATAGACAAGCTTAAAAGTAGTGGACGGTTTTAAAAGTAAAAAGAAATTAACATTTTTATCGTCTACTTTCGAGAGATTTATTACCGCGTAAGTACATTTTAATAGTATATCGGACGTTATTTTCGAGAATACGCTTAAGGGACGGCGAAAGATTAATAAAATTCGAGAGTAGAAGGATTGACAACTGCTTATTACATCGGTACGCTTTTTTACATTTAACTGTTACATCAGCGGCAATAACAACAACTAATTACTATTATAAATTGCTATCGAAGAAGTGGTACCAAATGGACTCCGAAACCGGACTCAAAACGGAATCTCTCGAAGGAGTTGCGAAATTCGGCGCATGAGCTCGCTTTCTCCTATTAATTATATTTTCAGATCTATTAAGATAAGCAGTAATTGAAAGATGGTTATTACCCGCCAAAAGGGCCGTCAAAAACTAAGGCAGTCAAACACGTAAGGGGAAATAAAGGGTAAGTCGATACCGAAATTACTTTAGGCCGCGATAAATAACTAATAAGAACGCGGACATAAAATCGAAAATACGAAATAAAATAAAAACGAACAATACGGGCCCAATTACATACCCCGTTATTTATGCGCAGGCAACGCACAATTTATTGCCCGGTTATTTCATTTTTCTGACGGGGTAAACATTTCTTGGCGGTCATTACTGCATACAGGGCGCCTCGACACCCAAATTTGTAATCATTTCAAGAATTCGTGGTTTTACGGTAAATCACTCGTTATAGAAGGAAATAAATAAGCTCATCGTGCTTTTAATAGTAATACATAATTTATATATTTTTAAAATATCAGACTGTGTTCCAGCAGCCGGTAACGCAGTCATCGTTCAATATTGAAATGTTTCTCATACATCATGAGCGCCAGCAACAAGAGGCATTTGTCCCTCTTACATTTCACAAAAATTGCACATTATGCATACCAAAACCCATACCTGTTCGTTGGTTTACTACTTGTTATACAGGTTTTTCCCATATTGAAAAAATTCTTTAGTCGCCCATGTCTTAATAATTAACACTCAGTATTCTCAGTTAATTGAAACAATTTTTGTGCCTTCCGTTATAGCATATACTATCTAAACCACGCAGCCCACTTAAAGAACAGTATTGAAAGAACCAATTAAAGGTCCAATTTCTAAATAATTTTCGACTACAGCGCACTTCAGGGATCTTAAAAGATAAGTACATATGTATATGTATGTTACGCAGAATCGGCGTAATTGCCGAATCCGTGAAATGGGCAGATTTTTTATTTTTTGGACGACGGCTTTATCCATTTCGTGAAATGAGCAAACTATTGCCTATTTCGTGAATTTAGCAAAGATATAAATTACTGAATATATTAAAAACAAGTTGATATTGATATTGTTTTTAAAGCAAACACACGAAACTAATGCGACGGGTTCCTTGGACGTGTTTCACGTCGAAAAACGCCTCGGTCGCTATTTACATAATTACTAATATTTGTTTTAGATTATTTAAAACTAAAAATGATAACCTATTATTCTGAGTTTGAGACTCGTAAAAAAGAGATCTTCCTCTAGAATTTCGGCTGAAAAAAACCTGCCCATTTCACGGATTCGGCAATTACGCCGATTGGGCGTAACATATACACACACACACACATACGTATATTTAAATACATCCACACATAATTTCCAATGAAAAGCAAAAGATGATGATTATATTAGGGAAAAGAGAAATTAAAAATATAATTAGGAATAAACGGTGACTTAATTAAGATACATCGAGAATAATCTATCAGCTCAATATCTACAGTGGCAAACAAGAAGAATCGAAAGAAATATTCCAGATCCAGCGAATTTTGACCCATTTCAAAAATACTCCCATAAACATCTACCCTACACGAACGGTCAGACAAACAACCCTGCTATTTTCTTCTCCTTGATACACTTGCGCAAAAAAATACATACCATTAATTCGTTAAACGCATTACTGAGAGGATAAACTTGGAAGAATGAGAATTCGGAATGTTCGAAAAACAACACGGGGCGAACCGAAAGTAATAACGTGTAACTTGGGGGGCGCAGGCCCATGCAGTGCGTGGGGGGCCCACAAAAATACTTGGAATTTTTCCCGTAATCTGCCGTAAGGTAGTAATACCCTTATCGGAATGAAAGATTTCATCTCTCGAAAGGAAGACGAAAATACCCATCTCAAGTGTTTGGAGTTGTTTTGTCCTGTCCTTATAATGTTAGAATACAGAAGTCTCGATGTATTTTTGGAATTAAAAGAGTTTTAAAAAATCGATTAAAATCAAAACCGTATAATAATTTCATATATTTTTTTATATAAATGAGGGCCCCAAACACTTGACTGGCGTGGAGGCCCCAAAACCGTAGTTACGCCCCTGCCAGTGCACGATGCTCTTTTTTTTCCTCATCCCCGTGAATAAAGGTTCCCGAGCGTCGTTTCGGCGATTTCCTGTCTGAGTGCGGAGAATGGGGAATCGAAAACGTTTTGTTGCTCCCATTCGGGTTAGGTAAAAAAAAAACGAAAAAAAGGGAGCGCGAAACTTGGCAACGCCGCAGGGACGGCGCGAGAGGAAGGGGATGGGAGATGAGGGAGCGGCGTCTCATTGGGTAATGGCATGGAAGCCCGAACAATGGGGGAGAGATGTCGGTCCGCCGCGTCCATCAAACCCCCTTCGAATTTGATGAGAGACGAAAAGGAGTCAAAGGGGATTTCTTACGGTCAACTAGTTTAAGGGAAAGGGATTGACGCAAAATGGCGTCGTCACGAAAGACGGTTCACGCTCAACTCGACGCCAACTTCGCGCCGAATACATATTTTTTTAATCGACGTTTTTTCTTTTCGAAATTTCATCACCCGACGGTGACAGATAGGATACGTAGAAAAAAAGTTAAAAAAAAAAGGAACTCGGGAATCCGGCAATCGAACTTTGTAATCTTTCAGTCTGAGAGCTTATCTGGCCTTTAATCGAGAGTTTTCAGCGGTGAAGTTTGATCGATTCGATGCCCGAGGGGTCCACGGAAGGCATCCAGTTTCCAGCGGTTATCCTTCGAATTATTTGCCCAACGCTTACGAGTCGATGAGGGAGGATTTTGGCGCAGGAACCACGCCAAAGGAAGCGACTGCTAGGATGGACAATTGGATTTTAGGACGTAGACTCTACATTATAGAGACAGCTACGTAGATAAACTGAAAACTGCGCGTTGTAAAGGGAGTAGATCGAAGAGAGCAGATTTCTATGATGAGGTTTACAGAACAAATAATACGATTTACGTAATATTCTCTGCATCCGACGGAAAACACTGTCATAAAAGTCGTCTTCCTGACAGTTACTCGAAATTAATCCTGCGATCGAAACACTTACGTTAGTCTCGAAAATAACTTGCAAAATTTAATAAGGAGAACAAATATTTAGTTGGTTCATCCAAAGATAGAAATGACCTTGTAGAACTCCGACAGCAATATCTGAACATACCTCAATTTTACTATGGATATAGAGGCGCAGAAAAACAAAATCAAAAGTCATCAATATTTATATATTTATGACTATATATTATATATTTATTACAAATGATTATTTATTCGTCAACATCGGAAAATTTAACAATAACTAATTCTACTATAACACATTATGCTCATTCTCCAATTGAAAGAGAGTCGCGTTATCAAACGGTAAATCTTGGCAGTCAATAAAAACACATCTTCCTATAGCTTTAAATGTAATAGATTATCTAAGTAAATCCTGTAGCTATAGAGCGGATGAGTGAATGATAATGTAATAAGAATCGTGGTTCGGTGAAACGTCCCAAATGACGAAACACGGTAGAGGGGTGGTTAGCCCAATGCTGGGATCGCAGGTTCGAATCCTGCCGAGGGCGTGGTCGTATGTGTTCGTCCTTGTTATTGTTGTTACGTTAAATGTAAAAGTCCGTAAAGTCCTGTTTATGAGCCAGTGAAAAATAAATAAAATGGGCAAATCCAGGAACTTAACAATGCCTCCATCCTTGGATCCGCCACTGCGCTGTAACTAGCATACGTCCCTAGTTTCCTCGAGTCATTTAGCGTTTAATGGATACAATAGTTACATAGATTACCTCATAGTATTTAGACAAAGACGGAGTTGGTGTAAGTGAAAATCAAGGAAATGAACACATTTCAATGAACTGCTAGGTACGTTTTACACACAGAATCCAAGGAAAGGACAACAAAAATATTCAAGGATTCAACAACTAGAAGCTCCGTTGATACTAGAGCCTCTAAGAGGGGGAGCCAGGAGGGCCATTTGGCCTGGGCGTCAAGCTCAAGGGGGCCCAAATTTGCTTTGTACATCAAGTGTAAAAATGCACGAAAATCAGATCTTTCATTAAAAAATTGGTGCATTTGCATGGATAAAGGCTAGAATAGCATGTTATAAAAAATATACAAATTACATTTCACTGTTTTTAGCTAATGATTGTCTTATTTCATACGCGTTTGTTATGTTCAGGAACCACAAGATCCTTAAGAGGGCCTGGTTGATACCTATTAATATTGACGGGAATACCTATTCCAATCCCAAGGACATCTTAAGAGATGTTTTGACATCTTGTATATACTAATACAAAAAGTGAAATTGGCAATTAAACGGTACAAGAAAGAGGTAATGAATTGCACTGGTGCACAGCATACGTCGGAAGGTGTCTGGCGCAGTGGAGCGTAGTGACCGTTATGATCCATCGCCACCACTACCTTAGGAACCGAGAAGGAATAAAAAAAAAGATTCCATCGAGTTCGAGGAGATGGAATGCAAGTTGGGTATTTCCCGCGCTTAAAAACGATTCACTATTTGAGATACGGTTACGTAAGATATTTGGCGAAACTTTGTTTTCACGCCAAAATACTAATCGAGTTTCACTTTCTGTACCAACGTTATCTTATCACTTAACGGCTTCGACTCTTAAAATTGCAATTTTATAATTTTACATCCACGAAATACCGTCGAATCCCGATAACTCTCATGGAAGACGGAGTTCGAGCCATCGCGGCTTCGATTTTCTCAAATTTATCCATTATATTAGTGGAGTTAATCTTAATGAATATATATCAACGGCAAAAATGTCTTCCTAGAGTCACGTTAGAATTGTTCCGATTCGGTCGCATATATATACAAACCAAGTTACGATTAATACGCACAAATAGATTACCGGACAAGAACAATACAGAAATCAAGACAATAATAAAAATTAAAAACAAAATCTGAAGTGCCCATCACATTACTTTCTCCATAGAGATTAATGTATAAGGTTGCAATTTACTTAAGTGCTGCTCTCGACAACAGCGTCCTGAAGAATAACTATCGGCAATTAAACTCTTGAATGATTTTTAAACGCTAATTAAGTTTTACAGAGAAAATTGGTTTTAATCACTGTTCACATTGAAAAAACAATAAATAAACAAACCTGTTACGTGCTGATATTGATAACAAACTATTGACTGCCGTTGGCAGTATTGGCGACGCTATCAATAATTCGAAAATATATTTAGAGAAATGTATAAGCAATAAATCCATTTCTTAAGTAAATGTTTAAAACTGAAGCGGGATAGTGTACAGATATATACCTACTAACGGTAAAATAAAATTCCTCGTTACCTCCCAGCCGCCATTACTTTATGGTAAGCCAGGCAACTCCAACGTATGAGTTAGGCAGCAATGCCACAGTCTACTATGGGTTTTGTTGGAAGAAATACTTCAATAAAAAAAGGCTTTCCTTCGTCAATAACATATTAGTATGCGGGAAAAAAACTGACAAGAATCGCCCGTCACATCATAATCTCAATGTGTCCAAAAACATGACAGTACCTTTCCACATGCCTCTGAAATTTGCTTGCTTGTTTTAACTTCTTTCAGTAATAATAAAGAGAAAATATAATTAGGCTTTATAAGTGCCAAATAAGACTATGCAAAAGCGACATTGCTCGGCTAAAATTAACGAGAACATACATTAAGGAGATGGACATGAGATTTTTATCTTAATGTAAGTAGCAACTAAAAAATGAATTATAAAACTCATCCAACTCCTCCAATCCAATAGATGATCCAGATTGCAGTCATAAAATGGTTGGGTAAAAAAGATATATATTTCGGCCACAAAGTATCCGTCCTTCATGGCTTTCACTCATTGTTGATTTTAAAATTACCTATTAAGAATATGTTTAGAACAAAAAACGCTGAATTACTTCAGAAGATGGTCACTTTATACATTTAACATTCATCCGGTTTACCCATTTTATGGCTAAAATAATTTACTGATTGGAGTTGAAGGGTGGAAATTGAGGGCAAAGCTAAGCCTCATACTTTTTCATATGCTACAATAATAAGTACGATCCTGATGTTGCGTAATTTCACACAATACCAGACAAATCAAAGAAAACATTAACTCTGTATTTACGACTCAGGAAGGGCGTTGAAATCTCCTTATACCGCCACTTTACATAAGCACATGGGAGTAATGCTAATGTTGTTTTGATAAGCACTAATGTTTTCCTATCACTTCAATGAAGAATTCAATTATATATCGGAACCAAATGTTGATGCCATTTAATCTTTAATAAAAATATTGGACGACTTACAAATTTTCAAAATTTTTGATTAGCATAGACTTCTGTCTCACCTTACGTGTTAGGTATATTAAACACAATTCGCTTGACACACAATCCATGCTGGCAAAACGAGACCATTTCAATAAATGTAAAAAATTAAATGTGTACGTTGCTTTTGCAACTAACATATTTCAATAGTCTTGTTCGTATTCGTAAAGATTAAAAATCCAAGGAAATCAATTTTTTCGTGCTAAAGTTTGATACCTGAGTAAAAACTAAAATCCAATTTTAATTGCTCATTTTTTCTGAAGGAAATGCTTCTTTCGTCTTTTCTTCAAGCGAACGACTGCTTGGGGTGGCATAAAACAGTTGATATTAACTGGCCATTTAGTCCGAAGAAATTCATCTTTTCCCTTTCGATAACTATATTATCGTAAGGTGTGCAGCGAATGTGTGTGATAAACGTTTATCTCAGTGCAATCTCTATTAGGACAAATACAGAGTTACACGGACAAGTTTAGGCAAAAAAAATGACTAGATATGACTTATCCACAAAAATAAAAAAATAAATATGCTTCCTGTACTGGGAGATCCAGGCAGCGATAAGAAATCAACAAACGTAGATGCTTGCGGGATATTGAGCGTCTATATGGTATGTATAACGTACATATTTTTTGACTAAACAATACGCCGAAGTCATTAAGTAGAAATAAAAGACTCCCAATGTTCTGCTGACCCGAAAGAATTAAATCACCTACAACAAATGAAATTTCAAGTAAATTACTAATTGTCCAAATTAACAGAATCTTATTGAACACACTCGAACAAGGCTAAAGCACACACACACATGGATAACAGACGAAAATCCTACGTTTTGAATTAAATGTCACAAAATAACACTCCGGAGAGCTGACTGAATGCATAAGATAAAATCTAAGACCCTCTTATAACCTCCTACGCATGATTTAACCAGACATACACACATATAAAACGGATAATCGATTGCAAATAACTCGCACAATGAAAAGTCATACGAACGAATCGATTTGCACAATTGAACGAAAAGAGATGGCATAGAGATTGAGAAATCGGAAAAAAAAGGCTCCGGCGTTTATAATGGCTCTCTCTCTCTCTTTGTAGACTTCACACGGCAACGACTTTCCCGCGGGTCACAAGAGGTCCCGCGCGGCGGAATATCGACGACGAACGCTCGCTTATCGATGACAAATGATATCGATTCGTGCCAAGGATCTTTACGAAACGCCCACCTCTCACTCCCTTCTCCTCCTCTCCTTCCTAACCTCCCCTCAAAAAAACGACGTAAGAACGCAGCAACGACCTCGAGGACACGTCGGTGACGTCGACGGCGGAGATATGCGCTCCAGGGGAGAGAGAGTAGGAGAAAATTTCCGTCCCGCCAACAAACACAGAGGGCGCCACGAGTTTGAGGGGGATGCGAGGACATCTGTCGGATTGAAGACGAGGCCGGAAGCTCAACGGGGCCCACCCGGGAGGGGGCGCGCTCCTCCGACGGCGCGGTCCTTTAAGCGTGGGATAGGAGGGGGGGAGGAGAAGAGGTGGAGGTTTACGGGGGGTGGGATGGTGGCTGTAGGAACGAGGGGGCGTGGCCCACGAAAAGGGGGTGGATGCCGCGGGGGGAGAGAGAGAGAGAGAGGGTGGGGTGGGCGTGGAGGGGTTTGAAGGTAGAAGAGGGTGGGAGGGAGAGAGAGAGAGAGGAAGAACGGTGCATCATTTGTCAGCTGCCACGGAGACACGCCGCCCCCCGCGGCTCCGAATTAAGGGGGGCCATTGTCCGCCGTGCCGCGGTGGGCCCTGGAGAGACTTTCTCCCCGGGAAAGGGGTGCGCTCGGGCGAGAAAGAGGGGCGGCGGAGGGGTCGGCGAGGACCACAGGCTGCACTGGGGCTCACCGCTAAGCGTCGGAGGTGGGGGGGGGGGGGGTGGGCGGATGGCGACCTCCCGAGTACTCGGGAGAGCCACCCGGGGCACCTTAAAACACGAACGCAGCTAAAATTTTTCCGACGGGCAACTTAATGCCTATTTTCGGTTTTTATTAATTTCGCGATTCAAAATGACAAAGTCGAGTTTTGAGGAGTTCTGAGAAAGAGAGAGAAAAACTTGCGGCTCGATTTTTCAAGCGGCGCGCCGCTTGAAAAATCGAGCGTCGCGCAAGCAAAGCATTCCTCTTCCTTGGCTGTCTTTCTTACGTTACGTTTTTAACGTGTAAACATCGCCATTTTTCACGTTCCGAAAGTTTTGCAGAGCGATAAGTGCTAAATTCTCTCGCTGTTAGGGGGTTTTAAATGTTTAACGCCGAGTTCGTTTGCAAAAAGAGGAATAGCCCACGGTTTGTGTAAGCGTTCTAAATAACTTTCCGCAAGTAAACAATAAGATCATTCTGCAAAAATTATGCGTGAAGGTGGTTATCCAATCATTTCGTTATAACCGCGTTAAATTTTTGCGTCCGCTTCGGGACTGCACTATATTAATCGCGAATTATATACATTAGTAAAGCCCTACAAATAAATTGTGGGTAAATAATATCTATAGAGTTCAAACTAAGAATTTCTAGCCTATGGCTGATATCCAAACGAAATAATTAAGTCAGATTCTACGAGAACCTTACGGTGTAGAAACCAGTTAACTCAACATTTTATAACTTGCATTTTCAAAAACGATAAGACATTTTTTATCTCCTACTTTAAAAATAAATTTATATGACTTCTAACTACGATCAACACTGGACAATACATTAGATACAGTGCAGATCTTTACAGTTTTTCTGTAGAAAAATAGAAACATGAAATCAGAATAAAGATCGTATTCCTTTAAAATAACAAAACATTCGTAAACTTCTGGCAAGATGGGAAGATAATTACCCCCAACGAGATGAACTCCAGGTTAATTGTTTGGGACGCTAATAAACAAAGGCAGAAATAAATAAATAAATTACTATAATATATATATATATATATATATATATTACTGTGTGTGTTCCTTAATGTCGAACCAACGGCTAGAGATAGGCGGAAGAAAACAAGAGAGGCCGCAAAGAATAATGGGCGGCGGTTGGGAGGAGGTCGCGATCACGCACTGCGCAAGAAGGCAATGAAATCCGCAATCTGTTTCCCTAGACGCCGTAGGCGTACAAGTGTACAACGGAGATGAAGGAAGAGGCGGACAGGGGAAATCCTCCTTAGAAGGTTAACGGAGAGAGAGAGAGGGGAGAAAGGAAGGAAAAGGGTGAATGCACACGAAAGAGAGAGAGAGAGAGAGGACGGGGAAGTGAAAGAGGTAGGAAATGAAGAAAGGGCTCTCTCTCTACGTCACTTATCCATATAGCCACCACCTGACGAGCGGGCAGAAAAGTAAAGCGCATGCCATTAGTAAGAGTGCCGACGATTTGAAAAATTTGAGTAACTTCGATATTATTAGTACAATGTCCCAGTGCATTAACATTATATGTTTTCCTTACGGAAAATCATACATTTCTGGAGTACCATCTAGTCGTCAGTGATGGATAATTTCGGAATCCACCGATTACTAAATAAAAATAGACTAATTTCTCCGCTTGTTTACATTATAGAAAGAAAACCGGGACGAAAGTTTTCAAACGATGAAAAAATGCGACATTATAAGCGAAATAGTGAGGAGACGAACATTAAGATGTGAACTGAAATAATTATATTCTCGCAACTATCGTCCAACTAGTAGGGTGCACTCCAATGCAGAAACGTCATTTTAGGTTAAGTACTTCTTTGCAGACGCATTAGTCATGAAAATATTTTGTTATGAATGAAGTTATTTTCACTTAGCTTTGGAAAGCTTCATCGTCATGAATCAGTATAACACTAGGGATAGAAATTTTAATTGTATTTTTATAAAGACAACAACAGTTGTATAATTTAGTTATGAACACAATTTAAGAAAAGGCACGTGATGTTAATGCACTGCAATCGCCTACCTTCTAGAGAATGATAATTAAACCTGCACGCTGTTAGGAAATAAAAATTATAACTTATGCTCAGACCTGAGTTATCACGTAAATTTAAAGTACGGGCAGTCATTTAGCGCGTAAGTTTTAATGAAAAAGAGCGTGACGCTAAGGTATTATACGTATATAGCCGGCAAAGAAGCATATCAAAATGTTCCAAAAAGACGAATTAAATGAGAAATCTCGAGTGTTTAAATAATATGACACTGACCAAGACGAATTTTATCCGCCAAATACTCAGCGGGAAGATATCTAAATTATTACAGTATTAGTTAGCAACTTATACCAAGTTTAACCCACAAACTGCCGAAAAATTGCGACGGTATTCTCTCAAAATCCGCCGAAATGACAACAGATGAAAAGATAAATTAAATATCTATTTTTTCTCCTGCCGGTTCTAAAATTAAGATACGCATTGAATGGCGTCAGCATTATGAATGCCTACATTTCAAAACTTCACTTGTCAAACATCTATCCAGGCATTGTACCGCGCATTGTTACAGGGTGTTGGAATAACCTTCACCTTTCACTCGAGTTTGAATGATTGGCGAAAGGCTTTCGGGTTCATTACAAGCGAAAGTCGTTCAAAGCGAGAGGTCAAGGAAACTTAACCACAACTGGGGCAAAAAAAGCCTAAAAATTGGCTGCGATATAAAAAGCACTTTCCCTGCACTCAAATTTTAACGATAAAGGAATTCCAATCAATATTACCGAGTTTATAAAATTAATACCATACCCAAATGAACCTGAAATATCCTAAAAATAAATACGGATATAAGTGGATTTATAGAGGTGTTCGTCTGAATAAGTCTGATAAGTCAAATTGGAGGCCCTTCCTGTGCCTGATTGCGGCCCGAATACTATCTTTCATCTTAACAAAATCGTTTGGGATTGGATATAAATATTTTATTTTTGGGAAAGAGACGACATATAGAACGGGCTTAATAAACTATAGTTTGTAATTGCAAAATAGACGACAAATTTTCCAGATAACGTGTGTTCGCCAACTACGGCCCGCATTAAATGATTGTAATGCCTGATTTAGACCAAAAATGCTTTCGTTCGGTGAAAATCAGTAATCAGTGGAAATACGGAAGTAGTGTCGTGAAAGCTTTATCGATAAATTAGAGATACTGATCGTAACAAATCTCACGAATAAAGGCAATGGCTCGTGTTCATCCCTGGTTTTCCCTGTAAGTATGCTTTTCTTTCGTACCCCTAAATTTTCACCTGCGTACTTCCGCTAAGTGACTCGAGGTGAAAAATGGATGGAGTCTGACCTTAATTAGAAAACAAAGAGCTCAATCAATCAATCAACACCAGATTTTGACATAGCCAGGAGAACCGAAGACAATCACCCACGAAACGATTCCGTAACGATTCAAAACAATTGGATGAACTTTCGCGTTATCTGCACAGAAAGGATAATCCTTCATATGCCAATCAGGATATGAAAATATTCAAAATCTCCGCCTCCGATCGGCTTGAATTTGCACGGGCGGCAGAATAAATATATACCTATATATATCCTACCATGCTGGCAGAAAAGTCATATCTCGTGGAAAGATTTTAGGTTTAAAAAAATATAACGATGGCACGATTTTCTCTAGATTTATACGCTGTGGAGATCGATAGCATTCTACCAGAAGCATACATTAATCAAACACCGAGACCGCAATGACAGACATGATCAAACTGGCTTTCTCGTAGCATTTTCCTGGATTAGAGAAAAATACACTCAACGATAATATTTCTATATGCTTATATTTTATTGAATTCATATCGACATTTGTCTCTAAAATGTGTCTTTGTCTAAGGTTGAATTTGCTAGCTATGCCAATGGTTTTTGTCAAATATAAGAAACTGCGTTCCTGCCACAGTAAACCAAGGATAATATTTTTACACTAGTGTAATTCCCGTTGAAATATCAACGGAAGAATTACAGACAGTTTGCTTATTAATATTTGCATTTAAATATAAAACAATGAGGAAATAGCCTGACCGTCTTCTGAAAGCTCCTAGCAGTTATAATAACTGACGCAAGGTGGCAGCACCAATCGATGAGGTGAAATCTTATTTGCAAAGACACAGACAAAAAGACAAACTTAAAATTATTATTATTTGATGATGGTTATATTTTCTCGATTTCAACTCGATATTAGTAGCGAGAATGTCTTCATTGTCTAAAGTTGACATTTGCAATGCCAATGTCAAATAAAAGAAAATGCGCTCCTTCCGTCTTTAAAATTTCAGCGTTAACCTATAGGCGTTTCAGCAATGCAGTCACCGAACTTAATCAACGGCCTGTGAAATTCCGAGGACGGCTACGTTGCATTTAAGTAACACGTATCGTTTACACAACCTTTCAATTTTTACTGGAGTCGTCTATCTCGTTGATCTGGTCGTTTGTACTCGTCTTCGCTGCGAATACGTTTAATACGTATCGGTCGCCAGCCTTGGTAGAAGGGCGGTTAGTGTGGCCGTGTCGCAATGCTAGGGATACGGACTTATTGTAAAAGGTCGCGAAATTATGTTTAACAGATAAATAAAACATTGGTGTAGCTACTCCTATGCAGATTACGCCCACCTGAAGAGGGTCCCACTATGAAGCTTAAAAATTATAAATTTTTATTTCTACTTGTGCGTAAATATAATTTTATTTTCAATCTAATAATGACACAAAAATAATGCTATTGGTTTACTTAGGCGAATTAATTATTTACTGGGGACAGAGAGTGAGAAAAATTCTGAACTTGACCGGGACTCAAACCCAGGTCTCCCACTTGCCGGGTATGTGCTTTAATCCAAATAAGCTATTAAGTCAATATGTGAGGGCAACCAGTGTGGTTAGGTTTACTAACCGAGTTACCCCTTTCTTCACCATAAATACCCCAATTCGAGAAAGAGGAACTAGACTGGCTTGATAGCTTAGTTGGTTAAAACATCCAACTAGGCAAATGGGGTTCGAGTCCCGGGCAAATTCAGAATTTTTTCTCCTTCTCTATCTTTACATTTGTGAAGACTTATGCGCTCCCGCATATAAGTCAAAATTTCCATCAATTCACTCATGTTATTTATTGTTAAAACTCTTGCACTGAGTTTTCACCTTGCTGTAGCTAAGCCGCCGAATAAAAATAAATAATATAAACATGCCTGCGTACAGTAATCGACATGATGGAGAATTTATATAAACGAATTAAAAAATAAATTTCGAAAGAAACTTTTCAACCCTCTCCCGCGAAAATTCGTGGGAAGCAACTGACAATCGAAAAGATAATCGAATCCCACCGCCGAATCCGTATAACTAACTGAAGCACGTCAAACACCAATTACAGAACGATTATGCCTAAGAAAGTGAAATGCAAAGGACCGCAGAAACGGTTGTTAAAAACAATTCGATGCATAACTAACCACTAAAGATGCCTGCTTTGCGGCTGAAATAAGCATCCGATTTTATAAACCAATTTACGGGACATCGGAGTTATCACCGTCAATGAAAGCGGACGGTTGTTTTACCGGATTTTTTGCCATTTTTTCTAAGCAAAGCATCACTTTGTATATTTAGTTTGTCCATCCGTCCTACTGGGCAATGTCTCAGTAATCCTGCAACCTGGAGGAGCAAAATTATCTGAACAACTAAATGGTAAAAAATTTGGCGGATCTAGAATTAGCTTCTAGTAATTGGTTTCTATAACAGAACTTTCCTAATAACTCGAGAAGAATTCAGGTTAGAGAGAAAGGATGATATATGAAATAAAACTTCGATGGATGAAAATTTGGTGTAATGGATAGCTCGTCGTATTTCAAAACTCAAGTACCGTGGTTCGATTCCGCGAGAGTTCAATTTTAAAAACATCGAATTTATTATTCTTAAAAATTGTTTTTTTTTTACAGGACCAAATAATATTTATTTACGATAGTTTTTCGTGAATTAAAAAAGAGCGCATTTAAAAATCAAAGCATTCCCGAAATTTGCGTGACAAAAGCAAAATCCTTTCGCCGCTTCCTCCCTCCACGAACTGCACGAGGCGGAAAAAAAATCATAAACGCGAGAAACTTCTCCCAGACCATTATAACAACCCGCCGATCACACAGCCCGCTAAGAGCGTGGGCTAAGGATGAGACGAGAAAGAGAGATAGAGAGAGAGAAAGAAAGAAGAGAGAGCAGTGGGAGGAGGATTAAACAAATGAGGAAGGCCCCAGGCTGGGGGGAAGTATACTGCGACCCTACTACGTCCCCCCCCCCCCTTTCCTCTCCTCCACACTTCACTACATGCACGCACGCACGCCGACTTCCTCATTCCTCTCTCCCAAGGAACTGAATACGCGCCTGCCATCTGTCGCCCGGGCAACGAACGCACTGAGAAGAGTGGCGATGAAAAAGGGAGAGATTTTCGCTGGGAGTTTGTAAGGACGAGGAGAGATCATGGGAGTGAGGGAGACGGGAGGAGAGAGAGAGAGAGAGAGGTCAGTATGGGAACGGGGTATATGGAGACGGATTATACGTGGAAGTGGAATGTGGGGGGAGAGGGGGAGGTTAGAGAAGGAAAGCTGGGGGGAGGGAGAAAGGAAATCGGGGGGAGGACTAGGGGAGAGGAGGGTGAGAAGATGATACCGGGGAAGGATTTGGTAGGGATTTTTGGACAAAGACAGGATACGCAATAGAAAAAGAGGCGACGCGATTTTCTCGAGAGACCGCGTCTAACTCGATTATTATACGTACAGTCGAAACTCGAGGGAAGAAATTATAACCACGAATTACAGAACTTAAGGTGTAAGAGTACAGAAGAAGAAAACATATTTTTCGGTTTATATACGTTCGAATTTTCGAGGTTCGTGCGTAACTCTTCAGATTCGCCAGTTTCGATTCGCTACCTAACGTTTAAATACAGAATTTCGACGTCAAGTTTGCATTCCAAAATCAAACACGTCATAGAATCAGAATTAGGAAAACGGCGGTAACCTTTTAAGGAAGCGTAATTAAATAATGGGGATAAATTACAATACGAGAGTTCATTCCGCCTTTGAAGGAAGCTTACTTGGCAAAATGGTGAGCGTAAAGTTATAATAAGTGTGTGTATTCCGCCTTCAAACCGTAGCTGCGGAAATAATATATTTCAAACGAGAGAAAATACGGAGTTGTACTGTTAATGGCAATGCCCAGGTATAAAGAAACGATGCTTTAGCAATGCAAATCGTCAATAGGACTGATATATTTAAAAAATATGCAGATAAGCATTCAATGACGAGGTTAACGATCGAGATAAAAATTCACGTCTCGAAACCCATGGGAAATGGCATACAGACGAAATCGGAAATCAGGAGAAAAATTCTTCCAAGACCGGGAATCGAACCCGTTCCATTCACCTCCCGGGAGGATATTATACCGCTTAACTATAGCGATAGATTAATTCTCCTATCTCAGAATCTGCATGCAGCAGACCGGAGTTCGAATCCCGGTCATGAAAAACATGTTTCTCCCGATTTAGAATTTCTCCAGCACGTCAATTTAAGCCGATCGCATAGGGGTCTACGATCTACTTCTTCCATTATTTTTCGCACTCGCACACATGTCGGGGATTAATCGGAATAGGAAAGTAGCAAGGATGAAAATATTTCGAGAGGCTCAGAATTTCTAACGGTTAAAATATCTTTGCACAAACAAACATGCTACAAAGAGAGGACAGAGAACGCAGGAGCTTGTGAAAAAAGAGAGATGGACAGGTGGATGGCGATAGTTACGGAAGAAGGAAGGAATAACAGATGCGGTGAGAAAATATGAAGAAATAACGCTACAGTATGCACATAAAATGAGGGAGTATTTATGATCTATACAAGGATTGATGCAAGGAGGGAGCCGGAACGATCAGGGACGCCTTACCATAAAGACATTTATTGCCCATACGCCATACAGGAAAGGCACATTTCGAGATATGAATAATAAACAGTTTTCGTAAATCATCCGTAATATTTCATGTTTGATATTATCCGAAGAAATGTTTTTTTCTTACCTTCCATAAAATATTACTTATCTATAAGTGAAAAATACTTCATGACGTCCGCTGTTTATTTCAACTACCTACAACGAAACCAAGCTATGGTTACCGCTTTTATTCAGAATAAAAATAAATTTTAAAACGGAATTCAGTTTTAAGGGGTGTTTATTTTTTTTTCATTAAACGTTAAGGGTAAAGGATCCTAAAAACATTAGCGCAAGTGGCCACAGAAAATTTAAATCCGCAACTGATACACGGAAGAGGGAGTTGATTTGGTATGTAGCTACCATACCATCCATCCATAGTTTTCAACCCTAAGGTTGGTTTGAAATGACTAGGAGAATAAACACATATGATGTGGTGGTTTCCCATTTCCTTCCACATCAGACACACACACGATTGATGAAATATGAAATTATGAAAACGAAACAAACATCCACGCCCTTGGCGGGATTCGAACCCGCGACCTTATTGACGGTAGGCCAATACGCTAGCCCTTCCACCACCGGAGCCGGCTGTATCATACCGATAAGACAAAATCTACTAGGAATACGATAAGAGAGAACGATAAAAGAAGAAAAAGAAGCGACGAAAGGCGGATATGAGCGAAGGAAAGATGGGGGGAGTGGGGAAGACGGGGAAAAATTATGAATAAAAAAAGGAAGAGCAATAAGAATTTCGCAATGCCGCCGCGGAGAAATGATGATGCGATCAGAGCAAACACCGCGCTTCCCACACGTTCTCCCCCCCCCCCCCCCCCTTCTTACGTCCGCCTTCCTTCTCTTTTTCTCTGTCTCCTATAGTAGTAGCCTTATATCCTCCATGTCTCTCGTTTCCATCACTCCACCCCTCCTCACAAATACCCGAGATGAAGAGAGACGGCGATACAGGTGTCTCCCAACTCGAGACGAATTCCTAAATGTTCTCTCGACAGGAAATTCCTTTCCACCGCTGGAGTGTCAACAATATTCTCCCCCCCCCCTCTCTTCTATATTGTAAATCATAAAAGTGAGTAGAAGAGATAAAAATTACCTTCATCGGTTCATGCGATAGGTTCGATTCGTGTTACTAAAATGTCACAGAGATATTTTTAAAAAACGCACAGAATTACGAATACGAGGTCTATGACATGTCTAATGATTCACAGGATTCACATCTGGATTCGCAGTAAATAGTAACATTTTCCACCCTTTTTGCGTATATTATTTTAACTAACAAAAATAAGTTGCAAAGGCGCTGTGCGCATGAATTTGCGAACGGAGAAAATAACCTGTACTCGAAGCAATACAGAGAATGAGTGTCCTCTACGTATCCTAAAACGTCTCAATTCACACTGCGTTACTGTGTTCTTTATGAAAAGTATTGACACGCTCTTGTAAGAGCCACGCATTAAATTAAAAGAGCCACACGTGTCTCGAAAGATACAGATATAGAATTATAACAAAAATTACCGTCTCCAAATTCCTTTTAAAAATCACTACCTAAATTACGATAACACTAAACTTATTTTCTAAACAACTTTAAAACATAAAAAATATCAAAATAAAATCGATGCGGAAAGCCCATAATCTATTGCTAAAAGAACGCCATTAGCGCGAATAAATTTGTAAGATAAGAAATCGTCACTTTCAGACATAAGCTTATGAAATTTTATCGAACTTATGATGTACAAATTGGAAAGAAGGCGATACGCCCAGTTAATAATAATAATAATAATTACTCCACTAGAATAAAAACACAACGCAATAAGCCATATACATAAATAATTCACCATTGTCGGCCTTGGTAGATGGGTGGCTAACATTTCTCACTCTCTATGATGCGGTCGCGGGTTCGAATCCTAGTCCGTTTTTTATCGTTGTAAAAGACCGTTAAGTCTGTTTACGAGGTGCTTAAAAATAAATAAATCATTTTAATATGTACCTACTCCTTAAAAACCGTGAAATATTGTAATAAAAATCTCTAATGCGGTTTAAAAAAAACTTGGATCAGCATTGGCACCGAATTGCCAGTGAAGACGGCCACTTTTCAGCCAAAATGCACACATGCTGTTCTACAAAAAAAAATGACCCGCTCCTTTGTCGTTGCCCCGAATTTTTCGGCAGAAGCTAAATAAGATAATCTACTCCGCTAATCCTGCGTGGTCTTTTACTAGGATGGCCAAGTCAGATCTTTCCTAGATTTTTACCGCAATTACTCTTGTCTTTTCATAGAAATTTTCTGAATGTGTAATTTGGTGTTTTCCTTGTATGTTTCCTATTTTTTTATTTTCTGGTTCTTTTCTGTGAAATTATTATTACTATTTTATTCTCATTTGTAATTGTTGACGCAGGGTTAAATGTAATAAGGGACTATATAGTCTCAATTTCCCCCTAATCAAGTCGTTTGTCTGTCTGTCTGTCTAATCCGGCGCAAAACTGACGCTTCGAAATAGTTTGCGACTTTAATAAGCACTATTAACCTCTCGAACACTTTGAGTCATGACCAATGACTTATTCATCTTTCCTCGTCTTCGATAGCAGCGTGAAGGAGTGCGCCCACTCGCAACACACCAAACACCTCGCCCACCTTCGTCGTACCTCGTTGAGTGCACGGGTAACCGCAACACAAGCACTCACCATCTTCTCCTTCTTCGTCCATCCACGAAGATGGTTCTCTAAAAACGACACGTCCCTATGGTACTTCTCCCGCAATACCGTGGCGCAATTCTTTTATTTCCTGCGAGGTACAAAGACTAAGAGACTAAAGGGTAATTTCCTTGTTATTCCGGCTCCCTTTTGTGTGGAGAGGCTGTAATTACAGCCGTATTCCAAGCACTGCTACGGCCTCGGATATTTAAATCGCGAAAGGATATTTTACATCCTTAAAGGTCGCGGTGCTTCATTTTTTTGTGTATTTCATGTGTCGTTCTTGCGTTGCTAATAGAAAACTATTTGCGGTCGATTTCGACTTAAAGAACGTTATCAGTCCGCGTAAACATAATCAATTATGCGACTGACTGATATTAAAATAAGTTAAAAAAGAACTGTAAAAACGGATTACAAAAACTATTTTTTTTTACATATTTCACGTAAATCTTAGACCTCAATATCACAGCATTATTTCTATGAAGAATTTCCAATGAATCAAATTCTGTCTCAGTAGAATAAGTTTCATAATCATCTCTCAGTGAATCGCCCTGATGACGGCTGCTCTGTATCCTAAATGCGAATCCGGTTTTTACAATTTCTTTGTGGTAACTGGAGATACCTATTGTATCAATATAAACTAAGACTATTAGAGCATTAATAGTAAATTTCCGAAAGGTAGAATATGACCTAAAAATTGTAGCTACTGTGAGAAAAAGAATCACGTGTCGACCAAAGACAAACGCCATCGAATTTCTCCACGCTTCTTCTATACCACAAACAAACACGAACATTTAATTTCTCGTGTAAACTCCCGCGCCCCCTTTTAAGGCGAAATTTTTTTTCCACCGGAAGAAAAATAGGACTTGATCTTCGAGCAACAATACTAAACGCCGTAATGCTTCTGCATAATTTTAAGGATCCACCGTTAGATTTGATGAAGACAATGAAATGAGGAGGTTAAAACAATATAAGCCTTGCTGGAGAATTCGAATACGATAGGGAAAATACAAAATATACCTATTCCAGCGGGGAAAAATTGATATGTAAAACTTAACACTAATCGAGATTTTTTAATTAGAAAAAAGCTGGAAGCAGTGGGTAGAAGTTGGAGAGTGGGAGGTAGGAGAGACATTGTGGAAAGCATAGGTGGGCGAACTTTATGCATATTGGAACGCATTAGAAGCCACCAATGCAGGGGTGGCCAACCTTTTTCTGTCAAGTGCTGAAAATGTGTCGCGTGCCACCTAATATTTTTTGCATTACTGGTAATCTAGATGGCAGGGGCAACATGGAGGGAAGAAGCCATCGTACTTGTTTCGTAGATGGACTTGTCTATGGTCCTTTTTTGATGCGGGTTGCAAGTTCTTTACGATCATTAATGCTATACTAAACCAATATTTCCGGCAAAAGTGAAATGAATTTTTTCAAGTTTATCAAGTGCTTTCGAAACATATGAACTAATAACATACTGAATGTACAATTTTAATTGGTTAATAATATAAATTAATAAAATGTCGTTATTACTGCGGCTGTACTGTTTTCATGTTGTTAGCAGTCGAGACGGCAAGAGATCCACGGTGGATCAGCCACGATTCCTGCTGAGAAGATGAACCCACCTGTGTCTCTTGCGGTTGCTGGTTTAAAGTTTGACATTGACTTTATCCCAATCAGAAAACAGTAAAATGTTAAATTAACGTACGCCCCATTTCAATACGAAAAAGAGAGATTTCCTAAGATCTGATTCTCATGGTTCTTAAAGGATGTAGGTCGAGAATATAGTAACATTCTAATATACTACAGTAGAACCCCCAAATTCGCGGGGGTTACGTTCTCGGAAACACCGCGAATTTGGAATCCGCGAAAATAGAACAAAGGAGGCCTTATGCGAAAATGGGGGTTACGTTCGCGGCTCTCCGTTATTTTGACAACAATAAACGATGAAAAGGTAGGCTAAAAGTGGTTTTGAACCAATACAATGTGGCATTTAAATCTGCTGTAGCTGTACAGTTTATCGCAGGTTGCCTGCCCACTGATGCCGCACTCTGGCCACTAGAATATTTCGCAACTTAATTTTCTCGCTTAAGCTTCACTTTTATGCATAATATCACAAATATCCCTCTCAATCTTCTGAGAATATTTCTTCACGTATGTTTTGCATATGAAACATTCACTGCAATGGAGAGAAGGATTTTATTGCTCCGGTTGCCTAGAAATATCCTATACAGTTAGAGGAAAGTGGTCCTACTGGTTAAAATTCACAAGGGGATGCGAAAAAGGCATTAGAGGGGACACCTCCGCTTTCACTACCGCAGGGGCATGTATAGGCATCCCCGCATTACACATGCAGGGTTTTCGTACTAAGCATATTTTTTCCCGGCAAAAGGAAGAAAACAGCATCTATGGGCTCTAACCTGTACTAGAAGGACACAGTTAGATACCGGAGATGCTTCATGACGGACTAATTCGGCATACCCATAGCGGATGGCCCAAAAAACGGATATATGTATACACCATACAGATTACGACAGGCCATGACGAATATATACGGCATACCCACTCAACTGGTTAAAGTCAACGTCTTCTTTTTGCTTCTGCTTTCTGTATTATCACTTGCTTTCCTCTTGGTAGACATTTTCGGAAAACAGGGTCACAGCGTGATAAAATAAACCTCGCGGATGGGGAAATTCATTTGTTTAGTGCTTTTTCTCTTCACTTCAAAGATGACAGCAGTAGTCCAAAATCGCGAAACTGCGAAGCACGCGAATCTGGAAGCCACGAATTTGGGGGTTTTACTGTAGTTGTAATTTTGTGAACATATAATACTATGTTAGCGAAGCTTCGAAATGTAAGTGGCGCCAGTATCAATTTTGTCCCGTCCACCTGAGCCTTATTACACGCTAACACTAATTCGCAACATTTTCGAATTTTTTGTATTTTCACTGCGGAATTTCCGACATCGTTATAAAGGAGGCTTCGTTAAGCGAGGTATACCTGTATACTATATAGGAGTGGGGCAGTTATTTTGAAATTTTTAGACAACTACCTGGAAAGAAAGAGAAGTACAACTCATTGTCAGTCTTGAAAACAACTAGTTTTTGTACACAATTTTCTTATAATACGTTCTCATTTCGTGAGATTAAAGTAGCCGCACGCACACACAACACTCAGTTTGCTGTCAAAGAACATCAATGTATAGCCTAGAATGTTCACGTTGACATTTGTCAATTTATTTCTACACATTTTATTTTGTCGCTGGCAAGAGCTTCGCGTGCCACTAGTGGCACGCGTACCGCGGTTGGCCACCCCTGCACTGATGCTTCGGCAGGCCTTGAAGATCGTATGTTGCTCCGCGGTGTCATATCGGCAAAAATCAATGCTAAAATAATAATTGAGCACGTCTTATGGTTGGAAGGCAATTATTACACATTGTATCTAAAATGACCATAAAAAGGTAAAAAAAATAAGATGCGCGTTTTGTTTACAAATCAGCCGCCATCATTGGTAATACAACGATAGTATATTATAACTATATCATCGACTCCTTTGTTGACTTAAATGCCATAAGTTTTTCTAAAAGGCTAGACCAGAGACGTACCTAGGTGATATGGCGCCTATGGCAAAATTTTAAGAAACTCCTTGGTTATGTAGGATATAATTTTTTCTGCGTTTTAATAAAGAATAATATCGTTTTTATTACATATAAATTAACGTCTGAGTATTAAAATAATATTTATGGATAAATGAACTTTTTTCGGGAACGTTTGGCGTCTTTTGCAAGTACTACCTTCGCCATACCCTAGTTACGGCACTGGGCTAGACTAAATTATCAGTGAAAATTCAAGTTGAAAACGTATTTAGCCTTAAAAAAAGGATTTTACGACCGCGTCTACAAATCACTCAGTGACGAATTATTGTTAGTGAACGAAAAAAATTGAAACTCGAATTATAATTCCAAAACTTTTGTCTCGAACGTGGCAGAAAACCTACGAGCTCTCGGGCATAAATGGAACGAATTTCAATTTTCTAATTTCGCCCACCCCACGATACGGAGTGTATTGTGGAGGAGGAGAAAGGGAGACGGACGCGGAGAGAAAGAGAGAGGAGGGGGAGGGGAGAATCGAGTCGCATACTGTATGTCCCACATTAAGAGGTCCCACTGATGGGATATGTGGGGAGAAAGAGAACCGTTCTCTTCTGCGAAGGGCGATTACTTCCTCCGGGGCACGGCGAACGCGGCGATGGACCCCGAGGGGACGGGAGACTGCTGGGATAGAGTTCGGGGATGTGCAGAGAGAAGGGAGAAAGAGAGGAGAGACGACCCCGATGGGTCGCCCGCGGTGAAGTCGTGGAAATGAAAAGGACGTGGCGTACAATCGCGACAGCGGCGTGAGAGAGAGGGAGAGAGCCAGCCAGAGATGAGAATTATGTTAGACAGACGTGATTAATTAATTTTCTGCGTCAAACGGCAAATTTCGTTCCGATTTCACCGCACGTGAAACAGCCAGGGCACTTCGGCGCCACGCTTCACGCTTTGCATGCCGGTAGTTTCCGATCCTTTCGCCAGACGGGGTAGAGTCGAGCGGTTTCAGCAGATCCTTACATTTAGGTCATATTCCCCGCTTAAAGAATCGAATTAAAAGAGCGTCTACCTATTTTGGAATAAAATTAATGAAACCAGTCCTTCCTCCAGAGGGAAGGAACAATGACAAAGGCGTAGCTATGAATGTGGGGAAGCCGGAGAAGTATTTTTTTGCATTTGGGACGGCGAAGATAGAACGTCTCCGACTGAGATTAACTAATGCTTAATAGTCCCATCGGAAGGCAGAAACGTCAATGTATGAGAAAGTGCAGAAATCTGCGGAGGTCCAAGTTAGGTGCCGTGTTATACATTAGCCCTTTGCGGTCATTTGTTGAGCAAGCCCCGACTTTAAATTATATTAGTTGCGGTCATATGCCGGGGTTAACCCGACTTTAAATTTCCTGTATTTTTTGCAAAATTTCGCAATGTCAATGCGTTTTTACTGCATTTCTTGAAAATAAATATGACCTGAGAAAAATGTCTGGAAATAATATGACTTCAAAGGGTTAAATGTACAATTGTTAGATAAATGAAAATATTTAAAATTTTTGCAAGCAGGCATATGCTGAACAAGAAGACATTCTAGAAAAGCAGCAGAAAAATTCTGCTCGACTAGGAACGAACCCGGGTCTTCCACTTTCCATTCTATCAATGAATTACGGAGGCAGACTAATCCTCCCGCTTCAGAATACAGTATTTCTTATGCTGAGGTCAAGATAGCCAAGCTATTATCAACTTCCCCCAACTGACGTCCTCCATGAGGAACGCCCAAAGAAAACCTTTTAGATTCCAAAGATGAGATAAACAGTCTGTCATGGTAGTTCAGTGCAAGAGTAACCACCAGGCAAGTGGAAGACCCGGGTTCAATGCAGAGTTTTTAATAACTTTTATTTCTCCTGCTTTTCAAGAATGCCCCGTCGTTATCCTGGACCTCCCACACTCAGTTCCAACAAAAATTAGTCCCAGTTCTGAGCCCGGGACATCCCCTATAAATCCCGGATAATCCAGAAGAAAACCAACCTATTGCACTCGCCATAGAGCACTTTTAACACCACGGTCGAAACTTACAAACACCGGAAGGTTTTAAATAAAAAAAACTCCGCGACATTTTCTTCTAATCATAAAATATTAAGGCGCTGCTGTTTTTATAACCAACCAAATCAACGAGACGGTTGAACAAAAAAAAAACAAAAAAAGCTCCGAAGCGCGGCGAATAACATTTTCGACGAGACATTCCCCCGACGATACGTAATTGGGACGGAGGGCATTCGGAGGTGTTACTTAAACAAGACGGGGAATAAAAAGCGAGAGGCGGTGGCACTAATGGGTATGCGGAGGGAACGGAGGTAGCGAAGAAGGCGGGAAAAAGAAAGAGAGAGAAAGGGGCGCCATTAATGTTATTGTCGAAGAAGAAGATTAGAGGGGAGGAAGGACGTCAGGAATTAAGAGGAGACCCCCGCGAGATTGGCCTCCATTTAAGTTTAAATTGCGCCTCTTGTGCATCCCTCTCTCTCACCTCAAGTCTTTCGAAAGGGAGGACTTAGGGAGGAGGAGAGTCGAAAGAGCACAGGTGGAAAAAGGTCCCGAAAACGTTTCCTCATATTATTCCCGGACGCGGTGGCCCCTTCGAGTTCATTGTGCCCGGGGACATCCTACGAGTGGAAACGGTACGAAGAGAAAATCGTGGGACGAGCGACACATACGGGTCAAGAGGGTAAAGAAAATAACATCTAGAAAAGGACGTCAGGTGTCGCAAATTACAGCTTTCCTCCGAATAAAGACACGCTACCTACGTCGATGGTTCTTCACGGGAGGACAAAGCATATTCCGCCAAAGAATAAAAATTGAGCCTTGAGAATGGAGAAATGCCAAGGAGAAAATAAACTTTCCAGTTATAAAACTTCGAATTATCGAGGTATGAGTAGTCGGTTTTCTATTACCGAGGGTGCCGTTACAGAGGTTGGAGTTGTATAGACTCCGTTAACAGAGGTTTAAGTGATTGAAGTGTAAGACAACCGATCAATAATCTAGTTATAAGGGTTCGGCAATAAATGCGACTGTAGCGACATAAAATTACACCTTTAGTCCGATTAAACATAACTTAATCAATATATACGAGAAGACAAAAACATAGTCGACTGTGAATAAAGCTGTAGAACGTGGAAATATTAATAGAGAACGTACATTCCTCGAGTTATAAAATTTCGAGTTAACGATATCTGAATTATAGAAGATAGGGCAATCGAGGCTCTAGGTATAGAGATTCGATTAATTAAAACTTCGATTGATTGAATTTCGAGTAATCGAAGTTGGGGTTCCAAGACATTCGACGTTCAAGCTATCGAAGTTCATTTAGCCAATTTTCGGGTTACACATGACAGGATCGAGTTATCGATGCACTATTATGTTAACGTTCGATTAATCAACGATCGAATTACCCAGGTTCGACACTAGATACGACAGTAACGAACGTACATTACTGCTTGAACACACAATTTCATTAAAGGGCAAGATAAGTGTCGTGAAAACTATTCGAGATGGGACAAGGAGAATGAGGCCAAATATGACCTCGAAGTTTTATAGAGGACGAGCGAAGTTCGCGGTGAGATCATTAATAACGCGAACGTGATTGACACTCCCCTGGGCGACGTGCCCTTCTCCTGCGACGGACGACGTTTGAAAAAGCCGCGAGTGCGCAAATTTCGAGCAAGTGGGTCAGATGGAAGAATGTTTTTCAACCGCCTCGAGGCAAAGAGAAGTCCTGCTTATCTAAACATCGCGCACGGGTCTCCGTGGTACTCGAGGCAAGAGTGAGGGTAAAGGACGGAGTGCCATTTCAATTATCCCACACAAATAAAATACACTGGCAATTCCTGCAGATGGTAATGACAAAACTAAGTTTCTCCACTAGCAATAAAACGGTCGGAAAAACAGGAATTGCGTTCAACAAAAATAGATTTTAAATTTTTACTGCCTAACACCACTAATTGCGACTGCAAATCTGCAGATGGCTTTATCATATGACTATAAGAGAAAACGTTTGTCATTTTAATTATAACCAAAGGTGGAGTACGAAAATTCTTTTGAACTAATTTATTAAAACGGTTAACGCATATATTTATCATTGTTTCTGCAAATAAAGATGTAGAATATGAAAATACTAATAGAGAACGTACATTCTTCGAGTTATAAAAGTTCAAGGATATCTGAATTACAGACTGGGTTCTAGGTATCGAGATTCGAAATAAAGATGTTACTATGTTAAGTGATACTTCTTTTCCTTCAGTTTTAATTGACTTTCCCAGTGCTGCATCAGCCATGATACTTAAATTTTACCTGCTTTTATTCGATAAATGGAGAACATACCATAAGAAAATCGCAAAGGTTTCTTTTACTCAATCTAAGCACCTAAGGAAACCCATATTTCTCAAAGACAACGCCGTGGAATTGAAGGATAAATGCAGCGTAACGTTCCCCTATCAAAGAATCAAATGCTAACTAATAAAAATAACATAAATCCGCGATACGATTCCCTACCTTTGTCGCGGCGGGTTCGAAATATTTTCTGGATAAAAATAACACCCGGCTAACCCCGGAGAATCCCCAACACACGCATGACGAGCTCCTTATCTTCAGCTGTCACTCGGCGACATTTATTAAAAATCAATTTCCAACCCGCGCCGACAATCACGCGCACCGCGGAGCGACGCGCATCAAATATGCGCAGCCATTCTGGGAAACGCGATACAGACAGCGAATAGCGACCTTTTTTTTCGCCGCATCCGTCACGTGGTCCCGCGCTCCTTTCCCTCGATGCACCGTGTGTCGTATCCACGACCTCGGAAGACGGGAAAAGATCAAGGGGTGGGGGGCGGAGGTGTTGGGGGCAGAGAGGAAGATATACGTCGAGGTGGAGGGAGTGGCAACCCGAGGGGCGCGAATCGCGCGGCGCCAGGGTCACGGCCTGATTGATACGAAGGGGACCGTGGGGGTGGGACGAGAATGGGAGAGTGATTCCGACCCTTAGGCAGTGAGGCGGAACTCGCCCCTATTCGTATTCCCATAAATATATAAATATATATATATATATATATATTCCCCACCCCGCGCACTAATCCTTTTCTTCGTCCCCCTTTGGAGTGGGGCTCGTTAGGAGTAGCCTACGGGCTGGGGAGGGGAGTGAAGCGGAGGCGGGGCCGCCGAGGAGAGAAAGGGAGGGAGAAAGGGAGTAGAAAGAGAGATAGAGAAAAAGAGAGGGAGGAAGGAAGGAATAGTACCTTGGGGCATCTTAAAAGAGTACGTAGAGGGGAATGGTTATTAAGTTTTTATCCTCGTCACGTGACATTACCCACCTCTCTCTCTCTCTTTCACACACAAGCGCACACCGACGAGTACCGGAGTCGCAATGATAAATATTACAGCTCCATTCTCCAAGAATTGTTGAATCTGATATAAAGATTTATAAATATTTACCGAGGGCGTGAAATCTTAGTAACTACATATCGATTCCATGATCTTTTGAATATGTAACAACGATTTCATAGCCAATTAATTAACGTGTCTGACAATACACAATTGAGAATTCCAATGCTAGGATCGCGGATTCGAATCCTGCCGAGGACACGGTTAAATGTGTTCGCCTTTTTTATCGTTATTGTAAAATATCGTTAATGACTGCTTATGAGCTTGTTAGAATAAATAAAACTTTTCCAAAAAGACAACAAATCTGAAGTTTTGGTGGTATACCTGTCACAAATATACCACATCACGCCTTTTTGGTTGACATCAAGAACAAAATTAGTCTGATCCATCCTCTAAAATACACATACGTCGCCACCTTACAAACAATAAAAAAATCACGTTTCGTATTTACGATACTTTTAGAAGTCATAAAATTGATCTACGACGATCAGTGTTATATTTTCCCCCTAATATATCAAACAGCAACTTCACAAAAATAATTGTTTACAACGCATCATAACCATGAACACGTAGCTCCCCTTGCAATACGGAGTTAAACTCCCAGTAAAATTGCAATTACGCTTATGCGTAATCAATTATTACAAAACATCCCTATTTTAAGTCTTGAAAAGAGGATCGTGGGAGGAATCCATCACGTACATCAAAATGACCAAAGTCTTGGGGTGGAGAGAAATAATTCCATGAATATCGAAACCAATGACGCATCGAGGCGATCAGCGCTCTAAGAGGACTTAGGATTATAGTAATCAAGAAATTCCACTATGGAAGAAAATTATTCTTCGTCTTTTGGTTGAGCATATATTTATTTAAAAATAGATTAAAGTAATGGCTTAATGAACAATAAAAAAATCGATTTTCTGAAAAATAAAATACCGGTCGAATTAAATATACGTAATTCTTGACTAGAAAAGTAGGATGCGGGCCATGGAAGTGCAAAGACGGGCAATGGAAGAGCAAAGACTGGCCTTGCATAGGGCCCGCAGTAAGCCAGTATGATGCGTCAATTCTAATGACTCGGTATACAGTAGTATTTCAAAACGACACGAAATATATGCAATATATTGATAAAAGGAATGCGAGATATTTTTGAGATAGTCCGACATTGTAAACCACCATCGACGGCAACAATAGAACAATAAAATTGATACTGACAACAGGAGTATTGTGTCTTTCTCCGAATACTAACAATGCGGGTTCGAAACTTTCATCGAGCAAGGCCATGCGTGCTCTTATTTTTACTTTCTCCATACGTAGTAATGGGAAAGTATTGTGATCACGAAAAAAATTGACTTCGGGATTTCAACGGAAATACACGTTTTGAGGTCCCTAGAACACGTTTAGACTGTTTTCGGAATGATGTCTGTGTGTGTGTGGATGGATGTGATTGTGGGCGCTCTAACTTAAAAAGTACTTGTCATATTAATACCACATTTCATATATAACACTTTAGCATGAGCACAAAGAACTGATTAGTTTTTGGACAATAACGGTTAACCGGAAGTCGAGGTTTATTCGAAACCCGATTCTGTTTTTGCGATATTTCTCCGATAATACGTCATTATTGTATACATTGACCATTACAAAAAGTGTACAAAATATAATTTCCTACATCTTTTATTTCAAACAATTTTCCATAGCAGTTAATGTTTAGGAATTATTTATAAAAAATAATCGGTTTCCGTCAAATATCTCCTTAAAAACGTCGTTATTGGTCATCTTCGTGAGGACCAAAGTTGTAGAGAATAATATTTCTTCCAAGTTTTGTTTGAAACAAATTTTAGTAGAACCATCTATTTCGGAGATATTTTGCTTATTCGTAAATTTCCAATATACAGCGGCACCACCATGTAGCGGTGAATTCTGTAAACATTCAAAATATACCTAATTTACGGCAATAAGGACGACTGTATTCTTTTACGATACGAAATAATAATTTTGCGTTATAATGCTATTCACAATAATTTAAATATCTATACCCCAAATATGGAGAAAGTCATATGTTGGCCATATCAGATTTTTTATTTGTAAAACGACAATCAATGCTGTTTATAAAATAAATAAAACTAACTTCCTAAATTCAAAATGCAGGTATTCTGTTGAATAAAATTAAACAGAAATGAAAATCTACAGTAAAATCTCGTGTATACGAGTAGGTACAAAATTCAAAGCACATATTTGAAATTTCATCATTTGTACAAACGAAATTTGTAAAAAGGAGTTCGATATAATAATGAATATTTATATAGGTTTTTGAAGGGGACTGAATTACTCTACTTATAAACGAGCATTGAGTACAAATTATTTTTTAAATCATCGAGGTTTTACTATATTTTTCTCCTCATATCAAAAAGGCCTCTGGATCATACACAAAGTAAACTCGACATTAGGTTCTAAATAAATTACATAATCCACACACAGGAAAACAGCATTCGAAAAAAATTCGAGATTGGAAGTTAAGAGAACCGCGTCGAACCGCCGCAGGAGGGGAGCGGTGAACGCATCGGAAGAATTCTCTAATGCACTCCGTGAGCGAAAAAAACATCGCGTATAGAAAAGATATCCGGGAAATGCGAAAGTAGAAAAATCCCCCCGACCCTCATTCCGAACTGTAATTAATCACTTGGTTTGTTACTATTCAAAAAGCGGGTTAGAAATGCGGGGATCGTGAACGGAGGGGTCTGGGCGGGAGGGTGGAAGGAGGAGGGTGGGAAGGCGGGAGGAGGAGAGGAAAGGAGATGGAGAAGGGGCGGGAGAGATGGGAAAGGGGTGGGGCGGGGCGGAGGGAGCCGGGACAAAGATTGATCCGAAGGGTCGTTTTCCGCACAGGTGATTACAGGCATCCTCCCCTCTCTCTATCTTTCTCTCTGCCTCCTCCGGACCCTCCTTCCTAACCGAGAAAACGCTATTAATGACGGAATCGTACGTCACACGTACGAAGAACTGCTGGGGAGAAAGGAGAGAATGAGCTCGGATCGAAATCCCACCCTCTTCAGGCGATGTCAGTTCTCACTCGTTCCTTTCCTCCGTATGGTCTCGAACTGCGCAGTCCTATCTCGATAAATGGAACATATCGATAAATCGAACATCGATAAATCGAACATATCGATAAATCGAACCTCGATAAATCAAAACTCGATAAATCGAAAATCGATTACTCGAACTTATAGGGAATGCATAAAAAGTTCTATTTATCGAAGGAGAATTATAGTAACTCGTTTCAACGTCTATGACTGCCGGCGGGTAAAAACAAACACATGCTTCGATCAATCGAAAATTCGAGTCTTATTAAGTTCGGAGAAATTGAGGTTCGATCGCATTTTTTTATGGGACCCGCGAGGGAGGGGGATGATTTCATCCTAATCGAGTCTAAAAATCCATCCATTCGATTCTTTCACTCCTGACCGGTTATTTCTTTTACACGTGGGAGGTCGGAGTGAAATGCTTTCCAACACGGGTTCGAATCCTGCCGTGGGCGTGTAATTTAGCGTTCGTTACCGCTGCAGCTAATGAGCTCGGCGAAGTTGGCCTTGAGTGCTGATGATAAATAAATAAATACAATACAGATGGTAGGTCTAAAAAATGAGGCAGGATCAGACCCATTAGAGATACCCGGTATAAGCGGGGCCCAACCGGTAAGCCAACCTCGCCCGGATAGCATATAACATATGTACTTAAATCCAACAAGAATTAATTCACTCTCTTCAAGACGTTGAAATCTGTGGGCCGAAGAAAACATTTACAAAGTTAGCTATCTATGCTAAAGGAACAAAAGAAGTGATAGAGATCACGAAAATAATACGAGCAATCATTGCACAAACAGCAGAAAGTTATTAAAACGAACGTGGAACGAGGAGTTTTGCCTATTAAATAAATGGGTTCCTTCTACCTTCTAATCATTTTTAATAAGATCCCGTGAAAGTTATGATCAAAATGTTTTTTCTCTGTATAAGGATTACTACTGTCCTCCAATATGTATAGAAAGAACATTTTAGCAAATATGTAGCTCTAGATCGATTTCTGTGAAATGTAATTAAATTTTAATCGCCATCCAGGTTAAGGTAAACCTATACTGAGGTCGCAAACGCTCAATTCAGTCAGCATGAATCCTATAAGATACATGAATACATTTATGACTACCACTTCACTGCATTGCATTATGAAAAAACTGCGTTGAATTTCAAAGGAACTGAGCAAAGGTGGGTTCTCCTTTGCGATGGGTCAAAGTTGAAAAGTCAACGTTGTTTCCATTGAAAGAGGTCGAATATATTACGTCAACTTATCACAAATCCATGATCTTAAATAATACATGGGCGAAAGTGTTGGCCTCTGTCAAAGGAAAATGGTCGGATCAAAAGATTATTGCTGGTTCAAACAAGCTAACCGCAAGAAAATATCTCGATAAATTATGCAATGAGAAAGAGCGACTTCACAAGCAATTAAAGGGAAACTATGCTTTTATGACAGCAACGACTGAGGTAGCTAGTAAAAGGCTTAAGTTCGTTTTTTAAAAACTCTTGAAAAAAATAGCTTTGGTTATCGGCTTTCCCATATTTCATTCTTTAAAGACAATATCTACCGCACAACTACAGCTAGGGCAGCCAAAAAATCAAGGCATGACTATCTATCCAAGAGTGAATCAGCTGCATTTTGGTGGCCGTCCAAGTTGCTACGTAAAAGATATTTTTTGCAAACAAGTAAGATACCCTTGCTAAAGTAAGAGGAAGAAGCACGTTTTCTTAAAAAATTTCAGGGTATAGATCAGGGATGGAAAATACGTGGTACGCATGCGATTTCACTTAGCACACGTTAAGCTTGTATTTTCCGTATAAAATATGAAGTTTCTAAAAGAAAGAGTAAACTAGTGACACGCGGAAAAAATTCTGACGGTTCACACTACTTTCTTGGCACGCGACTCAAAAATAATTTGCCATCCATGGTATAGACACTCACTAGACATTCCTATCCGTGAAAACTTCACTCCTTTTAGCTTTAGTTTGGCTACGATACATGTTTTTAAATTTGAACTGTCCGAATTTGATGACACCTACTGCATAATCAATTTAATACATGGAAAAATTCAATAGGTGGAAAATCCATAGACTTATAAGAGGTACCTAACTCAAAAAGAATTTTCCAAATATCGCTTTTAAAAGAAGTTTATTTTTCAGATTTTTCTTTTACAAAAACATGCTAAAAATAGATTAACAAAATGAATTTCCTAGTATGACAGCAGAGAAACATTCTGATGCGGTTGATTTGAAAGTCCATCGAATTGTTGTGATTTATAACGTAAAATAAAAACGATAAATATTTCCTGAAAGTTCCCCATCCAATTTTCATGTGATTTATTTGTTTTCTCTCTATCCGATATGAAAGGTAGTTAGCACAATACTTTAATAACCGCCTAGAAACTCGTTAATCATTATAAATGTGAATAAGCTCGATAAACAATGGCAAGTATATGTCGATAAAATTTCTAATAATGTAAGTCTAACTGAAACAATAAACAAATTCTGCTATTCAAAGTTTCGTTCAATACGCCTTATATAAAAAGTCGAAGTAATAGGAAGATAATTTATGCATGAATCAACTAACAACACATAATTAAAAAAGTACATCTTACATAAACTTCCACCATCACTTGAGTTATTTCTACTCAGCTAAGATATTGCTCTACACTTGCACTACATAAAGCAGCCCATAATAAATTTTTACACAAAGGGGTAAATTAAAGACGGTGAACAGTTTTACACCTAGCTTCCAGTTACTAGGTTCGATTTTAGACATGTTAGTAACTATCTAAAGCTACGCTTTCGGACAGCCCAGAATAGTTGACTTTTATTAGAATAAATTAAATATGACGTAGTATTAGGCAATGATGTTATACTTACGACGCAATTCAATGCTTCACCATAACCATCAAGATTTCGTAACAAAATAACCTTTGGTTTCTCGGATCAAAATAGTCTGTAATTATATAACACCCATTTATCCAAGCTAGTATTTGAGATAGCATCCCTTATATCTGACAACGACGATAAAGAACGTATCTTCAGAGAAAAATAAGTGTCTAAAACTCTATAATTCACGGGAATAATTAATCGAAGCGTTTAATATTACAAGACTTGGCAAATGCTACATCCTTTATATAAACAAAGTAATGGTTACTGCAAAACTTTTGAAGACAGCAACCAACAACAGCCACGCAAGTAATATTAAAAACTATCTACAACCCTTTCAAAAATTAATAGATGCGATTGTCAATATGACTACATGCTGGAAATTAATAATACAGGTGAACGGAACAGAATTGTAAAACATTTTCCGACATTACTATATCCTTGACTATTTTTCCTTTTGATCGAACTTATAACTGAAAGTTTTCAATTGCGTATTCAAAAGTGGAATTAGCTCTTTTACCACGGTCAATTATGAGGTATTCACGAAAGAATAACGTGCATTCGAAAAAATCACATCTTATTCCCGACAGAAACGTCCCTGCCATCCGACGGTTGTAAGGGAAAACTCAACATGGCTGGTCAAGATGTGGAGCGCCGCTCTACGTGAGAGTGGCGTACCACGACAACGGATAATCGACGACCTTGGCCCCAGAGAATTGGCGGGCGGGAAGGGATGGGTAAACAACAAGAAATTGAGAAACATTTAAGGCAAAAAAAGGTCTTCGGTGGGGGAAAAAAGTTACGACGAAGAGGTTGTTTCTATATAACTCGGAGTTGCGAAACAATAAATTCGGATATTTTTCTACTTGAGGAAAACGAAGTGCAAACGGCGGGGATGTGGTCCCAAGGACGATGCGCCAATGGCGTACGTAAGGGAAAGATAAGATATTTGCGTTTAACCTAGCAGCGGGAATGTCAATTCTGCCTTGTGTAAATAAAAAAAAGTACTTCGAGTATTGTACACGGATTCAAATTTTCAAATTCTTCTGGAAATCCCTGACAATTCTGCATGCACGTACATATTATATTTGCCATTTATTTTTATAGAATTAATTTCGTTAACATGTTTTTCTTCATATTTCGGAATGATAAAAGAGTTGCAGAATTAATTAATTAATTTTAAAATGAATATGCCAAACTGTCGTGGATTTCCTGGACACCCTGTAAAATTACCACCATCGTTAAGTGTTAGACTTGGTATTAACACTAATGACTCCTGGCAAAAGAAAAGGTAAACCCCAAATCATACGAATTTGGACAGTAAACCAACTTATGCACCGCAAGAAAACTACCAATCGGGATGAATTACGTCACGAGTTGGAAAAATCCTCAAACAGACCAATAAAAAAACGTCCTACGAAGTCTTATTGTTGGAGAAAATTCGAGGAAAAATTCTCAAACAGACCAATAAAAAAAAAACGTCCTACGAAGTCTTAGAGAAAATTCAAGGAAAATTCCCAAACTAAAGGAACCGCAAAATCTTTTTTATTTTTTATAAGCAGGAATCATAAAAAGTCCATCTCTGGCAGCGGTTTCATCTAGTTCCGCGAAGCGGATATTCCCGCATTTCCTCCTACCGGCGAGCACGAGAACTAAATGAAAGGCTCGAACTCGCATCGAAAAACCCCTTCCTCTCTCCGGAACCCCCGCATGATGGGAGAGCGCGCGCACATTTCCCAACGGCGGTGGAGAAAAAAACGTGCTAGCGACAAGGACGGCGACGGAGATTGAAATGAGAAGAGAAAATAAAAGAAAACGCTTTTTCTTCTTCGACTGCGCGGGGTTGAAAGGTCAAGAGGTGTAGACGTAGGAAGTTTCGAAGTAATGGCGTGGGAAAGTTGCTAGGAGAAAGAGAGAATGCTAACTTTGCTCCCCTTGAGGAATAGAAGGAAGCGGATTCGATTCCGATTTTTTACAGAAACGAAATAAATAAATAAAATACGGCGGAACTTCTATAAGTCGAATCACAAGGGAAACAAAAAATTACCGGACTTATAGAAAATTCGAATTATTTAAGAAAAATAACATGAAAAATATTTTATTCTGTAAAACGAATTCACTTCGAATTATGGACGTTCCGGTTATAGACATTCGACTTTTAGAAGTTCGACTGTAGGTATATAAAAATTCTAGATAAAGGAAGTCGGATATCAAAATTTCACGTTAACTTACAAGACTAAAATTGGCCAAAGTATTTTCTTCGAATAATCGAAATTTTTACAGCGCTTTAAGGGTTCTTCAGTATATTAAGTCTATACGATCCTAATAACATTTATTTTCACAACTAACTGCCTACCAGTCTAACCCGGCCGGCCACCGCTCGAATGAGAGTATAGTTTTAAATCTATAGGGAAAATATTTTTAAATGCTTACATGAAGTACGCCATACGCAGAGTTTGACGACTGACAATGAGTTAGAATTTTTCGAAGACGAAAACCTTTCATAAACCCATTTACTGAAATATTTTCGAACGTTTCATAAAAAATTTCACGTTCAAGTAAACCCGAAAAATTTGCCAGGCGCCATTAACTTTCAATGTGGTCGCTGACTTATACCGAGCGTATGAAATACGACGTTTCGCTATGTTAGCATTGACAGTATAAACGTTCAAAGGAGGGTCGTATTAGCTATGTGGCATGAACGCCCTCGGCGGTAAACGACTTCTACCTTGGAACTTTCCGTCACTGAACATTTCCATGCGCTGCAACACTCTGCAAGTTCTAAGAAAACATCCAGGACCGATTTAAATACGTTTCAATATTTTTTATTCAATCAGTAGTTGCGTTTATATTCGAACAACAGGGTGGTTTGAATTGTTACACACAAATAATGGGGCAATTTAGGAAAGAGCTAAGAATAAAATTGGAAGAAGTACCCCGTCATTTTCAGAATTCTCGGGAATTCACTATACCCGCTCTTGCGTTGGGGGCTACTTCGTAAAATGAATGCGAGATTGAACCGTTTTACTAGTATGTAAGAAGTTAACTACATCAAAATTTCGGGTTACGACGTTACGTGGTTGTAGCATTATGACCCCTATTCGCGCTTACGATGCGGTCAACTTGCTGTTACGACGACGACCTCACTCTTCGCGCGCGTGAGTCGCGGTAAAAAAACATTGGTTCTCAACCGGTGTGCCGCGGCACATTAGTGTGCAGCGAGGAAGGAACTAGTGTGTAGCGAGGAAGGAACTAGTGTGCAGCACACTCCGAAGATATTTAATTTTTAAATTATGTATAATAAAATTATACAATTATTGCTTTATCAATCGTAACAATCTAATATAACTGTGACTTTAACTTCTACACTTTTTGTAATGGTCAATGTATACAATAATGACGTATTATCGGAGAAATATCGCAAAAATAGAATCGGGTTTCGAATAAAACTCGACTTCCGGTTAACCGACATTGTCCAAAAACTAATCAGTTCTGTGTGTTCATGCTTAAGTGATATATATGAAGTTTGGTAACGATATGGCAAGTACTTTTTGAGTTAGAGCGCCCACAATCACATCCATCCCCCCCCCCCCCCCACACACGCACGCACGCACACACACACACAGACATCATTCCGAAAATAGTCTAAACGTGTTCTAGGGACCTCAAAACGCGTATTTCCGTTGAAATCTCGAAGTCGATTTTTTTCGTGATCACAATACTTTCCCTATACTACGTATGGAGAAAGTAAAAACGCAATTTCCACGTCTGGACGGATAATTTTTTCCTAATAATACCCCTTAAGTTAGAGCGAAGACACCAGAAGTGCTTTTCCTGAACGATTATCATCATTATCTCCACAGTCTACTGTCGTAGTCTCTCACGCACGCATATTTAAGCGAATGCAAAATGAAATTTCGAGATAAAAATAGATTCCATGACGGACCGCCCAGACAGAGAACCTGGCCGAACTCGATTCAAACCGAAGAGTCCGCGTCGAGAATTTGCGTCTCTGTTTAAAAAAAATCCGCATACGGATCGGAGCTAAACAAAAATTCGTCCTCTATGATTTCTCGGTTGAAACCGTTAACCCCGGGTAGAATCTGACGAAGTTTATCGAGAGAATGTTATCGGAGAAAGCTTACAAGCGTCCTGAGGAGAGAATGGATTGGATGGAGAGTGAGGCTTCCAACTACAGAATCGTCGGACTTTCCATTGCAACGCACCTAAATATTCGAGATCAGGGATCGAAAACGAAATATTTGTCCAGCATTCCCCTCTGACGTGGTGGTTATCAGTACTCGATACACACAACTGAGCACAGAAAGGTCACAGGCCAACTAATATAATCAAATCCATACGGTTTACGTTCATATTTACGAACTTTCAAGTTGTTTACGTGTCTGCTACCCCGGAAATGAACGAAAAGATTTTATGGGCCGTTTAGCTGGTCCAATCATCTGCATTTTTAATAAAAAAGTTTTGTAAAAATTAATCCAACGAAACAAACATGTAACTATAAACTATTAATTGTACTCACATTACATACATTGTGCTGTAAATACCTATATAAGTCTAATGCCACGTTCCTTCCTCTAAGTACCCTTAATCTGAAGCGTTAATCTCGTCAAGATAATACCTATCAGGCAGTGGCGTAGCAAGGTGAAGACGGGCCCTGGTTCGAGAATTCTCCTCCAATATATATTTTTTGGTTATTTATTTTTTAAGGTGAAATTTTTAATGAAATAAGTTTCATGATCTCGGATTCATTTCACCGTATTTAGCAGCTCTTGTGGTTTAAAATGACACGAAGGGTAAAATTTTGTATATGTCGACCACGGGCCTTCGGGCCCCCTCGAGCTCCGGGCCCTGGATCGACCGATCCATCGGATCCATGGTCTCTACGCCACTGCTATCAGGGTCATAATAAGAATTTCAACACAAAGTGATATAAGAACAATAGATTTACATGACAGGCTGAATAAAAGAACAATACCAAGAAAACCCAATTTTCAGTTTTTAACTTGGTCATTCTTAACGTAAATTTAAATTTTAACCACATCAAACCGGAAAAAAGTGTTTGATTTACGCGCAAATGAATTCAAAAATACCGATCCTACAAAGGAAACCCAATTTTAGTTTTCAACTCCGACGATTCTTCATAAAATTCTTTTTAATCGCCTCAAACAATGTTTCGTCCAAAATAAAGGTCCCCATGTTTCGGTCCCCACCTATATATGTATTTCATCTGGGAATCCGATTAGGTTTACGTGAGCGATGGCAGGAATTATTCATCTCGCCGACCTAAAAATGAAGTATCAGCCTTTTGTAAACTCGTACCAAGCGCTGAAATCCTTCCCGCTTTCCATGGAATGTAATCTAAATAGGAACTCTCCCAAAATTCACAGTTACACCACACCTAGCCTCGGCTGAAAGATGAATTCGTGTGTTTAACCGCAAACTGGATTTCGCTAAACGAGTACAAAAATATCACCGTCATTTGTTTGGACCGAGTAAAAAAAAAATAACGCGAATTACAATCAAATCTAATACGGCAAGACATTTTTTTATTTCAGGGAAATATTTCCTCCTGTAAGCATTCTTGTACGACGAACGTAGAATTTCCCTAAAACAAAATTATATAATTTTGTTTTAGGAACAAATAATAAAACAACAATATAATAATTCTACTATTAAATTTGATTTAATTCAGATTTTATAATAACGAAGAACCGATTGCAATCCTAAAGGAACTTGATTAAGAAATTGGAAAACTTTATCCCACATGACGAAACTGTACGAAGGCAAAAATGTCGACCAATTTAATATTTTTAAAAGGCGTCAATGAGCAAATTCACGCGCAATTTGTCGCTACTTTCCCTACATATTACGTAATTCGATAAATAAATATCGACACGGCAATTTTCCGCGTTTTCAGAATTGACGAAGAACGCAGAATAATAAAATATTAAAACTTGGAGATAGGAACCTTATAGTTATCAAAAATAAAATATTTCCTGTCACAACATACGCCGATAAGTATGACACATAATATCTTTTGTTGGTTGAAACAAAAGGTAAATGGCCTGTACTTCACCGCTTTGAACGGGAAAACTACGCAAGCGATACGAAACATTGTATCACAATATGTAATAGCCACGCCTGACGTACATCCAATAGCGCGCGTGTCACTAATTCCTACTACCACGGTTAATTTAACATATTACGGTCCTCCGTTAGAACGAATCGGAATTACGTAATCTATACATCTATAAAGGAACTCGAGGTTATGCCGCGTATAAATACATTTACTTTCCGATTAAAAGATCGGTTTCATTTAACTTAATTTAATTTAAACATTTAATTATCGTAGGGTTTAAAACCAATATCATTAAATCACAACAGAATGCTGCGAAATCTGCAGAGCATAATCCAAATCCTACACATCAAAGACCTTTTTAGAAAAAATGCCGACGAAAGCACCACTTACGTAACTGGCAACAGAATGTGTACCTATATTTATGTATCTCTTAACCCCATTTCATGACCTTTTGCAACGAGCATATCAACGATAACAAAAAGGAATACATATGAAAATAAACTGGACAGGATTCGAACCCGTGACCCTAGCTTCAGGAAACACGCTAACAACTTATATATGTACGAGGGCGCGGAATGATTACCACCATATGTGGCAAACATAATATAAATATAACAAAAACAAAGTCGATAAATTATTTTCCTATCTGAGATAACAGCATAATTCCAAATTAAATATTCTCTGAAAGATTGAAGATTTTATTCATGATAATTAACGAACTTCTACTTACGTTCCATCATCAGCTATCAATCTAATTTATACACACTTTCCACACACACTTATGGATTGATAAGACCGCATCATTGATACGAAACTTAATAAGAAGTTCTATAGTTAGAAATTTAATGCGAGCTTAAAAAAACCTTCATGAGGTTCTATTCTTTTGAATGTTGTTGCTATCTAAAACAATTCTGAAAATATTCGATTTTTGTTTTTGAGGTTTATACATTTAGGGACACCTTATGTCCATTAAACAAGACAATAATACGAATAATAAATTAAACGCTAAAAAAAAACTGTGCAGCGCTAAATCAGAAGAAAGATAATTAGCAAACATGTCCTACCCTACCCAAAAACGTGCTTCTGAACGAAAATACATCAGTCCTATTCAACTTTCTTTATGGCTAACAGGAGCAACCTAGATAGCATTTTCGAGAGTTTTTCGGAAACGCACGGACTACCTTAAAAGGTTTACTTTTTTTTTTACGGGAAGGTCGACGACACTTTTGAAGCAGATGCTTTCAGCAAAACCGGCGATCGCAAACTTTGTCAACATAGCTTATCATTTTTCACCGTTCTAAATAAAGGTAACACGGACGATAACGAGAGGAAAACAATAGGGCGATTGCGGGTGGCATTGCAGGAATTAAGGTCGCGTACAGAAATGCTGGTTACGCACATCCTACCGAGTACGGTGTTTTGGCGATATATAGTTTTAGTAGAGGGGTGGTAGAGAGGTAGTTAGCGTGTCTAGCTCCCACTGCAAGGGTCGCGGGTTCGAATCCTGCCGAGGGCATGGTCGTTTGTGCTTGTCATAAAAAATATATTACAACACATGTATTTGGGGAAACCAGTTTCTGTTAAATAAATAATTATTATTATTTACAAGCAAGAAATGAAAGTTGCCGAAATTTGAAAATGGGAATATTATTAAAAACAAAGGAGATAGTTCGAAAAAACAAGAGGAATAAGATCAGGTAGAAAATAAATGGTCGAAACTTCGAAACTATAAATTCGATCAAATTGCTAATCGATTGATCGAAGCTGCAAAAATCGAAGCATCCATTACTTCACCGTTTGCATTTACGACGATTTCAATAATGTCAGCATTTAACTAATAAACCGCTTCTTAATAAAATACATTTTAAAGCATTTAAGACATTTTAACGAGATTTACCTTATAAATGACGTCCGTGTTTTTCAATTTTCCGTGCCTACCCATGCCCCATTTCAGACGTATAATCGGGGCATTTTTGTTTATGAAAATTGTCTTTGTCTAGGATAGGAGGGAAAAATGCTTTTCTTTCGTTGGATTGCGAGACAAAAAGCCTACAAAAACACCGATTTAGTCAAGAACGAGCACTTAAAACAAGATTTAAAAAGCATATGCGCATTACGCTACAAATCAGCCGCCTTCAGCGGTAATTCGACGAAAAAGATTCTAAAATGGAGATGCCTGAGGCAAGCATTTTTAAAGTTCTTGTTCTTGAACTTTTTTCAGTCATAAGTCGAGCTCGATAATTCTCTGCGGAGCCAATTTAGCTGGTTATGAGATTATAAGAACAAATAATAGCATAAAAATATGGGCCATAAAGGAGAAAATAGCCACAGGTTAGGTATTTGGAGTTAAAAAATAAAAAATTTGGGTCATGTAACGGAAATAATAACCATTGGTTACGTATATGGAGTTTAAAGGAAACAGAATAAAAGAAAGATGCTTAACATAAGGAAAGAGCATCATCGAACAAATATTTGGAGTTTAAATTAAATAATACCTTAGAAAGTTAGGTCATATAAAGGAAATAATAATCACTAATTGGCTATTTGGGGTTTAAGTAAAATAAAACCTATCTGATTGGCCTTACTTTGTGGAATTTCCTTTCAACGAAAGAAACGTCAAAATAAAACAGCAAAAAACAGTTTCCTTAATAACAGAGAAAACTGAGTCACGTAAAGGAAAGAATGACCACTGATCACGTATTTGGAGCTCAAATCAAACAATTCAACGGAAAGTTAGGTCACACAAAGGAAAGGAAAGTCACTGGCTAGGCATTTGGAGTCAAACATGTTCCGACGAGATGGGAGCCGACAAAATGGCTGGGAAGTAGACAGAGGGAACGAGAAGACTTCCAGTACAAATAATCTCCCCGACATTCTTCAACGAGCCTTTTTCATCTACGATCGATCGAGTGCCTTTTAACATTTTGCGGAACAAAGGCACGAATCCAGGGCTTCATTCGTGCTAAGGGGGAACAAAGGAAAGAAGAGAAGCGCAACGCGACTCCTACTCAGGGAGAGTGCATCGAAAAGGCCACACGCGGATTTAAAAACTTTTTTTTTCAAAGTCCTTACTTGCATTCTTCTTCGCTGAAAGGGAATGGGAGGGGGGTGCGATGCAGACACGAGAGGAAAAAGAAAAATCGCGGAGCACCGATCCGGGTCTCCTTACGTCGAAAGCGCAAGAGATTTAATCGGCATGAACATAAGATCGCGCATGTGTTTCTCAACTCCTATTTCATCAACGGGACAATTCGAAAAATGTGCTGGATCTTCGAAAGCAGACGCAGCCATGGAGCTTATTCTTAGACTAGAGTAATTGCCAGTCGTAAATGACGGTCATGCGTGAATAAAGTATTAAATTAAAATCAATACGCTTTCAATTCTCCTCCCTCTTCCCTAACAACTGTAGCAATATCTCACAGCGCATAGTGGTCAATTTCAGTGTTTTGGAGGGACAAAACCTCATTTTCCAACTGCATGATACTTGACAAAACAAAGCGTAAAGAGGTAGTCATACAGGTAATACATCCAAATGTGTTAATGAAACCGTGGCAACGTCGTAAATAAACATACGGCAACCCCGTGAGTCATTACCGAATTTGCAGAGCGGGCATCGACTCGTCAGTCTCGAACGTCTCGAATGAGAGAGCGCACATTTCCGTTGTTTCCTGTAACGAACATTGCAGAAAAACTCAAGTGTCTGGAGTTGGAAATATTACTGGATGTATGTATTTTTCATTAAATCAAGTGTTTTGCATTAAATTCATAATTTCTGTGACGGTGAAGATACACTTTTTTTTAAAAGTAAATAGTAAATTTAAGAAGCCCTATAAAAAAGGTTTTACGAGGTTTTAATGTTAATCCTGGCAAATTCCCTTACTCGGTACTTTATCTAAGTAGTTGTGTATATTTCAGCTGCCCATTCTTGCCCTATGAACGGTTTACTCAAATTTTACAGAGGCGCTGACCGTTGCTTCAGCCGCAGGGAGTGTCCCAACATGTGGGTCTGGTTCTAGGGTGGCTCGCTGTGGTTGGCGATTACGGGCATCGATGAAAATCTAATTGCACGATTTTAATTTATTCTGACTGCTTTGTCGAGTGGATACGACATAAATGTGGAAAAGTTTCGGCAATATGCTAGAGAGACCGCGGAACTTTACGTGAGACTGTATGGGTGGTTTTATATCCCAGCCAGCGTACATAAAGTACTAATCCAGGGAGCAGAGATTGTAGAAATTTTAGGGAGTTTCATTCTCGAAAAACATCAAGAAGAAATACAAATGAAGATCTAATGAATCATCTACTAATTTCATCAGACCCAATAATCAGCAGCAAAAGGAAACTTCCCACCAAAAAAAAGAACTGCACTTCCTGATGAAGTATTAAAGTTGATAAAAGTCCTCAAATCTCCCTCAGAAAATGTTGGCCATAGTGTGTTTGATAACCCAGAAGAAAGTGACTCAGGCTCAGAAACGGACACCGACACATTATGTTTGAGATTTCATATTTAACGTCATATGAGCTGAATGCTGTACTCCTGTGTACATAGAATTACCTACATTTTGTAATTTTCTGCTGCGTTACGATGATGTTAATGAGTAAATTATCATTTAATTACATGAAAAGGTTTAATATGTCGATATTTTTACTTTAATTTAATTTTTACAATGAGCGCAGGTTTTGCCCCTCCAAAATGCTGAAATTGACCACTGTGCAGCGTAGGGAATTAAAAACACCGGGTCTTATGCAGCCCGCAGTGCATATAGTTGAGCGTGACGGAATTACAAGTGACATAGCTGATTATTTAAGATGTACGTAACGCCAGAACCTTGGCCGGCATTGCTTTATAAAGTAATGTTGACAGTTATAACTTTTACTTAAACGTAGCGACTTTATCTCGCTAGGATTTCTGTAATCCTTCAATACGAAATTGACGAGCTTATCGGTTCGAATACGGATGGCCGTAGCATTATCTCAATCGTGATTAATTTGAGCTCGTTTTAAAAAATGTAAAAAACGAACTATTGTCATCGATTTGCCGTCAGTCCGTCTGTAGACATTCAACTTTCTTGTATTAAAGTATAAACAAAAAGTTCTACTAATAAAATAATACGATACGCATTTTACGAAACCTCCATTGGCTTGAATTTCCACCGTAAGAGGGCGCTAAAGAGTTAACTTGGAACTAATATTTATGTTAAAAATTTGATATTTACGTAGTTGGGAATGGTGGTGATTTAATTAATAGCACGTTAAAATAAAGTATATTCTAGCAAAGTTTATAGAAATTTGAGACAGAACATGACAGAGAGAGCTGTATTTTCTTCAGTGGTGTTGTGTTATGCCATCATAAGCCAATTGTTATTAGGTTCTCTCTTAGACAAATTTAAATATCATTCAAATTATCAAACAAAAAATATAAGCACATTATAATATAATATAGTAATTACTTTAAATTTAAATACTACTTGAGAAAACATTGTACATATATTTTTTCTTAATAAATGTACATTTGAACAAAAAACTTCACTTTCTTCGAAAAAGATCATTCCATACTCGCCAGGGTAAATTGTACATTCTTTTCAAGTATCATTAAAGGATCTTTTAAACCTAAACAATCCTACTAAAGACTACAAAAGTCTTATAATCGAGGTCGTCTTACTGGCCGGGTATAAATACGACACGTATTCCGCCTCAATCGGGACGTCGTCCTGGCCTTTCTTTATACGGTCGTTGAATGGTCTCAATCGACACTCAACGAAAGTAAAACCACACAAAGCACTCCGCATCACACGCGCTATACATAAAGAAATTCCTTTTCAAATCCGCGTCGCAGTTCTCCCTTCATTTTTTTTTGCCGGATACGACTCACCCTTTCCCGACTCCGGACTCTTCCACATCTCTCCCTCCTTTCCCTCTCCTTCCATCTCTTCCTCCCCCACTTTCCCCCAACCTGAATGAAACCATCACCGATAAAGGAGGAGGAGTGAGGGAGGGAGGAGTCACCGGCCGAAAGTAACCATATGATGCACCGGCACACCTTCTCTCTCCCTTTCTCCCTCACCTTACCCCAACCTTTGGTGTGACGACACGAAGCGATGGACGAACCGGTTATACCGTCCGCAGTTTTTAACATGCCCTCGACAACGACTCTCGAAGTAAATCCTCCTCCTATCTCCTCCTCCTTCTTCTCCTATCTCCTTCCCCTCCTCAACTACTCAAGTATAGTCCCCATAAACGCTACGGTTATGGCAATCTCCCGGAGGGGGAAAAAAGGGGGACAAACCTGCCGTGCGTGGAAAAGTATCAAACCCTCTCACCAAGAGCGGCTCTACCTATGATTCGAGGGCATTGGGAAATTTGCATTTCTCGTCGCTCTAGTTTCGCAATGGCGCCTTTATATATATATATATATATATATATATATATATATATATATATATGTGTGTGTGTGTGTGTGTGTGTGTGTGTGTGTGTGTGTGTGTGTGTGTGTATAACGTCGCGAGCGGTTTACGGAAAATGGGACGGATGTCTTCGATGGTCGCGTTGATGTTTTGCGAGGTCTGTAATGCTGTTGTCTTTCGCCAAATTTCTATTTGGAAATCTACCTTCGCTGACATATGTTTTTCGCCACAGAAGAAGAGCGTGAACCGTAACCCATCGCTCGAAGACTACAATATGTAATTATACTAATATTAACAATACGAAAAACCAACAACCTCGGCTGATAACTCTTGTTAAATGAAATGGGTGATTCCTAGTAGAAGCTATAAAACGAGCGATTGGAACGTTATCGCCTTTTCAACCACGAAATAGCCCTCTTCACTGGAAATTCCTCATTCGTATACTCTTATCAGCACGCTTAAATTCCACATTCCCTAAGCATCCGGATTGAAAATATTTTTATCAGCCTCACTGCTACGCATTGGCCAGAAAAGGACGGAAAAGGCTAACTATTAAAATTTTACGATTAATTGCGGCCTGGCATTAAATATAAGACCAAAGGGCAATGCAGCAGTACTCAGAATTTAACTACTGACGCTGCGGTAGTCAGAATATATGCCTGTATTGCATACTATATCATAATTCATTGTTCTCTCAGACTTCAACTTTAATTTTCGGTCAGATTACTCTTAAGGAATTTAAAAAAAGTACGATTGCGTTAATTAACCTCCAAGTCAAAAAAAGCGTACGTCAGGGGATGTCATTACACCACACCACATTAATGAAATTCTCTATTAGGCAGTAAGGTCTAAACTTGGAAAAGGACAGTGTTTTTCGTTTCCTGAGATTATATCCACGTATGACTCAAAAGATCATTCAATCTCCACCGATATTCGTATCGCACGAGAAACCTTTTTTGGCAAAGGAATTATATCAAAACAACAACATCAATTACGACGGACGCCGAGAAATCGGGACACCCAACACGCTTTCCTATGAGTCACGCACGTGAGGACGCCAATGCTCCTCAACGAACCCACTAAACAATACGGATACAAATAGAGAAAAAGACACCAATATGTGACACGCAATGGAATCTCCGAACCAAAGGATCGGGGACCAGAGAAAGACACTGAGGCGGTGCGTGAAAGAGAGAGAGAGACGAGGTTGACCTAGGTCAGCGCGAGGCGGATCCGGGGTTAAAAGCGGTCGGAGTGAGTAGGCCAGTTTCTCCGCTGTTCTCCGCTCTTCGGAGCGAACCCGCGGCGAAGGCTTTTTTTAAACGCCGACTGTTAGAAAGCCGCGAGCGTGTTCTCGGACGAAGCCGAATTCGGATCCGACTGAAATCGGTTTGCAGAAACGAGTCCCGGAATTTTGTCCGGAATGTACAGCCGATGTGCACAGCCGACTGGACGCGATTTATCCTTACATTATGTCGTAGCCTTATACACAATCAGGACGACCATTTAGGTGTTCTAGGATTTAAAAATAAATGAGCGAACGAACTCGTGCGGGACTGAGTGATAGCGTTAAAGACATCCAAAGTAATCTCTATTTAAGCAAAGTCGGTTTAAGATTTTGTAGGCCCCAGGGCTAGAATTACTGTGAGGTCCCCCAGTGATACCTTCAAAATGAAAAAGAAATTAAGGAAAATCTAAATTTATTATCTTCGGGGCCCCCCAGCTGGCAGGGGCCCCCCCTGGGCTGCAGTCCCTAAAGCCCCTGCCTTAATCCGGGCCCGTATTTAAGAGAGAGAGAGAGATTCCGTTTCGATAAAAATTTATGTTGTGTAAAATTACGGCTTTAAACTCGCGAGTGGAAAATTCGGGAATTTTAATCAGAAAGTAGTCACCCTCGGAAGTAAACGACGTATGACTAAAGTGATTAATTTTTTTGAGCCCAAATCGACACAGAGTGATTTTCTGCTCACAAAAACAGAAAATTTGGGATTGCTGGTAGGAAATTTGAGAAAAATACATACAAACTCCTTTAGATGAGTGTTGTAGTACGGACTTCGTCATTTGGAAAAAAGTTTGTTTTTATAAATATTCCCTAATTTAAATCAAATCAATGAACTCGCTGAACTACTTATATGGATACATAAACCGTGTTTAAAGTAAGAGGGACAGAAACAAAATACCGATGAGTGATCCATGAAGGCGCATTAAGGTAAATTGAAAAGAGGATTTATAATATTCGTGAATCGGTACATGAACCAGTACAACGTAAAAATCACATGATCAGTCACTTTTCACATAAATGAATTTAATAAAGAAAACCAAGCGTTTTGAAAAGAATTTTCCATACTTGCAATAAATTTACCACACATGCCACACGATAGTATTAAAATTAAAACAAATAAAACGCCACCCACCTATATCAATTCGGAGCATCGCTAAAATTACCCTCTTTATATTACAGAAAATTTTCCCGTAACTAAACACTAAACCTTAAATCTCGTCTATGCAGCTGTCATATGAACCTGTTTACATCTCCGCTGTTAAAAAAGTTCGCCACTCAAATGTGGCGAATTTACGATCTTCGCATGTTTCATTTTATTTTTGTGCTCAAAATTTACATTTTTTTACTCGTCTTCTGTGCTAAACCAAGTCGAGTCGAAAATTAACCGTACTTTGAATTTATCCAGAATCACAGGGGTATGAGGAAACAAATTATATTTCCCCTTAACTTAAAACATTTTGCGAAAATTATTACAAAAAAACACGCTCGACACAAGTGGAGAACAACGTGATGATATTAGAGCAAAACGTTTGGAGAGCACCGTAGCGTTGAAACCGAGAATCTATACGATTAATTTAATACAAGACAAAAGTTGATATGGCTAATTCATATATTAATTTAATACAAGGCAAAAGTTGATATGACTAACTCAAAATCGACCATTTGCACGTTGATTTTTTTCTACCCTGCTAACTGATCCAGGCCGAATTATTTCCAGCACTAAATTCCATTGGAATGGCTGCAAGCTATGCACGGTGAAATATCGAATTAAGATAGGAGACAAAAGTATTTCAGTATCGTTGCTAGCTCTCCATGCTTCCATACCCGTCAAGGTAATAGAACGCAAAGGGGTAAAAAAAACGTCAAGATATTGCGAGAATGTGGCATTTGCGTCATATCTCTTAAAATTCTTAAATGATGCCGAATAAAAAACAAGCATATGGCAGCTGTAAAAGAGATACGATCTAAAAATAACATTCGAATGACTTCATTCTTTTCCTACCATTGTTCTGTTTTCAATGCGACCGAAACTTTTTTTCCAGCACGTTCGGATTTTGCAACCTTTATTAACTCCACGCGAACGAATCTTCATTTGAGATTTCCACGGCGCCGAAATAATAAACAAAAAATAAGCGCGACGCCCATCTCCCGATGCATCGACGGATTATTTCATAACTCGTCCAATAAAGGTTCGTTGCGCATCTGCGCGATTTAAAACGACGTGTATCCCGCACTGAGAAGTCACTACGGTTTGTTACACAAACGCGGGGATTTGACGGGAAAGCGAGAAAAACCTGCTACGAAATGTAAGAAAAAATGTTAAGATCATTCGCGGCGTTACGTCATACCGGTTTACGACTTATACGCATCTACGAGCAGAAGAAAAAAAAACAAAACACGACAGATGCAGCCATTAAATTTGCATTCAGGAGACGTTTCCAGACTATAAAATTCGAAAAAGAGCGCAAATATACTGAATTTGACCGGTAGTACTCCACCAATAAATAATACCCAAAGTATTCGAGCTCTAAAAAAAAATACTCCAGTCGAACGTCGAACAGCAATGTTGCCACATCTTACATAACAACTGTTCATGCTTTTCCTTAAGTTTCTGACATGCGTGGTATTCGGTAACGTCGCCTACACTGATTTATTTCAGAGTTCACATTAACATGCGCTGACTGTAGTTTTCGTTACTCTGCGCTTTTCAATGTTGTGTGGTTAACCTTCTCCACTAGACGCCTTCGGCAACGCCTGACAACCGACTGGGTCCGGGTCTGATTCTCGGTCAAGTGCTGAACTTCCCTCTTTCTCCTCTCTTATTTCATCCGTAAGTAACATTTTTCTGCCTCGATAAAGTTGCTTCACTGCCCCACTGTCCAACGATGCGGAAAGTGTAACCGTTGATTTAATATTTAATCGAGTGGCGCATTTCTCTTGAAAGTTCTTGCATCTCGCCGAGTCATGCCGAAGAAATATTACGGTGATTACTTGAATACAAAGACGACACTTGTCGATAATTACACTACCTCAACATCACACCCATTATATCAGTTGATTGGAATTTCATATTTTTATAGTCGTATGAATGAATTCTTCTCCTTCACTAGCCATCATAAAGCTGTTTCAATCGTTTTTTACCGCTCCTACCTAAGGAAACGATTAAATCGTTTGTATCAATTATAGGAAACAAAACAATTCAAAGTTGGCAACGTCACACATATGCAAAGAACAGAAGCATTTTGCTTTCGATGGGTCGCTTATAATGACGAGGAAAATTAACCTTTCATGGTGAGACATCTGATATTACCTCAAGGATTTCTGTTATTCCTCCGTCCAAGATCGAATTTATAAATAATTAATTAGGGATTCGCGATTCACCTACTACACCACGATACAAATTTTTCTCAGGAAAAATTTATGCTAATTTTAGTATTAATGGTAATATGCGTGGGATATCCATCCCTTTGGATACTCAATGCCAACACGATCTTACGTAGAAATGAATGTTAACGTTAGGCGATTAACTGTAATGAAATTATTCCCTTTCCTGACTCCCTAACGAGTGTAATCGACCGAGATTCGACGCCGACAAAGATACGCAATTACCGTTGTTAAAAATACGGAACAACTATTCTCCCAGGGAATTTCCAACGCGAGTTTTCCCGGTCGGAAAATCCTTCACCATCAGCTCTTTTCATTAATTCTTTACGCTTACGTCACTCGCATATTTATGTCCTGAAAGCGAACTGCACGATCGAACTGCGAAGAGGATAACATTTTCCTCCTGCAACGGACCAATGTAAAAGAGAATCGTCACGTTCGTCGTTAGTTAAAACGCCTCGTTTAGCGATTCCGAAGAGAACGTGGGGCATCGTTATATATCTCTGTTACGGTCACATTTTATAAGCACTTGGGGTTTCATGCGACTCGCTTTCGAGATGCGATAAAATATTCGAGCGCACGGGGAGGACGCCTTTACGTCAATACCTGCGAAACGCCCACGGAGTTCGGAGGCGGATTACGCTACGTCATGCGAGCTCTTTTGAGTACGCGTTCCATTCTCTAAGGTTTAGAACATAAGGCGTTAATATCGACGATAACTTCCCCGCTCTCCGAATCGATTACAATAAAATTTCCGCGCAATCAAGTCCGGAAATCCATTTAATAAATCGTATGAAATAATTTAATGAGCCGATGAATCTACAAAAATAATAACGACCGGCATTTTTTATCTAGAAGGAAAATCGATAACAAAATGCCGAGTAACTCCGGTAATACACTTGAAAAAATTATGATACGTTAATGAATAAATAAACTAGATAAAATTTTATAATAAAATTGTGATTTATAATTAAAATAATTTATATTTATTGTACAATATAATAATAATAATATAATTTATAACAATAAGTTCATTCATTCATGGTTTTCAATCCTAAGACTGGTCTGAACAGACTAGGGAATAAACACATGATTTCCCGTTGCCTTCCCAATAAGTTATAATACATAAATTCGTTTAATGACATTAGCGTGGCTGTCTTGGATGACAAATGCATAATATAACTCAATGTATTTTTTGAGATATCCCTGCCGAAAAAATCAAGGAAGCACCGATAATGTCTGCATGCTATCAATTTGGCAATTTTGCTGACAAAATCGGTGAAAATAACGTTACGAATGACAATCTTCTACAAGTGGCGAACTCGCACGCGTGTGCATAACAAAAGGTTCAATCCATCGCTATGGTACGTATACCACAGCAAATATACCCAATGACGCATCCATCTGCCGTCCTTGGTAACTCGATTACCAGCATATTTATTCTTCCAGCATATTTATTCTTCCCAAGGTAAAACTCCCCGGTTCGAGATCCGACGTGGGCAATGCCGATTGCCTCCCACCGTTTTACTTTCGATTCGCTGGATGCAAAATGGCGCATAAATAGACTATGCATAGGAGATTTCCGATTAGCTTATGCTTAGAAAATCATAAATAAATTAGCGATCTCAGACTTACGGAGAGAATTAAATAAATCAGCGTGTGCTAGCGATACCGCTAAAATACGGGTACGAGAGAGTAAATCTCCGATAATCTAACTGAAATGAGCGTTAATAGAAGAGGTTCCTGATACGCATGCTGCTCTTTAAAGACTTTTATGCGGTTCCATGAACAAACTTTCTATTTGGACACGGTACACACTTTTTTCACAAAAACAAAAATTACAGGATTTTTTTTGGAACAAGGTTCGGAAAATCTATTTATCGCTGTCGCTGTATTGATTAACGACAACTTCAGATCACGGTTATTCCGCCTAAAAAGCAAAAAAAAAAAAAAAAAACAGAAACGAAATTCTGTCAAGTTTTGCAAAACACTACTGCAAGAGATATGAAATTCAACAGATAAACAATCCTATCATTAATCATGTTATTTAATTAAAGTTTTAATTAGGATCCTTTACTCGAGTACGTCATGCGAGCGAAACTCGTTCATCCAGACAAGCAAGAAAAAGAGCACAGGCATACTACTCATACCACAGGATTCAAACCAGCGGTTTTCTCTGCGGAAATCAGGTGATCTATTTACACTAACCGGCCAACCTTCTTATACCATCAGCATATCAACAACACCGGAGGAAATAAACGACGTCCTCAAGCTAATACGCAACAACATAACTTATTAAATTATTAATTTATAACCTCTCTCTCTCTCTCTCACTAGTCCTAGGACCCTTCTTAATTGGTAACGCTGCGGTTTAATGTGCATATATCGTGACTTTCCTGCGAAGGACGAAGTCGTTCCCAGTGGCCTACCTTGACATTACAGAGGTGAATAAACGCGCGCTAAGAGACTTAAATTGGTATGAGAAACAAAAGAATGGAAATAAAAAGTTCGGCGCGCAGATAGAGAGATGATAAAAGATTTCACGGAGAGGAATTAGGTATTTACGACGGATCCTTGATGCGAGGGATCACGCGAAGGTTATTAAGATATAACAGATATGGAATGAAAGCGATTCCATATTAAGCCGTTCCATATACGAACACAGAGAGAGGCGAGAGAGAGAGGTGAATGAATCGTGTCAACAACCAGCAGAGGTGTGTGGGAGAGGTGTCTATGGTCTCAATTTCTGACTCATCCCGCCAAACGAATCTTCATAAATGGAATGTAAACGTCACGGAACCTGAATAAAGTCGATGATCTCACTGTTAAGTGTCGCATACCGTCATGGTATTCATTGCCTCGGTCTCAGCCACGTGATATCAATTTGAGTCGCTAGACGTCCACGAAACTGATAAAGCTTAACAATAGAGACGTATACAACGCGAGGTACTGAAATGCCGCGTAGGCTAATAAAAAAAAGTAGGCGAACGAGAGTTTATATTTCTAGAAATAACATTTCCACTCGAGAATTTCAACTGCGTAACAACACTGCTTAGCCGTGGAGCTATGTTTTTTACCCATAGCGTGGGCCGGGGTTCTGTCGCGGAAAAAATGAGCTGGGTCGATCGACTCGAGTGCTTTCGTATATTTTTACGTTTTTATATTCGAAAAAAAAAATAAGACGCCGTTGCTAAAGCAAGAGGTGGAAGTACGTATTTTTGCCTCTTCCTTAGGGTGAGGGGCAACCCGCGCTAGACTTGAACATTCGAAAAAAAATGAAAGATCGGTTAAGCAGTAATCAAAAACTTTTTATAGCAAAATTTCTGTATTTCGTAAAAAGGCAAATGTACCTAGTGAATAACTAATAAAGTTTGTAATAAATTTCTTTATTTTTTAACTAATATATAGAATTTCCTCCTGCCTATTGATATATAGTAGATGGACAGCGGAATTGTTTTTCTAGTCTAGGTGTGCCGTATTGATAAAAAGGTTGAGAAACGCAGATGATGTACATAGTAAACCGCATAAATTCCGAAATATCGACACAAATGAAATATCTTCGAATTCTTCATATCTCCAATATAGTGGGCGCATTCAAAGTATGGTTAACATTAGACTCCAAACATTAATATGGAAAACATTCCATCTACCAAGAAAAAAATTTTATTTCGAATATTTTCTCGAAATTACAAGAAATAATTTGGTATTCTTGTCGTATGCGGCTTATGTTATCTCTAACAACATGGTGGCTTATGGGATCACTATGTAAATATTTATTGTTGAGAGGCTCATGGTATCGCTATGTAAATATTACAAGTAACCGAGGATATTTTTTAGATTATAATGCCTTTTATATCGGATGTAGCCGTCTCCGGGAGGAGGCGAAGGTCGCGATAGCTCCCGCCGGGAGCTATCGCGACCTTCGCCTCTCTGGAACGAAACTATCCCTCTCCATTGGCCGGTGATCGGGTGGGTAAATGTCGCCACAGACAGATCAGTCATGGGTTTGCAAGCTTTCGTTTTGCGTGAAAGGGTTACCTCAAAAAATTATTTTTCAAAAGATGTCCGGGATAACATAGACCGCATCCGACAAGAATACCAATAATTTAACTAATGAAGAGCACCGATTCGCCAAAATGTAAGCGACATATTCGTCACGTGGCTACCCCTGCACTAGAGGTTCACTTTGACCGGAATGCATGAAAACACAGCTCTTATCTCCTCTCTTATCTGAAAGGCTAAACAAAACGGCTTTCATTTGGAGGTGCCATGATTGGTGTAACCCGCAAATCCACTAAGTGCATAAAACGCTATATATCCGTGCGTATCACAAGCATCACGTATGATGGCTTGAATGATAGTGAAGTCATGATTAGGGTTAGATGCATGGGTCCTTCTTCTGGCTCGAGCCCCCACCTCGCCCGCGTTCCTTCAGAACAATCGTATATCTTTCATGCAACTGCGCCTTAATAAGGACGGGCTATATTAACTGCCTAATGGAATGAGTTATTCGACCCGATATTAAGGCTAGCCGAGTTCTGTTTATAAACATTTCAAGTCAAATCCACTCACCACGAGAGTCCGAGGAGGTTGCATCAAACCCCATTCAACCTCCCCCGTTCTTACCCGTGTAAGAAACCCGAACGGTGCATTGTGAAACCGGCGTTAAAAAAATAAACCGTGCTTTTTGGAACCTTGCAAAGCGGGGGAATGGCGCATTTATATTACAGATAATTTTGTACATTTTAAATTCAACTGTTGCCATAACACATTATCTGGCGAAGTTTTTACGCTAAAAATGGTTAAAACTTTACCTTTAGTTTTAAAATCGCATACAATTCTTTGAGCACAAGTTCTGACGTAAACTCAAATCCGGCCCGCCGAGGCATTCGTGACTTCTAATACGGCTCGCCAAAGCACTCAAATGTATGAATGCGACCAACCACGTAAAAAAGGTTGCACGCCCCTGCAGTAAAGTGTCAAAGGTGGAGGGGAAAGATGGGGGAAAGTAGGGAGGGGGATCGAGACCGAAGGGGGAAGGGGTGCGAGGAAGAATGAAAGACCTGGAAGGGTCAAAGTGTAATTTAAGAAAAAAAAAGGACAAAGGAGCGTTGAGAAATTGCATAGGAATCGAGGCGCATCACGACGGGCCAGTGATGAATAAACAAGATTTTTTTCTGAGCAAGGAATATTGTTAGCCGAGAATAAGGAGGTTGATTATGAGATAAAAGAAAACTCATTCCCTAAGAAGTTTCAAACTTTATAAATAAGACCATGTCGATAAAAATTATACTACTACTTTCTACGATCCCACGCATATTTATTCGTGACCCGGTTGGGGGAGTAGAATAGTTTAATAGTAAACATACAAGGAGTACGTTCCACTTCTGTCACGTAAGGATTCCATACATATAAACAGGCCATATCGAGCCTGTTTGAAGTATATTTAGCCCAAAACCTACATATTCTGAAAAACATGACATACATCAGGGCATTGGAAAAGGCCGCGTTGGGAAGACTGTATAACTTATGAAAAATACCTCGTGTTCGTATAGCTTTCTCACGTCATATATATCCCTAAAATGCGACGCGCGTCCAATACGGGACCCTGCATAATTAAATTCTATACGTGGTGGGTAAATAAGTACCAAATTAATTCAATCCGCTTTGATGAGGGTTTACTGTCCAGTCGCATAAGTTCAAATGTATGACATTGATGTCTGCACGATCTTCAAAAATGAACCACATCTGCATATATCTACCACAAGCTTCTAAATTCTAACTTACGTTCTCTCAGGTGACCATAGGAGACCCTCGATAAGAGCCAGGTGCTAAGGTAAAATCGCGTACCTTATAAGGCACACGATTGCATCATGTGAAAATGAAAGGTCCAATTAATCGATTCAATAATAAGCGAGTTAAAAAAAAGAAACGAATCGCTTTCATAAGAACAAAACCACAGACTTTCAGAGATTCATCATAAACAGGTTTAAATGAGATGGCATGTGTACGTGAATCGATCCCGAGGATTGCACAATCTCCAGGTTCTTTTTCACTAAAGAGAAAATAGAATCGTAAAGTCAAGCATTAAAATTCAACGTTTTTATGAACGTAACATTTTACGTTCCCTTAGCTGCTGCTGGTATGTTGAAAAGAAAGAAGTATCGAGCTTGCTTTATATAGCCGGAATCCAATTGCTGTAACAAAACGTTCTCTTGCCCTCGGAGTTATCATCATCATCAATTGCTGATATGCTAGACAGCAATGGTTCTCAAACTTTCAACTGTTGCGGTCCCATTGAATGTTATGCAGCCCCCTTTAAATTGAAAAATGGTAAACATAATAAACTTTAATACGAATTCCTTTATTTTATAAAACTGTTAATAATTTTTATCCCACCGTATTTCCTAAAATTTCACAATAAAATTTTATTATTCGTGAATATTTTATATTTTGGCATTTTACCTAACATCTAAAATAATTTTGCCGCCCCCTGGGGAGGTCGCGCCCCACATTTTGAGAAACACTGCTATACAGAGACCACCAAAACGAAATAAAGCGTGCATTTCAACATGTCTCGCTACTGAATCCAGTCTTTAAAAAAAAAATTACAAAACCATTCACATTTAAGAACAAGAAACCGCTGTTCGAATGAATACCAACTTCACAGAAGTACAAGTATACGTCCTATGAGGGAGATGTTAACCTAATACCCAATTAGATCCGTGTCGCAATTCTCTCTCCGCTAGAAAGGAACTGACACAATTTCCGCCGCGGGGTTTGGATCGCCGAGCTTCGTATAAAGTTATTCTCCGACAGCCGACGAAATCCATAAACAATGAATTTTCGACCTGATTCCGATTCCGAACGCTAGATACCCTGCTTAAATGCATCGAACACGTTCGATTAATCTTACGCAATGGAGAAACCTACGGGATCGAACAAATCAAACCGTTTATCCTACTCGGGAGTCTTACGATCATTGACGCGCAGGAACAAAACTGATGATCGTTAAATGGAAGCGAAAAGTTTTGATTTTCCGAAGTGTTGAAATTATTTACTTTTCCAAAAACTAAATATCGAGCCCACGTAATTGTTTTACCCCCATAGATAATGGTGGGTTTTGGTTTTAGAGAGATAATCAATGATTTATAACATTTTAGACAAATATATTCTTTCAATTTGGCGATTTTTTTAAATTTTAAAGATATAAAACGAAAAAAAGAAAACATTTTTAGCCGAGCTTTAGAACGGTGTCAAGCATTTTTGATTTGAGAAAAGGAAATAATCACCATTATTTCGTGAAAGCACGACATTCGTTGATATTTTTAAGGGCGTTACAACAAAAACAAAAGGCCGGACGCGTTTCTTTTTTTTATGGCCGAGCAAACGCTAAAGAACGCGGGACGAGTATACTCGTCTGGAGGACGAGGGGCACCGAGACGGCAAATCTCTTTTAAAAAAAAGAACGACACTCTCCACCAACAAACGGATTCATTAACACTTTACTTGGAAACCATCAGTATCGTGATTTCCTCGCGAAGAAATCGCCACGTTAGATGTTTTTCTCCTCGTGTTTCCCTACGCTTTAAGCAGCGGCGATCGTTTCTTGGCGAGGATCTCAACGGATTCAAAACCTTTTAAATCGGATTAATTACCGTCATCACCATCGCGGGGGAGGGGAGATTAAGATCGCCGATCACGCACGACCAAGTCGAACCCTGAGAGTCACGGACGTCCAAAGAGTCTCACACGCACACACATACACAAGTTCTAACGCACGCACGCACGTAATCCAAAGGGCGACGCCAAGAGCACTACTATCACCTTCCGTTGAATGTCAAAAGGAAGGGATTTTTATCCTCCACAACGCTTAGCAGCTCCGCGGGATTTTCCCAATAGAAAGTTTTTCCTCTTAATCTGCCATCTTGGCCAGTCAAGAAAAAGAGAAGAGAACGCTCGATCGACTGTCCCGATTCTCGCTGCAGGAAAAATCAAGAAGCGAGAAATTAAACATATTACACGTTTCTCCCTTTCTCCTTCTTGCTCCGTATTGATTCACCGTCCAATTTCTTAACGGGTAGAGGAAAGAAATAAGTTTGTTCGCAGCTGCGTTTTAAGGTGGGTTCGTCGTTCGGACGATCCAAAAGCAATAGAAAAAAAACGAGGAAACGCTGTCAAAGATAAGAAGAGCTTTCCTTCCGCGAGCAGAAATGCTTTCCTTTTTGGGAGTTTACGAATTCTGCGAAATTTAAGCGGCGGGAAGCTACGGTGACGTTCGATTTCCGTAACTGTAAACAATACCAACTTTCGTGGAGCTGCGAGTAAAACGTTTTTGCCCCGCGGGTTCCGATTCTGTCGTAGACATGCACTCGTTATTCTTTCCTGCTGTTAGTGATTTAATTACAATTACTGCGTCTCCTGTGATCCAATGGTAATTAAATCGGTTAAACAACACGCTTTCCTCAAAGCTGAATTGTAAAATTATTATTGCGACCTGAATCTTATAAATAAAAACCTGTTTTACACCCATACAGTAGTTAGATAGCCCAAATTCAAATTTTAAACGCAAAGCAGCCGTCGTCATCGGCGTTTTTACGATGGAAAGTGTGGCGGAAGCTGGACGTTTAACCTTGTGTTATAACGTCACCGGACGCTGTATAGATTATTTTTTAGACACACCGCTCACGTAATATAATGTCGTCATAACGGAGCAACTTTCGAGGAAATCGACATTTGGTGATAATCTACAAGAATAAACTAGCCTCCACTGTTAAGTAACATGGTTCATTCGAACAGAATTTCATATCCAGGTGTTACCCTTTGTAAATACAGGATTACATCAGATTCGGTAATACAGTTTAACCACTAGAGACGAAAGACAGATGGAATAGGTTAAAACAACTTTTTCAGACTTAGAAAGAACATAAAGCATTTATGCACACAAAAATCACGACCCAATTTTTTAATCGTCTCAATACTTCTTTTTCCCATACACTTCGCGCACTAAAAACTAAAAACAAACTTCGATAAGGATAGCAATAAAAAAAGCAAAGCTTAAACCGGCACACAGCTCAACCCTTTCCTCTCCCGAACAAAGTCACCTACACCACGCATTCGAAGACGCTTCGCTCTCATTACGTAAAACATACGTTCCGACCCACTCCTTTGGGGACGAATCGACCGTAAAACTCCAGCAGCCAGGAGCGCTAAACATTAAAAAAAAAAAAAAGTGCCTCTGGAGTTTGTTGACCCGCGGGAAAATTCGGGGTCATCACCGTCACCCATGTCATATGAAAGCGTATATGTTAATAACTTAACGGGCGGTTATATAGATTCCCACGGCCGTCCTTTATTACTGGATCCATCCGGTGACGGGGAGTTTATTCAGTGACCCTATGCGATATGGCGGCGGCTCTTGCACGGGGAGAGGGAGGAAGGGGGAAGAGCGGGAAGAGAGGAAACGGGAGAGTTCAAGAGACACCCCGCGTCGCTTTGTTATTGTTATGCCTATTAAAGCGCCATCGCGTCGCTTTATCTTTTCGTTTCCTGGAGGGAAGGGAAGAAGTTACCGCGGTTACTTACTGCGACTTATAAATTAAGCGGTTCGCCCTCTCCGCGTGCGTCAAACGCGCGGTCGGACAAATATTTCTCCGCGAAGCGCAACGCGGACGTCGTCGGTGGCAATTCACCGGTCGTCGATTCGCACTTCTGTAATTACTGCGGTCATAAAAAGTATAGGAAAACAACGTGCATTTCGATAACGCATGGCTGAAATGGAGAACTGTGTTTCAGAATCTCCTACATGTCAATCACCGCTGGTGACGACTGCTTTGTAGGCAAAACGGGCATCCCGTTTCTCAAAAATTTTATAGCGAAACATATTTCGTCAATTTGAACTACACGCACGTTTATAAAACAGCGTAGCCGCCATCGTTAGTTCAACGAGCTAAACGACGCAGTTCACTCCCATGTGACTAAAACTTAAGCTCGAAACCTTTATTCCGTAAAACGCAACGCGGTCGTCGTCAATGGCAACCCGTCTGTCAATGATTCGCACTTCTATATGTAACCACTAAGTGTATTACTGTCCGCTACCTAAGCTTATAAACAAAACACTCGGGCACTCCTAAATGTTACTTGCTCGCCCAGCAAACTGAAACTCCATATCCTAGGGTCCGACCAAACCGCGTTAATGCGAACCATAATCCGCGTCGTATATATGTTCGATATTACAAAAATCGTGTTGTAGCGAGCCCAATTCTAAGAACCCGTGACATAGGTTGGGTCCGGTTTATACTATATACGATAAAAGCAACACGATTGAGTTCGTCAGTTCCAATTTCAAATTGTAGAGTTGACTGCTCGAGGGATAATGTGTCGGTGGGTTTGAAGCCTAAGCTATTATCGCAGCGAAAGATTTTTCTCGGTTCCACGATTAATTTTTATTGGAAAATCGCCGTTCGCTGTACGTATTAAGGATAGTTCATTCACACACGTCATACTCTGAAATCGCTAAATTATTTTTGAGGGAGTTCTTCCACAGTCGACGTCTTCCTTTTCTAAATATAGCGTAGCTTGAAAATAATTTCTGTCGCATTTCCAATAACGTCGAATCGACTGATCGATCGATAGGATCATATAAAAAAAAATTTATCAAACCCCTTTTTTTGAAATACAAGGTAGTTTCAATGGCCATTTAAAGGTTGAGAAAACCTAATTAATCAATCTAAATTAGGCAATTCTTCTTTTAAATAAATTCCTTGGAGTTAATCCTGTCTCATCCCCTGCGTTCCCGCATATGATGATCGATATTAACGTTTTAAAAGTATGAGCGAAAAATCAACGAATTAAAATTTACAAATCATATTAATTATTAATATCTCGTTATTGCGAGATTTGTACACATTCTTAAAACAATCCTCGCGAAAGTAAATTTTAATTCCTTTTTTCGTCGATTAGATGGTGTTGCATGCGCGAAAGCCATTCGTGAAAGTGAAAGTATGTAATGCGAAAATATGTTCGAAGATGTCACATTGGAGAAGAAAACAAAACAACGCAAGAACTAACCGACAAAATTCAAGTCTTCCTCTCCTACATGTGTCATACGTACTTGTATTCCATCTTCCGCTGAAAACCGATAATGCTTCCGCCAGATTACCAAAACAGGATTTGATAACTATGGCAAAAATGGAAATATGCGCGAATCGCAACTGCATGTAAAAATAAAAATTATAAATCGAGCTACTGGCGGATGTCTGCAGAAATGTTAATGTCATAGAGAACCATAAGAGATCATTACTAAATTTCCAGTAATAAATTGTTTAAAAATTGCATACCGACAATATTCTTCTGCACTATGTTACGAGAAATAAGCTATTACTACGACACGATGCTATGCTGTTACGATAGGGTCGGTGGCGTAGTGGTCTCTCTCTTGTGCTGACGAAGGGATTATCCCGAAAGCTCTAACCTATACAGATGTGTCTCTCCAACACCCCAGCGGCTCTACTTCCGGTAAGTGTTCACTGGGTTTCCTTCAACACCTAGTTGCCCTATATATATATATATATATATATATATATATATATATATATATATATATATAATAAATCTTTCATAATTAACCTCGTCTTCAATTTAACTTCCGTTCTTAATTTAATTCGTGGTAATAGAACACTTCCACTGTCAGCAATTCAGCAAATACAAGATGAACAGATACATAATCGAACCAATATAACTCGAACATCAATTGTTCGAGTTACAAAAATTGAAACACTAGAAATTCAAGCCAAAGACAAAGAAATTCTTACGGTAGAAAATAATTTCTTCCAGCAAACTCGAATTTCAGCTGCGTTAAAGTTTATTTCCTAAATATGGCTAACGTTGACATTAATATATACGAGATCCGTGCTCTAATTTAAAAGGCTTTGTGCAGTTTACTCTGAGATAAATTCCGTGGCGTTACTCTCGCTCGCCCCATTTAGGACGATCTTATCGAATCCGTAATTTATCCAACGCACGCAACTATATCCCCTTTTCAGTGAACAGTCTTGATTTTCCTTCCATAATGAACAATCAGATACGCCACCGGTGAAGCTTCGATAAATTCGAAACGACAGCGTCATTATAAACGGATGAGAGATTAAGAAAACGATTATAAATACTAGTCACCTTGAAAAGTTACGAAGCGAAACGGAATGGAGACCATTTCGGCGGCGGCCTTTTTTTTTTTTTTACTTAACTGACACATTTAGGACACTGGTGCAACCGTAGACGACGGAACAGGGATAAGGTAGGAAAAATACAACTGCCTTCAAAAGAATAAAAATTTAAATGACCTGTGTTTGGAGCTGTCTTTTACAAACTCGAACAGCGGTAAAGATTATGTATTATTCATACATTAATCTGTAGATAACTAACGCTGGTATGATTTTCATCTTTACGAGTATGACAGTAATTCCCCTCTGGCAAAATTTCGGGAAAATATTTTTATTACTCGTTAACGAAAGCACGTGCACCGATGAACACCGAAGATTATACGACCATTGCGAAAAGCAAGCAAGAAAGCATTGAAGAGGGAAATATTGCGGAACCATTATGCCTCACCAGTGCAAACTTTCATCAAGTACCAAATAAATAAGGATGATGACGTCACTTCACCGCGGTTGACGTCACTTTTACGTCAGATGATATCCCTAAAAATTAACGCAATTTGCGGCGAATTTTTATGTCTCTTTTTATGTTTGTTTATTTGTAAGCATGCCAACCTGTTTGATCGTTGGTAAAGAGGATTTTTAAAAAATGTGAAAATAAGACAACTATTTAAGTATCAAGAGTTCTCGTGTAAAATGTGATAATTTCGATTGCAGATCTTTGTGATTTTAATTAAGTCTAAACTATCAAACATTAGAGGACGGAAAACCTTTCACTACATATAAAATTCGAGTTATGGGGTAACAAGTGATAATATCGATATAGAGAAATCGACTAGCAGACCTTATCCAAGCAATTACCTGTCCGAATACAAATATGGAGAAATAACTGCCAACAATTCAAAATAGAACGTTACCATAAGCTTCGCCGGTCCTTTAATACGTAAATAAAAATTTGAACAACATGAGTTTCTAACAGCACGTTTAAAGGATCGATGCTGAATTAACGTCTAAATTCCGTGTTACTACAAGAGGTTTTACGACAAAAATAACTCGAGCAACAAAAAAATTTATTAACACGACCCAAACGGAAACATCCACGGGATGACCGAATACTCCAATAATAGAATTACGAGTTTTAGAAGTTCGAACGAATTGATAGCTCGGCGATTCTCCTCACGTTCAATCCCACTACGACTGACCGCTCCGAGCAGTCACCTGCGAGACCCGCATCGCCATCGCTCACCAAGGACACCGAAGAAATTGGACCTGATTCTCCCACGGCAAAAATTCGTCCATGACGCAATATTGATACCGGTTCCTCTCAATTTTCTGAATCACCGACGGGCACATCCTTTATCGATCATAGACTTAAAAATCGCACTTGTACGATCGAATCTCGAATTTCATTCCTAGATGCCGTATCAACGGAAGAATTAAATATCGCGAAATTCCGCGTTAAGCTGCTCGAACGTGAAAAATAATCTCATAATATGTACATCTATTCTCGCCCAGCCTTTTCATGTCCATGTTCACTAATTTACGCTGGATAAAGCGAGCTTTACGACTCCAATAGGCGGAAATAATATATACGCAATGTCAGCATGAAAAAATAAATAAAGCCGAACGTCTGCCGAAGAGAAATTCTGTATAAAGAAAAAACAGGCTTAGATCACAACTATAAAATAAATTGACCGCAAAGATCGGAACTTCCCAATACCAAGCTACCTATAGATTATATTCCGTCAAAAATAAGAATCATAATAAAAAAACAAACATAAAGAGTATTTTTAATGCCTTTTAATACATTTAGCGAGAAGAATTACAGTCGTGATGTTCGGAAAAGTCAAAGAACACAGGCTGTGCAAGGGCATAGCAGTGCTAACGAGCACGAGATTGGGAAGCCATGGAGAAGAAGAATAGCGATAAAATGTCTCTAGGGAAGAAAAATCATCCAAGGATACAGGATAGGCGTGAGAATTAAACAACCTTAAATAAAACAATTTAATTACCACAAAAAAATAGTCACTGTATACCAGCACCGCGATGTTTATACGTCCTCGCGAGCCCTACTCGAGAAAAATATTGAATAGGAACCTTGCCAAAATAAAATTTAAAAATTTTTTCCCCTAACTACTTTTCATCACATCTTAATACCTGAATTTCTAATTAATGTCGACAATTTATGCATCTCAAGTTTTCAATGGAACTAAAAATATACGCCTGTTTCAGGTGCACAGCCCAATGAGATAAATATATACCAACGCACGTAAGACAAGATATTCTACTTTGGAAAAAATACATTAGTGGAAGAATAAAAGAACCATAATGATAACCTAAATAAGTTAATAATACAGCGAACCATAAGGGCAGTGCCGTAACTAGGGTATGGCGAAGGTGGCATTTGCCATAGGCGCCGCTTGCAAAATGCGCCAAACGTTCCCGCAAAAAATGCGAAAAGTTAACTTTCTCATAAATAAGTGTTATTTTAACACTCATTGTCAGACGTTGATTTGTTTATAATAAAAACGCTATTATTCTTTATTAAAACGAAGAAAAAATTATATCCTAAAATATTGCCATAGGCGCCATATCGCCTCGGTACGCCTCTGCATAAGGGCAACAAAACGTTCGAAAACTGCGCAGTTTTCGCTTCAATTACAACGTAGCCTCCAGCAGCGGCAATTCACAGACCGTTTAGAGCTATTCATTTCTGAAAATCAGCATCGAATAAAATTTCTAAGAAAGAATAAAATTTCTAAGAAAGACCGACCTTCCAAGAAGTACCAAAATGACCTGCTAACAAAAGCCCTACGAAACGTAGTTATAGGAATTGCCGATGACGACTCATTTCAAAGTTGAAAAAAAGCACGTGCGCACGCATAACAAATTCTACGCAAAAACATCAACGTATACGCGTTCAAAAAACATGTTTATGCACACTACAAGCTGAGAATCGCCACGGCAACCTTTATTTGTACTATTTTAAGAATAAAAGACGACGCAAATCTCAAATGGGCCGACTCTTGTTATCGTCCGTTCTGGGCGCCGGAATTCTAGATTTCGAAACAACCCAAAAAAGACTAAACGCGTATATCTCGCGCTGATCGACGAAACTAAGCCGAAGTGCGAGAGCTTCTCTACTTTAAACGTACGCAATGGCGTGCGCACGAAATTATTTCCGAGTAAGATAGACACCGCTTGGCAACGCTGTCACGGGAGGAGGAGAAGGAAGCGTTTTGGCGTGACGACGGTGTTTAAAGGTGGCAGCGATGAGGAGGTTAAAGTTTTTTAGCGGAGTTGGAATACGAGTGAGAATAGGAAGTGCGAGGAGAGGAGGACCTTCATTCCGAACGCAAGAGGCAGCGACGCAGAGAAAACCCAAATGAATCGTCATGTGGAACTTTTTTTTTATCGGTTCGCTTCACAAGGAATTTTATTATTATTATTATTATATTTTTTTTAAAGCGAACCACGTAACGCGCGTGGAAAGGAGGGAAGAAAACGACTTTCTCTGAAAGAGACAAAAGCCTTCGTCCCTAAGAACGAGACTCCGCGTGCAAACTTTCTTTGGCAAACGGGAAAAAATGACAAAATTGAAATTCTTCAACTTAAAATTAACATCTTTTAACGCTTTAATAAACAAATTATTAGCAGAGATAGAGAGGGGGTCTGGCTCCTAATACTATGGCCGTAGGTTCGAATCCTGCCGAAGGCATGGCCGTACGAGCTCGTCTATCTTACCCTTGTCATAAAATTTATTATAACACATTTAATTGGGGAAAAGCAATTTCTCTTAAATACTTTTTCTGAGCTATGCAAATGCTTATATACAATATCACAAAATACTTTTTAAAAGGTATCTATGATGGTATTTTTAAGTTAGGTATATTTTTATTGCAGGACAGTTCATTCACAGTTTTAACAGCCGACAAAAATAATTAAAAGAAAAATATTAAAACCTATGCATTAAATGAAATCAAGAAGTTATATTGGGACATACATGGTTAATTGACAAAAATCTGTATGTATTCAGAGGAATAGCTACGGATGCATTGGAACCGATGGAAGAATCGATGACAAGTCAGTGCATAAATAAACTTCATATTATTCGGAACATATAAATTTATCAGTAATTATTCTGGCATTTTAAGTTTACAAAAACATCTTGTTTTATATAGCTGAGCCACTACATACATTCCAGCTATATTCCCTTAAATCCGGAACTACGAAACCCGCAATCACCGGAAAACCGACTATTTTTACACTTGAAATCGCTGTACTTACGATCCGTAAGGATTGGTATAATACCGGAAAAGCCTCTCGGCTAACTGCCAACTTTCGTGTTTCCCGTACAAAAATTAAATTTACAGCCACAGTCCTTCAATACGTGTAATATAGCGATAGCTTTGATTTTTTTTTGCATATAATCAACTTTAAATTATAATTAAATAAATAATACTTCAAAGTGCAACACAGACCATCGCATCCCTAGAAAGTCGAAACCCTAAGCCACGTGCCTGTTACACGTAATATGAAATCCGGCCCCGTGCGCGAGTGCCATTATCGAGGAAAACACTAAATTGAATAAAAACAGAGAAATAGGGAAATCCGGCAACGATTCAAGATTTAGTAGAACTATACTAAGTTATTTCAGGTGGAATATTTCCTACCGAGACTTCCGTAATGAATTTTATCGTCTTTGGCGGGAAGCGGCTCTATCAACAACTGTCATTAAATGTATCGATACATTTAATGACAGTTGTTGATAGAGCCGCTTCCCGCCAAAGACAGGCAGGACTTCCCAAATTTTACGCGGGAAAAAAACGGGCAGGTGGGGTGGAAACAAGTCAGCTTTTAAAAATACGGGCCCCGCTTATCCGGTTCTTTTCTTTTTATTGGCACCAAAAACGAAACCCTCACCTTGAGGAAAATTTAATTACGCTCGAACCTTTAAGGGGAGACAAAAATAGCTCGGGGAATGAAAAAATTCGAGTTACGGAACGTCTAATCCACGTAGAGCAATAACGGACGGAAAAAAGCTGTTAAATCTATATGTCCGGAACAACGCAGGAAGGGAAAAAATAGAAAATCTGAAAATTAAGCGTAATAGGGCAAACTTTTAAAGCAGGAGCGGTGAAAATTGTCCACGTCGAAAGCCATTTGGAATAAGGTAAGACAAACGACATATAATAGCCGCCCCTAGCAAAACGGAGCTCAGGGTTTATATACTCTGGAGCAGGGGTCTTAAAAGATTTTTTGATGACGTACCACTTTGAGCATTTTGACAATAGTCGTGCACTTCCAAAAAATTTGTTGAAATAATGAGCATACGAACATAACTTTGCATTAAAATACAAAACCGTTTATAAATCTACATACTAAAGCTATATGAGATAATGTTCTATCACAAATCCCTCCTTTGCCTGTAAAAACCTTATGACCTTTTATAATGTTATTCGTAATCGCAAAGTTACAGTATTTGATTCCTAAGCCATGCATGAAAGCTGAAGTAAGATGAAAAGTTAAAATAAAATAAAATCGCGTATACATTTAAAACGCTTGAAAACGCCTGCCACATCACTATTATGTAACATTTTAATCTTTATATTAAAATCCCTTTAATTTTTTAGCATGGTATACGTAATAAATGAGGCAACGGAACTAGGCAGGTGCAGAGAATAAAATCTTTTTTCGGATAATGGAGAATTAGAGTTAATGAGGTTTGCGAAGCAGTCACATTTGATCAACAACTACGTCGTCTCCGACTGACTATTGCCAACCGGAGACGACAATAGTCAATAGGGTAGTGCAGTCACCTCGATTCGTACCTTTAAACGCTATTAAACCCACACTTTATAATTAACTGATGCAAACAATCGCTAAAGAAACGTCATTAACAGATCGCCAAGTTTATCTACCTCAGTCGGAATCAACGACCGCTCGTAATTGTGAGTTAAATACATTCCAACGTCGACAAATCGAACTCATGCGAATCGAATTTTCGATCGGTCGAAATGTATATTTTTCGCGCTCTTTAAAATAAAATCTTACGACTCTTAAGTGTCCATAAGTCGAACTTTCTGCATTTTCCCACGAGATTCCAGCTATCGAATTTCGACGGTGCTTTATAAGTTCCATTTCTCTATCTTCCATGACCCAACTTTATAAACCGAAGATTATTTTTTCCTCCTCAATATTTTCAAGTTAATAACACGAAATTGCCACGCGTGGGAATTGTCTTTGAGTGTATTTCGCCTATAATAAAAACAAAGAAGCTTCGAGAAAGCTAATTACCAGTACCTTGCAGAAACGAAAACAAAACAATCGCCGAGAGGGTTAATTCTTCGGGATGCCTCGACGCTTTCGCCCTTCGCAACGGAAACGAACGCCTAGACCTCAAATAGGAAACTTCTAAATAACTGCAAAGTATGATTCCCACGATACGGCACCTTGTGGTCAACATAATTACCACCCTAACAACCGCTAAGAATATTGGCCCTTCGCTTAACTGAACGCCTTGAGCAATGGATTTCGGTATAAAAGCAGCGAATTCCCGGCGTTTGAGCCCGCGGCTAATTTTATTTTCGACTTCCCTCGATCTGACAAAAGTGCTCGAAGGAGTGTGAGAACGTTGACCTCGTCTTATGTATCTTTTCGGCGCACACGCCTGACCGTTGCGAGTCAAAATTAATCCACCTTCAAATATTCCCCTGAAAACCACTTTTGTGGCAAGTCGGTAATTATCGCCAACTAACTCCGTATTAATTCACTGACAAGAAGGAAAAGTGTCATTCATAATTTGAATACGAAAGAACCTTCAAAGTCGTTCTTTAATATATTGCTGAAATAAAAAAGACTTACTTGGTAATTCCACATAAACATGTGAAATTACCAAGTACCTACGTCTTTTTCTATTCATTCATGGTTTTCAATCCTAAGATTGGTTTGAAACGACTAGGGAAGAGACACATATGATGTGGTGGTTTCCCGTTGCCTTCCACGTCAGACACACACATGATAGATGAAATATGAAATTATGAAAACGACACAAACATCCATGCCCTTGGCGGGATTCGTACCCGCGACCTTAGTGATGGTAGGCCAACCTTCCACCACCTTCGACAATATGAAGAAATTCCATTAAGTTACGTCTGAAACATACGAAGATTACGTAAAGTGGAAGTTCTAATTGACTTATAAGACCGAAAATAACATTTGCTCGGTGAATTTAAATTATGACCTCTGATACCAAATTTGACCAAAATCCGTCAAGCTGTTTATGAAACGATAGACGCGACAGACAGACAAACGAGGCGTTCCGTTACTATCACTTCGTTGGTAAAGAACGCATTAAAAAGCTATACTTTCAACAGCTGCTCAAAATGATAAGCAAACCGATGGGTCTGTATCTATACGCTTACTTTTGACGGAAAGGGCAGTTCGGCACGACCGGTTCGGCGATGGGACGATTTGGCGATAGGATTATTTGGCACCGGACAGTTCGGCGCCAGTCATGTTCCGCAAGGCACAATTCCAATATATTTTGGAGGGGATGGCATAATGATTAACATTAATATTGCAACTATTAAGTTACCGAATCTATTACGTAGAAATAAAAATTACTATATTTAAAGTAAAATAGATTTAAATTAACTTTCGTGAGAAAAAGTACACGATAAAAATTATACGACGAAAAATCACCGGATGATATGCATAATGATTTTGCACAATTAATTAATTACATTAATGCTAACTTAATACAAATGTTACTACTACGTTAAATTATCTGACTTGATTTCATCGAACCAATACTGTTTAAATAAAAATTATTATATTATAAAGAATTAACTTTTAAATTTACTTTCGTGAGAAAACTTTCACAATATACAACAATGAAGTTAACGCGGCTGATTTGACTTCACCGAACCAATAACTTTTGAATAAACATGGCTATATTTAAAACAGCTTAACGTTTAAATGAATTTACGTGAGAAGCTTTGTAATGTATTAAGTTAAACAATAGTATTTCTATAAATGATGACATTTTAAAGTAATTTTCTATATGTAATAATAATAATATACAATCATAAAAGATAAAACTACTTAAACACAGTATATAACCAAAGTTAAACTTGCAACTACGAAATCTAACTTTAAATTTAATGCCCTCTGTAGATATTTATAATTCTGTTAATTTAAATCTATTTCCTTTAAATACAGTAATTTTTATTTCTACGTAATAGATTCGGTAACTTAATAGTTGCAATATTAATATTATCATGACGCCATTCCCTCCAAAATATACTGGAATTGTGCCGTGCGGAAAATTAAAGGAAAAATGAAGACTAAAAGAAAAATTGAAATATATTTATAAACGAACACCTATATTCTTTTTCTTCTTTGGTTTTAATTCTTATTGCAGCAACACCTTGGAAAAGAAACAAATATTTTCTGAACCGATATAGCTGAGAATTTTATTATTGCAATACATCACGTTACACGACCACTGACCTTCCTTCTTAAACAACAAAACTATCTGCAGCAATAAAAACATCATAAAATATAGGTAAAATTAGATCAATATATGTGTAAAACGTGTCGAAGACGTTAAGTCACAATTATTAAATACATTATCTTAGAAAAACAACAAATTTCCTGTAAATTATGTGTCGGAAATGAAGAACCTAAGCGCTAAGAACCTTTTCTCGTAATTCATGCCTGTATTGTCCTTATTTACCTAGATTTAAAAAAATATATTTCCCTCATACCGAAAGCAACACACCCCATAATGGAGGAGGAATAAAGAGAGGGAAAGAGGAATCCTCACGGCAACGGAAATTATACGAAAGTGCGACCCACGCGTAAACTCATTTCTCCCTCTTTATTCGCATACTCCACTGCATCTGGCTTGGTCTCGGTTTGTGCGTGTCGGGTTAGCACTTCCGGTACACAGATCGCCAAATGGAATGAGAGAGAGAGAGAGAGACACAGAGAGAAAACGCGCTTTTAACTGCCTCTTGGACGAAGGCGAATAGAATTTTCGCGGTATGCCACGCGAGAAGTCGAGCAGGACCTCGAAATGACGGGACCGCTTCGAAATTCGTCGAAGAAAGGTACGGGAAAGGACGACTTGCCGGATTTCACCGGCTTAACCTCTTACGTATAATTCGTGGAATGAACACGTATACTATACGTACATGCATGGTATTGATATGATCAGGACCTGGTAGGCTAATAAAGCCGTGGGCCCAGGGGTCGGAGGCGCTTCCCCCCCTCCACACACACACCTTCCATGCGCTATTCAACTCATTCAATACAAAAATACTAGGAATGGCCAGCAAAAATTCTGCTAATAGATGCTACACGTGGCGACCGTTCTGGAGCCACCGGAACGGAAAAAATAGACACGTTAACCTCGCGACGAGGACTAAATACATTCTCGATTCGCGAGAGAATTTTTAAGAGAGAGCGAGCATCCAGAAGTCAATTCGCACTTATTATAGGAGCGAACGTTTCGTTAACGGTTCCACCTGAGGAGCGACGGAAGCATAAAATTCGAAACTTCCTACTGGTTTAGTCTTTTTAAAAATTTCTCCGAACGATGGGATAAAAGCGACTCCAGAAATGAATCAAACGAGTATTTTAAGACGCGAGGTGAAAGTTACATATGTGAGTCAGAGGATCTTTTACGCGGAGCGTAAGAAAGACTTCCATAAAGGGGAAAGAATTACTCGAGTCATAAGTCTAGAGAAAGGGAGTTGACCTGATGGCTCATTAATTGGATTTATTAATTACCTCAGGTTAAAAAGAACGACCAATTAATGAAATAAATGATGAGCCGTGCCTTAATTAGTTGCTTATAAATCTAATCTGTATTTTACCCTAAATTTAGTAAAAAGAAATCACATTAAACGTATAACACGTGGCTTTAAAGGCGTTCCCTAAAGCTGATTTCTCATTAGGAAGACGTGTAAAATTAAAAAGCTTCATAAACTCCAAAACGTACACTTGAACATATACTAATTCACTTTATGTACATAACAATGCCATGAGGCGCTAATAACAACTGCCATGCGCCTATAAACTCAAGACGGGCAACACATTTATGTAAAACACTGTACTGGCAATACTAAAAAATGAACATCATAATCTTTACATATCAAGAGAAAAAATTAATATTTTTATAGGATAATATTTTGAATACACGCATACATACATATGCACACACGCATCCAAACGTACGTAAATAAACACACACGGAAATGTAATCAATCTCGTAGGAATAACACAGAGCGAATAAAATGAATACGGAATTTGAAATCCCCATCTGAGACGGAATGATGTTTGGGTGAGAATGAGAACCTAGCCATAAAAACGTCTTTGGCGGAGACGCGACGAAATTTAACTTAAACGAAATTTTCCGATAAACACAAACACGTCTATCAAACGGTATGCAGCGAAGGTTAGCGACCTACGTACATCCTGGCGCATCCTGTTGGGTATTTAAGGCGGGCAGAGGACAAATAAAACCGCCCTCTAGACTGAGTGAGACGCAGTGCGTCCACTGCGCGCGCATTTCGCAAGAGGCAAAGCAACGCCCGATAGAGGAGGAAGAAGCGGAGAGCAAAGAGGGCATGGAGGAGAAGGGAAGGGTAATGGGATGTAGAAAAAGGACTGAGGGAGAGAGAGGGAGAGAGAGGGGGAGAGAGAGAGAGAGGGGGAGAGAGGGGGGGGGGGGGGGAGAGGGGGGAGAGAGGGGGGGGAGAGGGGGGAGAGAGAGGGGGGAGGGGGGAGAGGGGGGAAGAGAGAGGGGGGAGAGGGGGGGAGAGGGGGGAAGAGAGAGGGGGGAAGAGAGAGGGGGGAAGAGAGAGGGGGGAGAGGGGGGAGGGGGAGAGAGAGGGGGGAGGGGGAGAGAGAGGGGGGAGGGGGAGAGAGAGGGGGGAAAGCGAGGGGGGAGAGAGGGGGGGAGAGAGGGGGGGAGAGAGGGGGGAGAGAGAGATAGATAGATAAGTGGCTATATTTTCGAGAGAGAGGGAGGGAGGGAGGGGGAGAGAGCGAGAGAGAGGGGGGGGGGAAGAGGATCATGAAAAGTAAAATAAAATGCCTGAAGGAAGCGAAATGAGAGCAGCGAGGGAAGGTACGTCAAGGATGGAGGGAAAAGACAGCAGAAAGACATATGGGCACACCTATTTGTTGTCGTGCAATTCAACGAACTTGTGCATGGCAGGCGGTGCAACGCACTAAAAACGTTCCAAACATTTTTCTCTTGCAAGTTTCACTCACCTTACATAAACCCTAACTACGCCAGGAAAGTGATCAGACTCTTCTGCATATTGGGCCGCAATCCGTATATGCGAAAGCTTCAGCGAGCCTCGTCGGAGGTCATTAGTATTAAAGTGCTTACATAGGAGGCCACCTAGACAATCTGTGATCTCACATCTCTGCAAATATTCTCTAAATAATTTATTAGCGTTAAAATATCGCGAGAAAATGTTTCACCACAATGATTTGCATTTTTAAAAAATACGAAATTGCGGGTAAAAAATTCCACGTATATCTTCACAGCCTCGCGGGCAATAGGTTGCCGACCCTTTTTATGAGATAAAACGAGCCACGATATCGCTCTGTCCAACAATCGATCTCACGTATTTTTTTTATCGTCGTGACCACATCTCTGAAAGTATGGGAATATTTCAAACATCCCATCAACAACCTCTCCAGGTTTAACTTTCCTGCCTATATTTTTTTACCAAGAAGCCTCACCCTACCGTTCGAGTAGAGAAGACAAAAAAGTGGAGACAAGTGCAGATAGGGAGATGTGAAATGGGAAAGGGAAGCTACCCTCTTCCCCTCAACCGCCAGTAGAAATGGGAAAGAATAACAAAAAGATTTCAATTACTATTCAGAGAAGGAATACCATCAACCCTTCCTCCCACTTCTCCAACGCTTCCCCTCATAAACAGCAACGGATAGGAGAAAGCGAGCGACAAAACTTTGGCCATTGCCCTGTGATTAAACAAGTGAACGGTTTGTTATGGTAGTCGCCAGAACGAAAACAATGTGACTGACCCCATTAAAATGCGCAACTAAAGTGGAATGAAACGACTTCTTCTTCTTTGCGACGAGGCAAACGTGCTAGAGAACGTTTACCCTAAGAAAATACGACCTCACGACTTTAATCGAATATAAATTTCCAAGTTTATAAAACCAGGCGCGCGTTGAAAAGTATCCAGCCTTAGTCGGTTTTCTTAGCTGACGATTATAATAAGAACTTCCAAAAAGTCATTTACCTCATATCTTAAAGATCGCAAACAACGACATTTTTGGAGTTCTTTACCAGCGAAGCGTTAGTAGCGGGACGCCTTATGAGCACGTCTCGTTTGCCTGTCTGTCTGTCGCGTCTTTCATCTCTTCGACCGAGTGACGGAATTTAGTACGAGAGGTCCCCGTTAAAATTAATGGACTAGGTAAGATTTTGGCTCGTATTAATCAATTAGAACATACACTTTAAATAATGGCTTACATAAACTTTCACCTACCTATTGATAAGTGTCATCAAAATAGGTCAAGCGATGGTCGTTGAAGATTGTCGGTGACGGCTAACAATAAGTCAATAACGCTTCACTAGCAGCTAAAAACTTTTACATAGATAATTCTTAGTGTATTCATTTTAAATTAATTGTATTTAATTAATTAATTAATGAACCAATTAATTATTTGTAAGATTCTCACCAATCCAACGTCCTTAAATCACGTGGAGATACATTTCAACGACCAGATTTCATAGGCCAACTTGGATAAGATTTTTATTGTATAGACACACTAAGCATGTTCCTATATAATACACCGAAGAGCGTCTCCGCAAGCTCTGTGTATTCCTTTGATGGAACGGCCTTTTCCTTCTTGTTACTAGGAACAAAGAGGATGTCCACTTTATTCGTGAACACACGCACAGGAGGACAACTTTAGCCTTTTACCACCTACGTTAGCAATTATCTTACTATTTGTGAGGTGAGGTGATAAAATTCGCAGAACAGGCGCTCGAGTTTACCCGATCTCTTCCCTCTTGTTGCCATGCGAGGGAACGTGCGTAAAACGCACTTGCGTATGTATCTCTCACCCATCCCCCCTCTCCCTCGAGATGACATCTGCTCCATCGGATCGCTAAGAGCGTGATTCACATCTCGAGACACGGATCCGAGCCTCCGTTTTCCTCGTCGGAGACATCAAAAGGGAAGAAAAACCCACGCTCCCTCTATGGGGAAGACGGCGAATCATCTCGAAGAAACGAAACTGATCCAAATGAAGGACGAAATATTTTACGTTCGCGGGGAGGAAATCTTTCTTTTCGTTCGCCGAGAGAAAATCTTTGCGGACACAGAAAGAAAACGAATTCGAAATAACAGCTGATCGATATGAACTTGGTCGGAAGAAGATAAGAGGGAGACGGAGGGAGAGAAAGAGAGAAATGCGAAGAGAAGAGAGAGGGAAGAAAACATCGGAGCTGGTTTCCATCTCAAAACGAGGGCACCCTTTACGGGAAAGCGGCTAAGTCAACGCTGTTTGTGTTTCACAACTGCCGACGTTCTAAGAAACACGGAGAGAGAGAGAGATGGAAACGAGACTGGAGTCGAATCTAATACATTCTATAATTGGCGAGGATTGAGAAAGGGTCATAAAAAGAAAAACGAAGGGGTTAACGACAGAGGTAAAGGAGTTGAAGGGGAGTGGGGGAAAAAAGTACAAGCATACCTCGATTACAGACAGCGAGAGGTTCGTCGAAAACGAATGCTGCTTTTCGTTGGTGCGCTGTATAAATTTTACGTGAGGTTGGGAACATCGCAAACAGTATTTTGGTAGTTGTTTCGACTGTCGTTATCACGAAATTTCGTTATGTGAAGTATAGTATAAACGAGGAAGAGAGGAGCTAAGGGATAAGTGGGGAGAAGGGAGAGAATGGGGGAGAGGGAGAAAAAGGGATGGAGAGAATGGAAAAGAGAAGAGGTAGAGAGAAAGAGGGAGAAAGAGGGAGGGAGAGGGCGGAAAAGACAGGAAGAGAAGGATGGAGAGTGAGAAAGAGACAGGAAGTGGAGGAGGGGAAGGGGAGAAAGAGAGTTGGAAGAGGGAGAGAAAGAGGGAGAAAAAGAGAGGGAGGGTGAGGAAGGGAAGCGAGGAAAATAGATGCAGGCAAGAGTGGACGGAGGTGAAAGGTATACAGCGACGAATGGCGACGTAAAGAGGGTAGGAGAGAGAAAGAGGGAGAACGGAGTTGGGAAACGCTAGGTTATAATGAGGGAGCCATTGCACTACCCCTTCCTCACCTACTGCGTGGCCTCCGAAACCAAGGCCGAAGGGTGAACGGATAGGAGGAAGAAACGTGGTAGATGGGCAAGCGATTGTTGGAGAGAACACAGAAGACAAGGAATGGGAAAAGTAGCAGGGGAAAATGAAAGAGGGACGTGTGTGAATGACAGATGCGAGAGGAAAAGAAAAGGACCCGAGCAACGAATGCAGATTGCAAAGAGAGAGATGTTGAAAAAGCGAGAGGACGTCGAAAGATGGAAACATCTCGAAGGATAGGGGATGGAAATAGAAGTGAGTATCCTTCCGCCTCAGGGAAGGAAACGAAACACTGAAGCGGACGTTTATTTCGTAAATAAAGTGCGAAGTATATTTTATCCTCATCTAAATCGCCGACAACGCAAGACGCCGGAGGAATTTAACGCTCTGACGCCTTGTGTGCTAGTGTTACAAATTAGTCGTTTAAAATGTCAATCCCCTTAATGAAAGCGTTTAATTATTTTCTCGTTTATTTATCTACAATGATATACCTGCTCTTAACGAATAACTTATACCTAAAAAGTTATACATTTTTGTATGGAGGCTGTACTTCAAAAGATGTCATTGTTAAAGGGATCCTCATAAACCATCTGTAAGGTCAAAATTTCCCTGAAAAATCACTGAACTTGGCATACCAGTGGTCAAAAACACACAAACTTTAAACAAATTTCATTTACATCCGATCTCCGATAAACCAAAATGGTATTATTACTCGGTTATAAGAGGTGTTTGTCGAAAAAAACTTTTTTCGCGATTTTTATTTTACCAATAAATACGTTAATCAATTCAAACTCCAAAATGATATTTACGCTTTCAACGGCATCTTTCAAGATTTCTTCGAGTGAACCCCGTTCGTCCAGTCTAGAGCGCTAAATGTATTCTCCCATATCACGAGGCGAGGAAGTCGCTTTGGGTGCCAATTCTTGCTCCCCTCTTTCACTGGATCTATGGATAGAATGCGTATATCCTCCTGAGTTTGACTGATACCCCAGCCCAGACTTCAAATGAAATCATCAGGCACAAAAGAAAAAAAATTCAGGATATCGAATTTCAAGCCAAATGAATACTGACGAGAAAATAACTTCGACCTTTGGCGTAACGACCACATAAAATAAACTATTAATCCTCCTGGAGAGCTATCGAATTAGTCTGGTTCCTAATAAAACGGTCAACATTTCGAGTAATACCACGCCAATGCACGTTTCTGCATCTCGATAATGTTGTTAAGAAGCCAATTTAAACTGGCAGCTAGAGTTTCTCGTAAGATAATGATGGATAAATGCAAAAAAAAAAAACTTTGCATTACCTGGATAAATTAGTACTATTTTTAAAAGCTTTCCGTGCATGTGCGCCGAAGACTATTTCCAGTAGTAGTAGCGTAGTGTGGTTTACTCCGCTTTTCACAGCTGCGCGATTGATAACAGTCCTCAGTTTAGCTCGCTGATTCATTTCATTCGTTCCTTTTTTCCGTTGTCAGATCTGGTCTTAAATGATGTTCTACCTCCAAACTACGAAGATGGATGACGGATTGAAAAGATCTCCAAGTCGCTTCACCGGGATTAACGAGTCCAAAACAAAACACGGCAGCGAGCGTGTGTTTTCGTGTGCCGCGCGTGTGGAAGACAAATGCGCGTGGGCAATCGAAAGGAAGGAGAAAGAGAGATGGCATTACTGCATGGGTGTGGAGGAACAAGAGGGAGGGAGGGAGAGGGAGTGAGAGAGGAAGACAAAGAGGGAGGGAGAGTGAAGAGGTGAAGAGGGAGGAAAGGGAGGGAGGAAGAGGGGAGAAAAGAATGATGGAGAGAGAAAGAGGTTAAGGGAGAGAGGGGGGGAAGGGAGAGTGGCAGAGAGGAAGAGATAAGAGGAAGAAAAATGGAGACGGGTGGTAGGAATAAAGAGGGGAGGGGAGAAGAAAAAGAGTGGGAGAAGTAAAGAGGGAGGAGAGGGGGGAGATGGAAGGGAGGAGAGGAAGGGAGGAGAGGAGGAAGGGAGGAGAGGAGGAAGGGAGGAGAGGAGGAAGGGAGGGAGAGGAAGAAGATTGGGAGGAAGAGGGAGGAGTGGAAGAGAGGGATGGGAAGAGACAGAGAGAGGGATAGAGATAAGGACTCAAGGCGAAAGGGAGAGAGGTAGGGAGGAAAGAGGAGTGAGTGAGGGAGAGAGAGAAGACGAGATGCGGAGAAAGATGAAGGGAGGGAAGGGTTGGGCTGGTCAGGGGAAGAAGAGGAGCAGGCCGTCGACCCACTGGATTTCTGCCAGCGCTCTCTTTTCTGCCGATTCTCCTCTCCAGCTGTCAAGGGGATGGGGAGTGAGAGAGAGAGAGATATAGAGAGGATGGGGAGGAGGTAGGTGAGAAGATTCAAGGGCCCTCTCTCCTCTCTTTCCGCCCCTCCTCTCCATGCGCCTTCCCGACCTACCCCACCAGCAGAAATAGCGCCCTTCGCGAGTTGCAATAGAGGATATCAACACAAGATCGCCGCCCTAGCTAGGAACCGAACCTAGACCTACTCAAATGGCGTGACTAACGGCATGAAATAATAATGTACGAAACCTCGGGGATCAACGAATTAAAGCATCTATTTTCTACGTTGCGAAGAGGCTCCAATCTACGCATACGCTAGGAAAAACAGAATCGCCGTAGTTAAGAGTCAGAAAGTCGATAAATCGAACCTCGAGGGAAGAGTTCGAGTTAGAGAAAATTCGGGTTGTCGACCTCTACCTAAACATGGACGTGAAGAACATCCAATTCGATATATCGAAAATTCGACTTATAAACGTTCGAGTTATCGACCTTCGGCAGGAAATGGAAGGTATTATTTCCAGTTTCCAATCCCCGAAATGATTCCGTTATTCGAGGATTTCCCTTCTCGAGGGATCTCTGAGATTAGAAAATTTGAAAAATCTGCACTTTATTTTTTTAATATTTGAAAAAAATTCCTCTTGTTGCTTTTGCTAATGAAATTTCTTTGAAAATAATCATTTTCGACGTGTTGGAATTTTTACGAGTCCAAATTTCCCTGGTCGAGGTTGGAGCAAATTTAAAATTTTAATATATCAAAAAACTTCAAATTTAAGACAATCACAAACAATTCTGACGGTGTCAAAGCAGTTATCGTAACTCCAAACTCACTTCTCCCATCGGGTATGGTAAACAGGCGACATTTTTCCTTTTAAATAAACGCTTAATTTTACCATGCTGGAAAACTCGAAATTTTTATCTACAACGTTTTTTAATGTGATTATGCTGTGCCCCACTGACCAATCGAACATGTTCATTCAACATCATTTCTTTCATACTCGCCGAAAACTTTTTGTCGTTAACTGTTCTTTGTAAATTCTAAAGCTTCCACATTTTATGTGGTAAATGGGGATGAATTTTTTCACGCGTAAGTCTTAGAATTGGAATTTTACGAATGATTATGCGTTGTTGGGACGAAGCCATTAACGTTGAAGGATTCGAATTATCAAAGCCAAAGATATAACTAAACCATAAACTGAACTCTTTATTCCAAAAATACGTGAAAATTTTCAGGCTTTAAATTAATGCTAATTTTACGATTACGCATAGGAAAATACGAATTTCTGTTTACTACAATTTTCATCGCAAGTGGCAAAAAACGTGCTAAATATCAAAAATTTCAGTTAAGGCAATTCACAATATTTTACTTATCCATGGCAAAAATTTTCCAACATCCAAGAGAGTGAAGTGAGAATATTACCTGGACCGTGACACGCTTTCCATCGTACTTAGCCGATCAATTAATTGCATGAAATTGCGAAACAATCACAGTTCCTCAAAAAAATAACGAAAGTACGTCTGATTATACACATTCCTCAACGAGCTGAAAGAATATGTATTAAATATAAGAAAGTAAAACTATGAAATTTTTGGATCAAGTGAGGAAGATTCTCAAAATAGACTGCGCCCCGATTCTTATTCGATTTGCGAAATCTTCTACATTTTCTTCTATATGAATACCCTTAGGACCAAAATATCTCTCTATGTAGGACGCATAAGCACCACTGGGATTTAGAAAACTTTTATCCGAAAGAAACGAGGTCATGAAGCCGAAATTAGCGAAGCAAAACTGTGCCTTTGAAGTAAATTATGATTCCTTTCCATATACAAGTCACGGTAAATAGTAAATGTATTTTATAGTTTTATAGGAAAAATTATCATTAAGCGTCCCCCAAAATGGTACCAAATAAATTAATTTAATTAATCAACATTTTTAGGCAAATTCCTCAAACTCATATGACGTTGTGGCATTTTTATCCAGACGACATAAAACAGGCAATCATTAATTCGCCCTGACGTCATCAGAACATATTTATTTTCTTAATTAACGTAAATCGTTTCAGTGACAAGTAAATGAGCAGCTAGCACTTAATTCTTGGCAGCTGCTACCGAAATCCAACGAAACGTGGCCAAAATCTAAAAGCTCCTTCTGAGGCGAAATGAGCCTTTAAGCGCACGTTTTCTCAAGTGCGCCCTCCCGAAACAAAGAAAGTCTTACGATGCCAAGGCGGAAATATTTGAAGGACTGAAGGTCACCCAGGTTTTTGTTTTTCTTCGAAACCGCAAAAACAGTCAGAATTCTTACTTTTCCTCCGGAGGCTGCTCCAGTCATATCTGCGAAAGTTTCCTCAACTCGAAACCATCTCAGGTGGCACCATACGAATGGCTATAAAGAAATTTTCCTGCTAACACAATAGCGTGCGTATGCAGTAAACTCTCGATTAACCGAGTACTGAATAACCGAAATCGCTATTAAGTCATTTTTAAAACCTATAAATCGAAAGTTTAAAAAAATTCTTTGATACATTTACGGAATGTCTCATTTTGTTATAGTATATTTCCCCAGATCTGTTTGCGTGTTTGTTATGAACTCCGTGTACACCACCGGCGGCATAAGATACAGGGGCAGGTAATAATGAGCTATGTTTATAATTCCATCACGCTGAGTTTGTAATTCTGTCACGCTGAGAGAGATGGCTACATATTTGAGGGGAGGGTGAAAGGGAGGGAAATAGGTGAGGGGAAGAATGGGAAATGTTTTGATTTTGATTTAATACTTCATTCATGTATACCTGTCGTTTCTGACAGGCAATTACACCAATACCAAATAAAGATGTTAATAAGTATTACACAATTTCTTGAGCTATTTAACCCTTGACTTATTTCAAGTGTTTTCTTCACCATTTCAATAGCTATTTATTTTTCATTCGTGCGTACTATGGCTCGTGTAAACAGGTATATTGAACAACCTGAACAGGTTTGGTACCGGAGCATCCCGAAAAGTAAGGATTTTGCTTTATAACATTTAAATAACGATATAACCGAGAAGAAGCGAAAAGTTCGTGTGAATATATAACACACCTCACTGTCTTCCCATAATATTATACAACACTATAACTGCACAATCAACATGTTTCGAAAACAAAATCATAAACACCGTTCAAAAAACGACAAAAGGATCAGAGCCAAACAACGAAAACACCCGCTTTTAGAACGAGAAACTACGGTTTTGAATATTTTCGCCTGCATTCTAACGATAACCACATTAAGAAAGTTTTGCGCCAAGAAGGAGGGGTTCACAGACCCAGAAACGCGAATCCGCTCGAGTAGGGAACGATAGGCGCAGAGAGGGTAACACTTAAACTACTCCGAAAATATAACCTGGACCCATTTACGCGGCAAGAGAGATAAAATAAACGTGGAATAAAAAGAAGAAGCGCGGCCCCATTTATTTATTTTTTCGCTTAAACGAAACGTTTATTAACAGCACCGCGAACTTCATCGGTCTAACGAAATGTCTTCAGACTTGAGGCGCGCGGCAATGCTCTCTTTACGCAACACGCCCCTAAATAAAAGAAAGAAGAGGAATAAAGACATCCACCCCGATTTCATACTCGGCTATCTCGACGCGAGTGAATCACGGGAACTTTTTCAGCCTCCCCTACATCAGGAAAAGATTGGCATTGCTAAGCGGAGTTTCCCCACTCTCTTTCTCTCTCTCGCCTAAAAATAATAACGAGAGCGACGAAAGACTAGTGACGACAGAGACGCAGGTCTAAGGACTCTGTTTTTTTTTTAAGGTCGACAATCCGAAAGGTTATTTCCTTCGGAGCGCTGTATGGCGCAAGAGTACTCTTTAACTGAAATTAAAGACAAGAGTCCGAAAAGGAAAACAAGTTTTATTTTGTGAACATATTTACTCTCAATTTTATCGTCGACATTACCAAAGGCCCATTAGGTTGAGCTCCTTAGTAATAATAATGACGAATTCTGAATTCTCGTGTGCGCGGAAGGATTCGAATTCTGGATCTCTATATCCGAAGACAATTATTACACATAGCCCTTGCACTTTTCCAGTATGGTTTTTCTCCATCCAATTTAATCTTTTATGGATTATCGAAACTTCCTGTTAATATTCAATGCACCTGTCTTTTAAAATTATTTTTTGTTGACTGCTACAACTTTGAATAAAATATAATCAAAAAATAATTTAAATCTAACCAAATTATTTTTTTAAAACATTTGACGACAATTTAAAAGAGCAATTGTTATCCTCAGAAAATAAATAAATTGGACAAGTTGAAAAAAGTTGACGAACCACGGAACCATCCAACATTTCCGGAAATTCGCGAACATTTTATACTTAAAATAAGAGAAAAAATAAACGTTAACAAGCATGTCGAAACGTGAATGAAGCTCAACATTTCCTTTTCTGATAATTAAAACCGACGACTTCAAAGGAATGCTATTGAATAAAACACTGAATCCAGTCGTAGGATAGATAAAATGATTGTTAGGAGTTACAGAAATAAACCAAGATCAGCTTGGAGTCTGATTTTGCTCAAACTTTAAATAACACTACTTCCGCTTCAAAATCATATTCCCTTATCACCTAACCACTCTTCAATGGAGCATTGATTTTGGATGCGCTAACATTAGAGACAGTTATTTTCATTCTCCACTATCTAAAAATGATAACTAGCTGATTTTTTTTAGAATTAATGACGAGCTACAGTAGAACTTTATTACAACGAAGTATCAAATAGTCTTTTATTGGCAATTTAAGCCAAACGTTTACATAAACAACAAAGTATCTACAGATAGTCGATTTACACGCGACAGTACACTATTTAAAAATTCCTGTAATTTACGAACATGCGCTCAAGCGTAAACGTTGTCTTACGGGATAAACTAAAATCTATGACTATTTTAAAGCATGGAAAGTGCATAAAACTACCTTTAATTGATAAAGGAATGTATAATCAACTTGTTTACCCAGTGAAATTATAAGGTTTGATGACCACATTCCAGATTTAAAATCATGAAAACAAAATTACGGTTCGCTACAGAGGTATCGAGTTTATCTTATTGTTGAAAATAATTTCTAGAAGATGCACATAATTACAAAAAAATGTCAACCTCGAGTACTTGTCTTAGGTATCTCCAATAACAATAACAAGTTATAGAAATACAGATCCGCATTTCGGCTAGAATACAGCCGTTAAGTTTACGGCTACTGGAGACACCTTGCGCAAGTACTTAATTTTTCAATTTTTGAAACCTAACTGTTTATTCAGAAAAACTCCAAACATAAAAATTGTAAAACCGGTTGAAAATCAACCAGTTTCAGGGAACCACGACGATTAAACCGCCATGTGAATAACACGCAAGAACGTTAGGATAATTTTCACACAGCGACGTCAGATATAAGCGAACGGATCAGTTTTACGGCAAAAAAGAATTCCCGCTTCGAAGAATAATAATAATAATAACAGGGCCCCCTGACGCACTGAAATCGAAGAATTTCTTCACGAGAAACCGCCGTTGGGAAATTGGCCGGCCTCCAAGAACGCGGGATTGCACTTTGGAGCGGAGGACAGAACACGAAACCCGGGAAGTTCTTACGAGGCCACATTTAGAGGCCAAACTGGGATCTTTGCGAGGGTTTGGTAACGTTACTCGCGACCCTCTCTCTCACCGCTATAAACGGCCGGTCACCTGCAGAGCCCCGCCTTACTCTTTATTTTTCACTTATTCTTTCCCACCCCAAAGTCGGGATCGATTAAGGTCAACAGTCTTTAGGACGCATCTTAACGATTCCCCAAATGTAGAAACGTATCCTGGATTTATGGGAACGTAGGTACCTCTTTCTCATTTATTCACACTTGGATATAATTTTCCGCACCAAAAGAAATCGCACCCGAAAAGAAATTGTCAGTATGAATTAATCTGCAATATGAAAATTTCGAAAGATGTAAAATTACTTTTTCGAGAGTAATCGAGAATTTAATAGGTGCAGTCGAACCTGAGCTCTGACATAAATCAGGGAAGGGACGTTGGAAAACCAGATATGTACATGTAACACCCGAAGGAAAAGTCGGTTGTCAACCATGCGGCAAATTTCCTATACGTTGATCGGCTGGGACGCTCTAGGCCCGGCTATTACCTGGATGGGTGACCGCAAAATAAAACCATATGTAATTTTATGGATTTTTTAAAAGAAACAACGACAAAACAGCACCGAGGCTTTTCAACTGAAACATTTGTCTTTTCCCAACAGTTTCAGGATATATTAGAGTTAAACTTCGTCATCAATAAAATCCCAGTCGTAAGGTCAATTGCAGAATTAAATTTTAGAAAAGTCATTTCTTAAATTTTATCGACCATCCTTTATTCAAAACGAAATATTACAAGTTGAATTTTGCATATTAAAGGTAACAAATAACGAAGTTATTTTTGTTGGAAAAATCTGACTAGTTATTATCATGGGAAAAATACCCAGTGACGAAAAAAAGGCGAGGACGTAAAAGATATTTATAAAGGATTTCGCGCGAACAGATAATAAATCGCGAGGAAACGTGAATAGCCCCATGTATCAGCGAAAAACCGAATAGCTTTCGTTCTCCAAAGGCTCCGAAAATTAATGAATTTGTTTGTGTCTGATTAATGTGTACGAGGATGCGGTGTCGTAAGTTATAATTAACTACGAAAATAGGCTAAGGGAACCCATCAGCAGAGAAAATTTGTACATAGGAGAATTCAAAGCGACTATAGTGTTTAAACCCAGTTAACGCAGGTAAAGGACTAAAAAGGTTGCACCATCAATGCAAATGTAGACACTGAAACAGGGCGAAAAAACGGCCCATATAATAAAAAACGATGACGAAAGAGCGGGTTTACATGTTAAAATAAATTATGCACCAAAACAGCTTACGCGTGTCCTATCATACTTCTAAAGAGAAAATTCGTAATCAAAATTTTACGTTACGAAATCGGCCGAAACAATAGACAATAGCCACTATGTATATTTTGCCCATTTCTCACCGACGTAATTGGGTACGCTAATGATCTTTACACTCATTAATTTTAGTGTTAAGGGGAAGAAATCATGGTTTAACGTTAAATAATTTTATTTTTACAGATTCATTTATCGTTCAAGTGGTCACGCGGCGTAGAGGGAAGTTTTTTACTCGACGATTAGCACGAGTTTCACGGAGCTTCGTCTGGATTCAAAGTGAAAAAGCTTGATGAAACTCGGATTAAAAACCGAGCCGAAAAAATGTTCTCTAGTTCAGCGGTAGAATATCCGCCCGGCATGTGGAAGACCCGGGTTCGATTCCCGCTCATGGCAGATTTTTTCACCTGTTTTCGTCATTTCCCATGTATGTACAACAGAATTGAAATGTCTTCCAAAAAGACTAGTTTTGTAAATTATTGCATTACAGCAATGAAATTATCAGTAACGTCGTTTTAATTAAAATCCAAGGAATCTGGCTGAACTTTGTCGTAATTGACACTCATATTAACGAAAAAAATAATAACTTTGTTAAATTCCACAATTTTTATTTCACGACCGGTTTCGTTAGGATGCTGGTTATTTAGCGCAACCGGTCGCGAAATAAAAAATTGTGGAATTTAACAAGGTTATTATTTTCTTCGTTAATCACTGTAATTAATCGAATAAATATATTCAAGCAAAAAGATATATTTTCGCATCTGTTGCACTTAAAGCCTATTGAAATAATTTTAACATTAAAGAATCAAATAAATATGTCCGAGAGGAAACTTATTCTTTCGCATCTTTTGCGGTAAACAGCTATGAAAAATGCCATACACGCCACACCCTAATTATGGAACTGTAAAAAAAACGACAATTCCAATCATGTTACAAAAGCTATATCTCTACCTTCCAGGAATAAGAAAATGAGATCGAAGTGAGCAAAATGTCTCCATGTCCAAAAATAGCCACAACCCCATTGACCAACGCCCACACAGAACTAAAGAGGGTCATAGTTAGTTAACCAGGCGGTTATTTTTACGCGAGGATTGGGGTAAGATAGCGAGTGCCGGATTTCCGAAATTTCAAACCACTAGCGAAGGGGGAAGATAAAGAATGCGACACATCCCAAGTAGGCTGTCGAAATCACCAAAAGGCCTACTTTTGTTAAAATAAGACGCGACGCCGGGGAGTGAAACATTTCGAATTGGTGGTTAGTCGGATTTCGTAAAGAATGGCCCTGACAAGAAGAGGTACTCAGACGCATTTCTCGAAAGAAAAATAGCACTTTAGCATCTGTCTGTCTCGGTGATGGTACCCATGCATCAGGCTCTTTAACGCTGAAACTATTTTTGATATTCTACATTAATACAATGCAAAAACAGATGTTGCACAAACTTTCTCATACTCATAAGCCTCTTGGAGGTAGCTGGTCGTAAAACTCGATATATTGCCACGTCTTTCGAGGCTATATCGTCATATTTTAAAGCATATGCCTTTCGTGGTATTGTACATGACATCAAGCTCCATAGCAGGACAAACATTAATTCAAGTATTTTAAATCAGGGGTCATTTTAACTTTTGAATGAAAGGGCAACATGAGTCTTCGTGTACCAATGTTCGGACCATATACGACCTTTCAAATGATTTTGAAATTTCTTAAGATCAAGTTATGAGATTTAAAAAAAAAATCTTTAATATGTCATAAGCCTATACCTATTAAAATTATGTTCCATCCAAGGAATCGTAAAATATCGCTTAGATATCGTAACTGATATCTAATGAAAACTCCTGCTGGTAAATACACAAAACATAAAGAAATTGATAATGTAAGGCCGCCCGAGGGCCGTTGTATGTGGACTCCAGCTTTACACTGACTCTCCTCGTCTCGTGGTTCAACCCCTATGAAGTTTCTATACCGATCGATTTTCTGTATAAATACTACAGTTCGTCTGTTAAACCGTTTAGCTTGTAGAAGTGTGTGCCCAGACCTCTAGGTTTTCGAGTTCTGACGGTATTATATCCCAAAGTCCGGAAAAAGTCTATCGAGATTCCGTGTTTTCTTGTATCAATCACTCGTACTATTTGAATTGAAAGTTTAGCGTGGCGGTATAATGTCGGCAACTTGTTTCAAAGGCGACTCTAAAATTAATGTCCTCGTCATTTCCGTAATTATAAAGCGTACGTATTATTTAATTTTACAAGATTATTCGCGCTTGAACAAAATCACAACTAATCTACGAAAAATTTATTTATACTGCATGCAAATGACAAAAAGGCTTTTTTTTCAGACTCGAGAGCACTTAAAACGTGCATAACATCAAAATCTCGAAGCAACTTTTCGCAATCACGATTCTTTCTCAATATATTTCGAATATGGGAAAGCGAAGAGTCGAATAAAATGCTGGCCAGGGTAAAGGGGTGGAAAGAACATCCTACCAAAAATAAAGTCGGCATTGGAATCACGTGTGGGTTTAGAGTCCTTCATCAACAATCTAGATGGTCTCATAGTTAAATTTCCGGAAGACTGTTTACGAAATAACGAGAAATAAATATCACTCAAATGGAGAATAAATTTAGATGAAATATAACTCTCTATTTGCTTTGAATCTCGGATGAAAAATGTTTCCTATGAAAGAACAGAACATATTAAATATTACTCGCGACATCCATTTCTTTTTTTGGATGAAACGTTTCAGAGAAAATAGCTGGCAAGGATCAAAAATAGCATGAAACACGCTAAAAGCACGCCGCTTCTGCGTGTTTATTTTCCTACGAGGGATTCCCGAACGTTAAAAGCGACCCAAACGCCACACTGGTCAAAATAGCTATACATTACCAGTAAAATTTGCTTATTTATAATATTCCACGCGCGTCCTTAACTTTACCAATCACAGATTAGTAAAATATTGTTTAAAAACAAGGGCGAGTAAGAACAACCGGAAGCCGTTATCGATACAGAGCGCTATGAATAGAGATGACAGAAAAACAAAAACTGGACCGAAAAGGTTAACTATAAATCTAAAGCAAGGAAAAATAATCCTAAACACTTGGCGACTAAGATGCCCTGATGAGTACAGATGACGGGGAGAAACAAAATACGGACAGATAAAGACGATTTGCCAACATGTGTCGGAAGGAAAACTGTAAATTATGTTCTATTTATCAGAGAGTAAGATAAGAATGACGGCTAAGACGAGGGATTGCTTAAGGACAGCTAAGACGTACAAAATGGTAAAAAGTGCGTCGATGGGATATAAGAACGGAATATTGCTTCGTGGTGAAAACAGACCGGTCAAATCGTATATGGAAAACACGAACACAAAAGGTAAGGCAATTTCAATCCGTGGAGACGATTCAAAACGGAAGTAATTTCGGAATAATGATTTGGCGTTGAATCAAGTGAAGACATCTCAGGAGATGTTAGTATTTTCCAGGAGAACCACTTGCCGACCTTGGTAGACGGGTGGCTAGCGTGTCTAGCTCCCAATGCAGTAATCATCATCAAAATAACGATTTTCAGTTTCTGTCTTTTTGTCTGTCTTTGCAAATAAGATTTCACCTGATCTGTTGGTGCTGCCACCTTGCGGCAGTTATTATAACTGCTAGGAGCTTTCAGAAGACGGTCAGGCTATTTCCTCATTGTTTTATATTTTTTCCATTATTGTTATATGTTTTCAATTGTTGGTGATACATATCTATCACCCAACATTTCTATCTATAATCCTTCCGTTGATATTTTCACGGGCATTACACTAATTTCGGAATAATGATTTGGCGTTGAATAAAGTGAAGACATCTCACGAGATGTTAGTATTTTCCAAGAGAACCACTTGCCGACCTTGGTAGACGGGTGGCTAGCGTGTCTAGCTCCCAATACAAGGGTCGCGGGTTCGAATCCCGCCCGAGGGCATAAATCTAGCAAACGCATGTAATTAGAGAAACCTTTTTGTGTTAAATAAATTAATATTATTATTGAAAGATATTTAAAAGACCATTATAACACCGCCTTGGATGGTAAAATTGCTAATAACGGAGTTAAAAAAGATATACTGTTAATTCTATCAAATTGATAAAATAAAGTCCAGGCTAACTGTAATTTAAATTGTATAGTGATTTGGTGGTTATACTACAAGGGCATGTGGATAAGATCTAGATATAGAAATATGGAGGTGTTTCTTATGTAAAGCCACTAACTCTTTATCTAACTGGACGATAGTAAAGCTGAATGAAAAATTAAAAGCGATGAACTAAAGTCCACTCAAACAATAAATAGTAATAGATAGCTCTCAACGCACGTTGGAAAGACCGCAAAAAAACCTTACATGTGAAACCAATACAAAAATGGGGCGATTTATGAGCAACGGCAGCCATAATTTCGCAACTTTATTTGGGTTCCGGCTATTTTTCATAAACTCATAAATCCACGCGTAAAAAGCTTTGAATTCGTTCGACGTAGTAAAACCGGGCTGAGAAAATTTACTTTGTGTAGTAGATATACGCGTTCCAAAAATGTATTGCCCGAATCCGCAATCAAGTTTATATTAAAAACATAAAAAAAAAACGAAATAAATAATATCCGTATAAGGACCCAATCGAATGAAACCTGATTCATCAATTCAAACTGCATTTATAAGTTCTCGGAATTACGGAATACGGTTAAATGTAATTCGTCTACCTTCACAAAAATGCTACAAATAACAAATATTATACTATAGAAAAAGATGTATTGAATCGGAACAGATTCATCAATAAATGACGAAAGCTGCGGAGGACAAGGCATTATTTACCGATCGCTCTGTATACGGCTTGGCTAATAATACTGGTTATATACACGTGTGTATAGTTATATATATATATGTATGTATGTATATATATATATATATATGCATATATATTTATGTGTATATATATATATATTGCTGGAATACTAATTGTGACTGCTTATATGTATGTGTGTATATATATATATATATATATATATTGCTGGAATACTGATTGTGACTGCTTCAAGGCTTTTCAGGCACTGGTCTTAGTTTTCCCTAAAGGTTTTAGCGATGAAAAAAAAAAGAATCGAAAGTGACGAATGTGAAACTATACGCGCGGTCCAAATGACCAGTAGCCAGAAACCACCGCTTCAAACTGAGGAAAACTACGAAACTACGCTGGTGCGTGTCAATGATCTGTTCTGGAAAGAGGGTCGCGAATGCGTGAAAAGGCTTGCAACAACCGTTCTAAAAACGATTCGAAAACTCTCTCAGAACTGTGAGTGCACATCGAATCGACTCGAGGACAAGAAGTGGAGCGAGGCGAAGCAAACGCTATTTGCTCCCTCACTCTTCAGATAAAGAGACAGATAACGCGTCTAGTACGAACGACTCGTATCTACGCGAGTAAGCGATGTTTTTCTTATCCTACTTTACTTTAGGAGGTGAAAAAATACTGAAAAGAAAGAAAACCGAAGGAAACCATCGTTCCAATCTTGTTTTTTTCACATAAAATTTCGAGTAGAAAAAAGCCGCGAACGAGAGTCACGGAAGATCAATAGGTTAAACGCTGAAAGATAACGAAAGAATCAGCTGACGAATCCCCCAAGAGAAATAACGTTTGTGTGTGTGTGTGTGTGTGTGAGGCGTTCGAACGAGAAAGGCATAACACGCGGACGAGACCGAAGTTTGCGTTTCGATAATCCGCATGGATACAACAAACAATCCAGTATTAGGAATATCTTTTTTCAGACGATAAAACGAAATAAAAACACCTTTCAATCTTCGATGAAAATAATATTGGCGGTGTAATGTTGAGCAGCGAGTGAAATGATATGCGGTAGAATATAGATAAATAGCACATTAAAGGAGAAAAAATGATCCAAGTAATACAATATCTTTTCCAAGGAAACTTAATTCGTTCTAAAAGAATATAATTTATAACTTTTTCGGACTAACTGAAAATTCGAGACATGGACGTTCCAGCCGTAAGAGTACAGATTATACTCTGCAAATAACTAGCATGCATGTATGTACCTGTTTAAATATAAGATTAAATCTGGATAATTTATCGTAATAAAATAGATCTGATATTTAAAACACACGTATGGACTGGTGGTGTAGTACTTAGCGCGTAGGATTACCAATACAAATTTCGGAGATTCGATCCCTCACGAATTGAGGTTTTTTCTATAAAAAAAGAACAGTATCATGTCAGTAGTATTGCCAGTGTGATATTGAGCCGGAAACAAATGGTTGTTACCAACTTTTACACTGACATCGAGAGTAGTATATATATGTTTTCAACCCCTTCGATAGCAGAAAAAAATCTTGGAAACTTCAGGATTTGACCCGCATTTCTTCGGATTAGTAGTTGGACTAACGATGTCGTAGGCGATTGCGATGATTCTTATTGAATATTAACTTATAATCTGCTCCAATTCCTAATCATCGAAAGATTAATATAAACGTTGCTTTTTAAAAATACATTTTTTATACTTTGAACTTGTATCCTATAGAGCTGTAGACTATTTGTGAACGACTAAGTACTACGATGTAGAAAGCAAAAGACAAACTACCACATTATTACTCCATAATGTTGATTACATCTATGGACAGACTGCCGATGATAATGCTACATATTTAAATACAAATAACATCTGATCTTCGCCAGAATTAAACTGATAATTAAGGAGCAAACGCTGTGGCCAGCAATAATTTATTACTCAAAAATCACACTATTTTTTTAACATTCGAAACGTACGCATCCCAGAATAAAATTTAACAACTTTGGTGACTTTATTTTAGACGTCGAGCCGCCACATTTGTGGTTGTATCAACTTGGTCGCAACGTGTTATTCGTCGTAAATCCCACTAGCGTTATCTCGAGCGTATCTCGTGAGATGACTATACGCCTATTGTGTTCCCAAATCGCAATGGACCACAAAAGAGACCTACGCAACAAAATGTCCTACTATCTGAAAACCACCATCCTCCCAGTCATCGTGAACGAGACTTCCCGTGTAATTTGGAAACGCGAATTCCCGCCGACGCGAAATGAGAAAAAGATACCGTCGTCTCAGGCGAAAGAAACCACAGAAAGATGGCATTTTAAAGCGACTCGAGAATGTTCCGCGGAAATACGTGCCATAAGGGAAAAAACGAAAGCTTATAAAACTGCGATATACATCGGGAAACGTTCCTAGAAAGAGAATCCTGTAATCGCGTGTCTCCATCTCTGAGTGCTCTTCATCCGTCGGTCTCACTCGTGCCGCGAATCGCTTTTGGGACGGAATAGTGCACAGAGGATAACGATGACGTAATCGTTATCCGAGGTTGTTAAACGCTAAGAGGGATTATATTTGTCAACATGTTTTTCTTTAAATCTACAATAAAAACAAGAGAGGGAACAAAGACACGAAACCATGCCCTGAGAATAAGCTGATAACCGTTTCACATGCACCTGGTTACGTAATGATAATTACGTATCAATAAAAACTGTCACAAGAGGACGATCTCCTTTTGAGAGGATCAGTAGCGAAGATAATGCCATTTCAAATATTTTGGAAAACTCTTTGCGAGGCATAAAGCAATGTTCGAACATTAAACGTAAAAAAATTTTAGAACAGAAAGTAAACGTAAACGGCTATGACTTTATTTCGTTTACGTGGAAACGCTATTTTATGGATACAAGAGAGATACGCGAATCTTTTGAATAATTCGATTTAAATATTTGTTCATTCTTTATTTCGTTTTCGCGGGATATTAGAGTCATATTTCGGAGAAAATCGAGCTTTATGCCCTAAACAGCACTGGCCATCTTTCAATCGAAATTGTCTTTCAGTTAAGAGTAACAACTGTTAAACGTAGGATTATCATATGCAATTACTATGTTACTAAAAGGGCATTTGGTTTAAATTAATATCAAAACCCCTCCTACACGGCCTCCTTTCACTAATGAAAAACTAAGTGGATGTACCAAAGGTAATTAAAAATCTTTTAGTCACAAAAATGGAAACAAAGAAATGTATTTAACGCCTCCGAAATGTACAGCTTTTATCGCTAACGCATGGTGGATTTATGAGAGATATAAGAATATCCAGATGCGTATCTAGACCAGTGGTCCTCAAACATAGGGTCGCGAGACAAATTTGTGGGGGTCGCGAGCAGTCTTTGCTAGTTCAGCTATTTTTTTGCTCATTCACTCAATCCTTGACTACAGTGTAGTGAAACAGCCAATTCAAAAACTATACAATGTAAACATTTAGGTGAACGCTTGAATAAATATCTGAAACAGTTTTTTTAACTTAGTAATTATATGTGTGCAACTATGTCAGCCTCATCTTGTATAGCTGTGTGGAACGAGTCATTGTTAAAATCCAAGGCATTAATGTTCTAGTGGTTTTTCCCACTACTTATCTTTGCGAACTTGGTTTTTCTAATTTATTGTCAATCAAATGTAAAGCGAGAAACAAGTTGATGGCGAATTACGTCGTGCTCTAAGTAAGCTGTGCCTCAGAATCGACAAGTTGTGCTAAAAAGATAAATAAAATTCTTTAAACCTATATATACATATATACAATTTTTTAAATACATATGTTAATCCAATGTAATAAATAACAAGTATATACGTCTCGTAATGATAAACATCTCAAAATGTGTGTATTCGCATTAAAAAAATGTTAATAAAGTAATTTCAGTGATAAAATTTTAACATATTACTATAAATAAATTCCTATTTCCGGAGAAATCCTTTTTTTACATTAAAAAAAATTATGGGGGGTCGCGGCGACCAAACAACCGCACAGAGGGGGTCGTAGGTAGATCTGCCTGAGGACCACTGATCTAGACGATATGGCGCATATGGCAAAATTTTAGGAAACTCTTTGGTTATGTGAGAATTTTTTCGGCGTTTTAATGAAGAATAATCGCATTTTTATTGCAAATAAATTAACATTTGAGCACTAAAATAATACTTATGACAAAATGAACTTTTTCGCACTTTTGCGGGAACATTTGCCGCCCTTTGTAAGCGACGACTATGGCAAATGCCACCTTCGCCATACCCTAGTTACGGCACTGGGAGAATATTACATATAATTTTTACGATAATCAGATTAGATTCTTCGTACATTAAAATGTGGAGCTAAATGTCAACTTTTTTCTCAGATAAACAACATATGTTATCTTTTGTGGCTACATTTTAACGATCGGATACATAAAAAAACGAAGAAATTTAATCGCAGCAATGAATTTTACGTTAACCGGTATGCGTTGCGATGTTGTCGTTGAAATAATAAGGGAGGAGCAGAATTCTGTGCCGTTACAACGTAGCAACTCTCTAACTACAGCCACAGCTACCTTCAAAAGGAAAGGGGCCAGAAATACTTATCGGTCAAATCGATCATTTACGGCTACTTTCTTCATTTTCCTCCAACTGCTGCCTATAAATACCTTAGACTCGAGCCTACCTATATAGTGGGGGGTGCCGTGGCGAGGGCGTTGTCCTGCTACGCTGAGTATACCCGGTGCGAACCGGGTACGAATCCTGCGAAAGTAGGATTTTTTCAGAGGTTTAGCGGCCCCCTATTTGCGCGCTTAGAGGAGAGCAAGCGAATCAGCGCTCCGTCCTTCGGAAGGGACGTAAAGCCGTTGGTCCCCTTGGTGTTTCTCGTTAAGAGTAGGCTAATGCCGGCACCGGGTTTATCTCCTCCCTTGCCTCGTGACACAACAACAACAACCGAGCCTTTCCTGTTAAAGGTTACCGCCACTACGTGATTACTTACCCAGAATTACCACTAACACCCAGACAGGCTTATAGCGCAAGACTGGCAGCCTGAGTATCCGGGGCCACCTGCTGTGGTTCCTAACCCCCCGAAACGCTCCTACCTAGTAAATCCGACATTTTATCGTCAAGTGGTCAACAAATGGTTCTTACGTTAAGCCGTCACATAATACACAAAATCATAAAGGGGTAAATTAACAAAACATAGCAATTAAAAAAAACAAATTTCTGAAATTGTAAGAGATGACAGAGCTTGGAAGCACAGAAAAAGTAACGCCTTAATGTCAACGAGTATACTTCTCCGATTTACCAGCTACGCCAAATATTTGGCGACAACTTCCTCAAAAACGATTACCTTATCGTAAAAATAAGCAGAACGAGAAGAGTACAGCTAGTTACGCTTATCAAATTTAATGTGAAATGTTTTCTCCTTAAACGAATAGATCGAACGAATTAGACGCCAACGCAATAATTATTTCCGGTTGAAATCTCGAGAGACATTTCAAATAATGTTTCCGAAACCAAAGTTCACAAAACGCTTCTAGATATTAAAAGTGTACGTTACATGCATACAGATAAAAGAGACGCATTTTCATGCGGTAAATATCCCCTAAAAATGCAGGCAAGACCTATGACCTTGTCCGCTCCGCTTAAACTACGGCACGGAGCAAGCGAACCTCGGTGGTCTCAGCTCTTTTTATTGGTCTTAAAAAGAAACCCTGCGATGCGGAAACGCTTGCAAAATCTCCCCATATCGCAGAAACTTCGCGAAATTCCTCCTCGTGCTTAAAGCGAACAGGCAAACAGGTGACGTCCATGCGCGGAACGTCGCATCTCTTCCACGGCCAAAAATCCAGAGAAGACGCGCCGAAAAATCCCACGGGACACGTTTAATCAAAGAACGCATTTGGATACGAAAAACTAGACGGGCGCTGTCATTCAAAAATAGTCGACCGAAGGAACAAGGGGGAGGATGCGTGGGCGAATGCAGTTCATCCACACTTGCGGGCGCAATCCCAAAAAATAAAATAAATAAATAAAACACGCACGCGGTGAACGATTGAGCAAGCAAAAGTTCAGACTAGACTTCGCGATGTGGAGGAAGGAACATGCTCCATAAGAAAGATGGGCAAAAACGTTTTTTTCACGGCAAATCATATCACAGTTCACACTCCAGGGTGGATTTAGCTGCATAGCTTAGAGGGGATAATACGAAAACGAATATATTTAATGATACATATTTATGTAAAATAATAACGTCTCAGTATAATAAATATAGTGTATATTATATATTGGTTAGATATTTGCAAAATGATTCTAGAATTCCGATAACAGAAAAAGTGAGATATTTTAACAAAGACTAATCAACTCCGTTATGGGAGGTGTAATTACCATATAACCTCCCCCCATTTTTATCCAATATCGTCACACTCGTATACAATTTATCAAAGACAATTCGGCGATTGATAGAAAAAAACACGCCCAGAAAAAAATAATTTTAAAAATAACTTGAACACTCGTCCGCCATACCTAGGGTTTTACATTTTAAGTGACGAAAATTTCCTATTTATGCTTCAAGGAGATGGATTTCTCGTTAGGCGTACACGTGGAGGATATATGATTGGTCTCACGGATAGAATCCGGTTTGAAGTTTCCTCACCAGTTATCACCGCAAAAAAGACTACACTGAAGGAATGATAGGGAGGGAAAAAATCAGTGGGCGGAGCTGTTACGGATTTAAAATCTCTGTTTACCCAATGGAGAAGCAATCTGAAGATATCTGTGAACTAACAAGCTCACCCGAAGACATCTCGCCCGTTTCAACGAGTCAATCGTCGATAAGACTGCACAGCTAAAACATCCGCATAGGTATCGAGACTGCGCAAGAGCTAACCTGAAAAAAATATATGATCCTAAACGGTTGCGTTTTAAACGTAAAAAATTTTACATTTTATGTAACGTCAATTTTTAAAAGCGCCTCTGTATAGTCTGAAGCGCCAACATATTTTTAAAGGTAGATAACCAAATATTAAAAAGAACAGAATCAAAACGACGAACCGAAAATTAATTACTTAACGGAAACGACGAAGGAAGGCATTAACCACACGTTCCTTGATTTTTTTTACACGTAACTCGTTATAGCAGTTTTTAGTCTACGTTAAAGAACAAATCCTCTCTCGCAGAAAATCAGTCAAGCAACTGAATTAACTGAAATTGGGTAGAAACAACGTAACAAATTTTGTCATAAATGTGATACAACTGAAATTTCATTGCCAACCACCTTTAAAAATGTCGCATCAATTATAATTAGAGGCATAATTAAAACTTTATAATTTAATAAACTCGATGAGAAAAGCCAGTAAGAATGTACCCAGATATGCATATGCGTAACTCATAATGATAATAAGCGGGCATCTAATCAGTTGAATCGGTGGCGTATTAATTTACTTAACGCTCTACCTTTCTACGCATGGGTAGTACGAGGTTGAGTGGGTTCGAATCCTGTCGCGGTAGGATTTTTTCAATTTTTAAGGGATTCCAAACATATTTACACTAACTACAACTTTGGATGTTTGATTGGTAAAAAAACTGGAACTACTGATCGAGAAGAAGAGTGGGATGGACACACGTGACTTGACTAGGCTGACCGACTGACTACAACTTCAATACAGAGAGAGACGTGTAGGTATTACGGATATCAAGTAAAGAAGAAAACAACAAAAATTTACCTTGGAAGCAAAATGTACCGATGAATTAATAGCTAATGCAGCTTTCAGAAGAAACTTCTACTATATAACGGGAAATATAGAGGAATACACACACGCATTCGCCGTTCGCTCGAATACGGAGAAAAAGGTCCGATTTGTAAATCGGCCGCGAACCTTCGCGGAGAAGGGAGGGGGGGAGGTTCGATCCCGGTATACCACTTTATTAACAGGGTTGGAAACAGCCCGTATTATGAACCCCTTAAAAGGGTGGAAAGGCTAGGTTTGGCATTTGCCCGGCGCGAATTTCACACGGGCTCGTTTGCACGTCCTAAAGACTGGATTATACGTCCATAACGCCACGAAAGGGAAAAGGATGGACGTGACCGAGTGAGAAACGAGGACGAGAAGGCACCTGCGGCAAAAGAGGCGAACTTGGGTGCCTCCTCCGCCCGGGACATTTTTATGTACCACGTATTATGAATAACTGTAACTGTTCATCTCTATACTATATATTGCCAAAATAATAACTAGCAGGCCTACGCAGATATTCTGCGTGTAAACAGTTGATAATCATCCCATTTGGTAAATACAAAATCTACAGCTTGAGTGCGAAGCTGTAAGTGATATTCCACAGTACCAAACAAATGCATGGAAACAAAATTAAACAAACAGTTGTGTTTTCATAAGTAAATCTCTCATAAGATACACCTTCCTCAACTGCATTGCTCTTTTTTACCACCTTTCGTTTCTTTTCTTCCAGTTAAGCTTCGTTTTCGTCTTGGGGCCATTATATACTTACAAAGAAAAACTAAAAACAGTTTTAACTTATTAAATCAAACCAAATAAACAAATTTGTAACTGAAAATTCCAATATATGTCCTTTCCTTTTATATAACAATCAATGCAACCGTTTATGTAGATTATCAATGAAGAGAAGATAACCATGTAGTACGTTAACAAAAATAACGTACGTCCCTATTCTTATTTAATTTTAAACGTATGCGTGTGCCTATTTGCGTTAATAAGCAGTACATATGTATAATATAATGGTTCTGCTTACAAAGGGATAAGATTCCAGCATTCAAACGATGAAAGGAAGATTCAACTGCTTAGAAATGCTTGCCATACGCAGTTGTCCGCAGTTTTAACCACGCCCGCGTCACTCAACGCTACAGAATGAGGCACGAGTAAACACTCCTCCGTCGCCTCCAGTTTTAACTGAATAATTATCCGTAAATATTTATGTTGCTATGTGTAAATGTTGACAAAGCTACAGCAATAATTTCATTGCTTAAAAGTGAGAAGCGAATTCTTTCACCCATTTGAAGGTATAATTGATAGTAAATGAATCGGAGGCAACAATGACGGTCGCCTTGCCAACGCCCGGAAAGAGTACGAAATATCCGTAAAATTTCGAAAACATTTGCGTTTCTGAATGATTCGACCGTGTAACACGTAAACATCGGAAGAATAAGATGGTATAGTGTTTTATCTGTCGAATAAAGCAAAAACGAAGAAAATCGGTTACGTGTTTTAACGAACGAAGGAAGAAAACCTTGCACTCTGAAAAATCGAAAATCTCTTGTAAACTTACGGGAAAATATAACTGTCTCCTGGATTCGAACCCGCGCATTTTTTTCGAAATTAGAATGAGAACGAATAAATCTACACGGAATTTGGAAACGACGTGTGAAAACCGCGTCTTTCTAGCTGTCGTAGTTGTCGAGTTATGACTGGAATTATGTGACTGCCAGGCGGCCACATACATAGACATCGACGGATTTTAATATATAAGAAGAAGAAGATAAAAGATTAATTTTAATTAACATAATATGTTAACTTTTAACTTAAAGGAAAAATCTTATAAAACGATCAATTTTTTAAAAATTGCGCTAAAACAATAATATTAACACAATTCCCTGTATGTATTGGCTATTTTCAGTTTTTGTTCAATGACGATTTAAAGGTGTTTGTTGATTAATTCGGCCGTAAGTTTCTCTATCTTGCCCATTATTTCTTCTACAGTTAACGTCTCGATATCTTGTCAAATACGCAGGTGTCAGACATCCTGTTAAACATATTCAAAATGATAATGGTTATATAAATTATTAAATGGAAACATCCTCAACATTAAATTAAACAATTTAAAAAATAATTATAAATATACAATTTATTTGTACTCAAATTTATGCGAAAGTTTACGTAGGAGACTAATTGTAAATATTCAGATAAACATGTTACGGATACCGATTACAACATTATACACATTTCCACATTAGTGCTCTTCCGACATGCTGCCAGTGCGTAATAAATCGAAGTCGTTACGTTATGTTATTTTTATATAACTAAGATGGCTGGGTGGGGGAAATACGCGGAAATAACCAACCACCCAAAACTGTTGTCCGTGAGCCTTCAAACTGCCGACTACTAACACACGGCCACTAACGTAAGCGGCGAACAACATGGGTGACTGCCTCCTGGGCCACCAACAACTGCTACCTCAGCCACACACACAATATGAATTCCTGAAACAGTTTTTTGCTTAGGAATACAAATGCAATTCTTTGCGCATCAGCACCGTTCTCACGTTTCCCGAAAACGCTTCAAAAGCAAAATGACGTTGCTGTACCTCAAGTTTAAGTGCAAGAGCTTGCATCTGCAAAGCTTTTTTTCCTTAACGCAGTAGAATTTACAAATAAAAACTATGGATATGCATATATATAATATTTACTTTTTAAACACATGGAGCGTTACGCTTTCCATTGCTACCATTTTTCCGAACGCGATTCAAGAGTTGAAATTTGCAAATAAAATGTACCTAAAAGTTTCGATAACCAAATCCACCGCGAAGAAAATCGCCATATGGAAGCTAAGGATTCAGCAAGTGGAAAAAAAACACCAAACGGACTACCTTGCCACGCCTGACTCGTGCATTACATGACTCCACATCGATCTTCGACGGTCAACATGGCACGCCCGTCGGACATCGATTCGAGCACATTCGACCGCAGTGGTAACCAACATCATCACGGGCCAGCACGAGACGCTACACGCTTATACCATATCCCTTTCTTGTGCCCTTCATAAAAGAACCTTGAGTAAGCAAGTCCCGTCTCGCGAATAAGAACTCCCATCAATCTAGCCGAGAGAGAGAGAATTTGCGTTCGGAAGAAAAAGAAAAACCCTGACACACCTTTAAAGGAGATATCGGCGACACAGTGCGCCTTTCGCAAATGAGGTGTCGATGCCAGAACCTAATAAATAAGAGTTACTCCAGAAAAAAGATTTATCGTTCTCAGTTTGTATAAACCATCGTATAAATTATATAAGAAACCTATATTGTCCTAAAATGTCCGAATAAAACGTAAATTTCAAAGACAAATCAATTGTCATTGGAAGTAATTCGCTCACTGATAATTATTAACGGGGAACTACTGTGGAATCAAGATTTGGTGAATGCGTATCAAGATTAACCAAAAGCAATAAAATTTCCATGAACGCATTACGGCTCTAAGGTAGCCATCATCAGTGGTAATAAACCAATCTTGATTTATCAGTTTGATCTTTGTCATTAAGAATAACGAGCTTGATGATTCTGCATTGCGTACATGGTTGTTAAGCCGAAATACTATATATCCTCATTAATATTAAGTTCGTGGTACTTAAAATTTCACGTTCTGCGATCACGAGGTATCTACCATCGAGACCGTTATGATAACCGACGTCTATCGAAAGCTGGGGACTTAAGCATACTTCGCACAAACTGTCATTTCGTACCGATTTTGTATTACGAGGTTTTACTGTACTGATATACTCCCTATATTTCATTCAAGTACTTCCTACTAGGTCATTCAAAGTAATCGTACACGTCAAAACGATTCGAACGTATAAATTGCCACAAAAACCGACGAGAAAATCTTTTGCTACAGAGGAATCGAATTCGTACACCCAAGACGCCAACAAAAACGGAACTAAGAAAAGAAGGACAGTCGAACATCTACAAGTCGAACGTCTTATAACTCGAACGTTTTTTCGTGTTATTTTTCTTCTATAAGTCGAATAATTTTTTGTTTTCCTTGAGGTCCACGGTGCGTCCACAAGTCCCCCTCACAACTGACAAGAGGTATCGATCTACGAACGAGATATATCGATCTATCGAGTTTGCAGAAACGATCGACCGTACGCCCAATTTTAAAGCGCAAGATCCGGTTTCGATAGGAATCGATGTTTAACCCCACCTACCCTTCTATGCGTTTCTTCTTCCCTTCCTAATGCGGACTTACCACGACGATTCAAAGCGAGAGAAAAAGTGAAGACGGAGTGTTAAGAAGAAATAAAGAGGCCGGAGTCCATACTGAGCCGAGCGTTTATACGCCACCTGACGTTTAAGGGCATACACGTGGCACACCTACTCCTCCTCCGAATGCCGCAGCACGCGAACGGCGCCGGCACGGGTCGCGAAGAAAAGGAGAGAGGTAAGCAAGCGTGCCACGGCCGAAGCAGAACCGCCGCAAGGAACTAACTGGGCTACGGGGACACCCTGCTTACCCTTCTAACGTTTTAAATTGGGAGATCGAGATGATAGAAAAGAGGAAAGAGGACAAAAAGGAGTGTGTGTTGCTGTTCCTTTTTTTCGCTTTGCACTCGGTTTGTAAATAAAAGAAAAACGTAAACTAGCGACGCGAGATAAATAAACAAAGCCATCCCGGCGCAGCTCTGAGTATCCAGAGGCGGTTTTTTTTAAAGGTCGATGTCGTTTCGTTTTTTTTTTCGGGAAGGCGAAACGATCCTTCCGCTCCATTCAGTCGGTAGGTTCTTCGAGGGATTATTATTTTTTTAATGATTTTTCCCAATCTCTTCCGTTTCGGGTCGCAGATGATCGACGAGGCGAGAGCCAATTGCGAAAGCGAAACGAAAAAAGCGTCAAAAGATAAATCCCCGTAGATAACTTGAGGAAAACGATTTGGAAGAAAGTAACAAAATCCGATCGCCCTTAGAATAATAACGAAATGTTCCATACTGCTCATAGCATTAGCTGTTTGCAAATTCAAGGAATTATTATAACGTTTTATTATAACCTAACAGGTTGTAGCGTCATGATGCAGCGCTGTATTCTCACTGCATATTTTCGACGCACATTTTTCACGTGCGCCGCAAAATTTGATCGGTAAATTTTAGCGCTGATAATTTTACCGCTGGCGCCCTTCTGATCGATCTTCGATTTTTAAAAATCGGTGCAATACACGTTGCACAAACTTTCTCATATTCGTATATATATGCGTCTGGTCTCACTACTCTTTCCCAACTGGAGGTAACTCGGAAAAAGTATCGTTGAAATAAAAACAAGAAAACCGCGGAATTTTTTTAATACATAAATAATATCAATATATTGATAATGTAACAATCAAACGGGATAAATGGTGGTACCATACGTAAATTTCAATTAATATGTGGATTAACGAAGTTATATAGACTAAAGCACCATTGGACGAACACTGTCGCATGACGTAAGAGGACTGGGGAGAGCAGGAAGGTAGCTGGGCTTAAAACTCCATATACTTATTACTGCATCGCTATCTGCTATATAGTTATTTATTGAGAAATTTCGCTTATACATATTGTTTATGACACTAAGCTCTATGATGGAATGAATTTAAACCAAAATCGTTGGAGCCGTTTTTTAATTTTCTGAAAATCGACAAAAATAAACCACCCTTTATCGTTCATCTTTCCAGAAGGTCTATTGAGGATGATAGCATGCAAAAACACCAGATATTATTCGATTTCTGTTCACCATTTAGGCCCTAGAACAGCATACAGACAGATAAGGGACTAGGGCTAGGGGAAGCAAAACGTGTAGTATTACCTTCAAAATCTCGCAGTCGATCTTTTTCGCATTAACGACACTTTCTCGATATTTAAAGTGACATACGAGAAATTAAAAACGATCGTCATTTACGGTAATTTCGCTTAACACAAGAGAAATTTTCGGGAAAAATGGTAACCGTGATTAAAATCAGTAGCTCCTTTCTTTCACGCTAACACAAAGACGTGAATTACTCTATGGCGCATAGGATGTCGCTCTCGGCGCGTTTGAAAACAATGCCGAGAAAAGAAACGAAAGGGTGGCAAAGCCATATCCGTGGGGGCGAACGGGTTGTACGCTAAAGCGGGCTGGAATGCTACTCAAAGGAAATGCAGAATGCTTTCCCCGCATCGCCTCTCGCGCACGCTGGACTGAAGTGCTAGGGACTGCAGGAACTAGGGCAGCCTGGAAGGTACGAAGGCAGGAGGAGGGAGAGGGAGTGAGGATGGGAGAGAGGAGGGGAGAGAAAGGGGGAGGAGATCGAAAGAGGGATGGGCGGACTTAATCCTACAAATTTAAACGAATACACCCAGGTTTTTCCCTATCTAGTTAAGTGACAGCTGCAATGCAACTTCAAGCTTGACACAATTTTCAGAGTTCATGCATGTGAGAATCACGCACGATGTAAACGCTAACTGGGAGATGAACGAAAAACAACAATTTTGTTTTTAGCTGGCAAAGAAGCCTAGTTCCGATTAAAAAAATAATCTTGCACCACACAACACTCCTATCGACTTGCCTTAAGATTAGTTGTTGTATTATCAAAAATTAATTTCTATCTTAGTACGGAGGAATAAATATTGTACTGCAGAAATGTCTTTGGTTATGCCTAGTAATAAATAATGAAGAAAGTATGACAGAATTATAATTCTTCTAAAATTATAAAGAGGTGACATTAATTTCCAAATAAAAGCTTCTTGTCCAATGGCCAATAGCCAAACCAAATAATTGATTAAATATCACTTTAAAATATCAATAAATAAAAATAAGACTAAATATGCGTGCTCATGAAACTGACCTACTTTTCCCTTATTAAACATTAATGGTTAAAAGCTCAACTACAAATCTTTGAAATAACTAAATGGTAATTTTGTTTTGGCTCAACACAGTGCATCTACTAAAAGAAATGTCAGCATGAAATCTTTAAATAAGATACTGTTTACAAATACATAGCATGAAATCTTCAAAATAAGATACTGTTTACAAATACTCTGAACTGGAGTCAAGCTTTGCTGTACAAATATCATTCTAAGAAATGTCATAATTTGAATTGATGCATATCTATGATAGATAATATGTTTTGTAATTCAATAACAATTGAGAAGTGGCTCACTATGAACCAAAGAAAGCAAATTAATACCAGAAAAACATCAGGCATTAAATAAATGTTATGATTTAGTGTGCTTAACAGCAACAAGAAAAATATAAAAGAAAACTTGGAACACACCTATAAAATTCAAGATTGGAACAAGTTGAAAGTATAAAAAATGTATTTTTAAAAACCAACTTTTATATTAATCATTTGGTGATTTGGAATTGGAGCTGATTATTAGTTACTATTCAGTAAGACTTAGTTAGCCCAATGGATAAGGTGTTCAACTACGAATCCGAAGAAAGGCGGTTCAAATCCTGAAACATCCAAGATTGTTTCTGCTATCGAAGGGGTTGAAAACATATATATACCACTTTCGAAGTTAATATAAAATTTGGTAAAAAGAGAACTAGAAGATGAAACACACAGTCAATAACGATTACATTGTGTGTAAAGTATGCATAATGTGCTGGCTGAATATTATGTGATTTTAAACTGTTCAATATTCTGAAAAATTATACAAATTTGAATTAAAAATTTAAAGAAGATAACATTCAATTCCATCACTATCACTAGGGATGGCAAAAGGATTGCTTGACATTTGGTAAATTAGAGTGTAATTTAGGTGAACAGTGAAATAGTCCGCATACTGTTCCAGTCATATAGAATATCCATAAATGAATGTTTCAGAAACAGGAAGAAAAAAATACTTTGCACAAAAGTAAAAAAATTTTCTCCATAAGATTTTTGTCATCCATCCAATTATCAATGCAACACCACATTGAAATAAAATAACACCATAAAAAAACCAAAAGACAAACGTGTCACATAGCCTGATTCCTATCCACAGTTACAGGAGGTACAGTAGTAAAGAAGCAAGAAAAAACATGCATTCCACTTTACCATAATTGAGTGAAAAATGGCCACTTGTTACCTCGCGACTGAGTTCCGAAGACGAGCCGAACATCTCTGCCGGCGACGAGTCTTCGGGAACCACAAATGACCTCTCGTCATCGCTATACGAATGCGCTCCGAGGGTGAGAATGCCCTCTGCATCCTCATCTCCCTCCGGCTTCAACATCACATCCTTCCAGTCAACCAACGGACCACCCACTTCATCCATTCCCCATTCTCTTTCCGGCTCCACAAAATTCCACCTAGCGACTTCATCTTCATCTTCGACCTTGACCAAAACTTCATCCCATTCATCCTCCTCGACTTTCATTAGTGGCGACTCCTCTCCCACCTCTTCCTCCCTCGCAGGAGGTCCAAACGGAAGATTCTCTAGGAAGTCTTCACCTTCTTCTGTCTTAATCAAATCATCTTCCCCAGCATCCCCTCCTCCGTCTCCCCCCTCCCCTGCATCCTCCCCGCCTATGCTGGTCTCTACGTCCAGCAAATAAGCTGTCACACTCCCTCCGAATGAATAATCCCTGTACGAGCGAGTGAAATCCAAGCCATCCGCAAAACTGGCACGAAATCCAGATCCAGAGATCCAACCGCCATCGGTATCTGAGTCCCCTGCATCGGGTGACCAATCGAGCGTGTCCCTGCAGGGGGACGACGAGATTTCGTTACCTCTGCAAGGCCTCCAAGATGTACGTGTACGAGAGTAGCGTCCAAGGGCAAGTAGATCGTGAAACACTTCGGTTTGATACGCTCCTATCAAGAGCGAGGAGTGAAGAGAGGGATCTTTAAGGTTGCCCGCGTACCTAACTCCTTGGAATGGATGGTGGGATCCAAGCAACGAAAGTGCCAAGACTAGATATAAAACGTCCTCCCCCCTCAACTTCTTCGGATTTGGTAAAAGCATGCCTGCAAGAGATGTGTAAGTTTCTTCGAGGATCTGATCAGTGCACTATACCGGGGACTTCAAAGTCCATGGTGCTCAAGGAGTCACAATGAGCTACACGTCGTGGCCCTTTGGTAAAATCTGATATGTTCTCAGTGTTGGACACCATCAGGCAATTGACACAAGCCTTTTTTTCACTGATAAAATGCAACTGTTCATGCCTTACGTTAATAATCTTCCATATCAGAAAGTGGAGTAATAGAAAGATCTTCTGAGTACATAAGATAGCAATGAGGTTATCTTCTCACTGAGTTATTCCACAAATAATTTTTCAAAATCGTTAAGTCGTCAGGTTTCATTGCAGATATCCATGGCTATCATTGCATCTGCAGAGTGCAATGTAGTACAAGATGGTGGAGTTTTGATGACAAGATTTAATCTGCTAGTCACCAGGCAGCTTCCACTAAATCTGGATCAAGTATACAAATTGTTAAAAAATTAGAAAAATGTCTATTTTATCTTTTGAAAAATAATAAATTGTATAATTAAAAATCTACTATAGTACTAGTTAATGTTTTTCAAAATCCTACTGTTAGGCATTGTTATATCATATTTAGTTGTGCAACTAAATACATATTTGGAAAATACTTTAAATGAATTTTGGGATAAGATAATCTGACATGAGACATTCAATATGTTCTGCTTATTTAAAATCTAAGCAATGAATGTACCTATCAGAGATTAACACAGCTGTTGCCTAAACAAAACATTCCAAAAAAATCTTACTATTTTGTATAAGAATCTACAATGTAGATTGCAATTGGCAAGTAGCTTCAACTACAGGTGTAGCAACAATTACAAAAAGTAGTAATGTATCATAACATCCAGGCAAATAAGTCGTTTGCGAGGCAATAAAAAATGTAAACACAAATTGTTATGATTAATAAATTAAATTGAAAATCGTTCACTATCAGTTTTAAATCTTCTAACGATTAATAAAAATCTAAGCGGTGGAACTGACATTAACAGAGGAAACTAACGAGTAATTAGTTCCGCCAAAATTAAAATCTCAACTTAAAGTATAGATGCTTAAGGCAGGGCGGGTTTATCGAAGAAATTGTTTTGCATTGTTTTGTACAAAATATGAAATATTAGATTTTTGTTAAATAACAGAAAGAATTTAATGTTAAACACTAGCGATTTTATTACAATAAACAGTGATCATAATACGACACCACTAATGAAAATATTTTTCACAATATATTCGATGACGATTCTTACCTGCATTAATCAATGGACGTCTTCTTTAAACTCTCGTAGAACTATCTTCATCAGGTTCTTCCAAGATTATGACCAGAATACTGGACTACTCAATAAAATTAAATATGCATTATGTATCTTTGGTCACAACACACGAACAGATGATGAAATTTCTTTATCACTCACACTAAGATGGCATACATTGTCACCCAATAAATATTATACTTCGCATTCAAAAGAAACTGTTTGTCTCAATGGTAACCCTACGGGAAGCCTCGCAGTAAAATCAAAACATTACACGATATGAACAGTTACGACCTCTCCCGAAGACTGCCCGGTTTCCGCAGGTATCTACCCCGGCACGCTCTGTAGCGATATGACTCAGCATACTTGGTTAGGCAACCCTGCCCAACCGCGCTCCTCCTCCCCTCCACATGCCCCACGCACGGGACCATGGGAAAGCAGATGACGAAATCAAGTAAACACTGAATGAAACATTGTGGTTGTCTTCTCGCATTGATTGACATAAGAAGTTAAACTATTCTGCAATCTAAACTTATATAAGTTTAATGAAAATATTACATAGAATCACAACAAAGAATACCAGTTATTTTATCCAAAAGTCAAAGTTTCTATGCCGACATATGTACTTACCTTGCGCGTTAAATTTTCCGTTGCATAGCCCGGAGATCCGGGTGATAGACTTCGCATTCGAGGAAGGTCCTCTAGCTCCATCATTTCGACGGGTTGAGTGTAAATGTCACTGTTTTAAATGTTAGGAAAGTTCATCATGAAAAAGACAAATTTCAAGTAAGCGCCATGGGCGTGTAAGTGGATACTACTATTGAACAATATTTTTCATTATTTCTATTCAATTTTAGCATGATCACTGAATGTTAAGATTTCATTCCTTAAAAGATACTTTAGATATTTTAAATTTACATCTTTAACGACAATAATCTCATTGTAAATTTACTAAAAAGGAATAATACTCGCTATTAACACTATACCTGCATGTGCTGCCGTCTTCGTTTTACTGATTTCCTGCCAAGGTTATGATCCTTTACAATGACGTCATATTTATTTCAGATTCTACTCTTCCGCGAAGATTAATCATTCATAATTTTTCTTAATACATTTTTTATTTGGTAAAACGGGTATCGTTAAATCAGTTTCTTGCATCATTTTATGAAAATATTCATTAAAGGTCATCTGGCAACCTGACATCTATTTGAATTGCAAAGACTTGAAAACAAAAGAAGGATCGTTCGTCTGCTAAACGTATTCCAATCATGTGACCTTAATTCTTTCGAGCTTATAGTTATTCCGTTATGTCAAAGACAGAGCAGCGTACGATAATAATGTATATGGAATTTTGATGATTCCTATATGCTGCATTGGATTAAAACGAGGTAGCTGACCACGTATTTTCCTGAAACATCGCTAATAAATACTTTCTAGATGGCAGTACTGTCACGGACGGAAGTAGAATCTGAAGCTAAAATTCGAAGAATGATGCAAGAAAATTTAGGATTGGAGCATCTTGGTAGAGATTTTATACGCTTAATTTACCTATGTATGAAGTTGGATACTTGTATTGGTTAGTCACAATGCATCAAAATTATTGAAATATAGGTAGTCATAATACATTATACTATGCCACCGATACCATGCATGTATTTATTCCAATTGAAGGTATTATTACGCCAAATCACGGATTGTAAATGACGGGATATGTTCCCTATATTTTTCTTGATATGTTCGGTAGTTTTGGAAGTCGTGAGCGGTCCATATGAATCAATTTTTAGTTCGTTTTAGCTACAATAACACCAATATCCGAGATTTCGGTCTGTTTATAATTTTGTTTATTCGTGATTTTTTCTCATTAACGATATGTAATCTTCTGAAAAAATGGGATCGAGTGTCCCAAATTATTCTGCCTGTCCCATCGCCTCTATCATATTTTCAGTGTATATTCAAGTATTGCCTTTTATCCTTGCCGCTCCAAAGTGGCATGTATTTATAAGGTAAAGGCTTAATTTGATTTGCCTCGTTAAAGTGACTTGTAAAATGATTATTTGATATTCTGCTATCGATATTTTCATTATTCTGCTCGTCCCATCGCATCTATCATATTTTCAATGTATATTCAAGTATCGCCTTTTATCCTTGCCGCTGCAAAGTGGCATGTATTTATAGGTTAAAGGCTTAATTTTATTTGCTTCGTTAAAGTGACTTGTAAAATGATTATTTGATATTCTGCTATCAATATTTTCACTTTCTGATTCTCTCATTTGTTAATTGTTTATTTTGTTCTAATTCACTGCTTATTATTCATCTTTAATATTTATATTTTGCCTAAAATTTGTAGGATTTTCATATGTAAACTGGGGAAAGTCGTTCTGTTTGGTTTAATTTATTTTCCATGAACATTAGTTTTATTATCATGAGTATTATAATTCTTGAATTTCATTTTGTCATTTACATTTAACCGCTAAGTTTCATAGTTTTGCTGCTAATCAGGATTGTTATACACATTTTTCTTTTTATTGCTACATATTTCGAATTTTGGCATATTTTCCAATGTTACTATCCCTGGAAGCATTCCCACTTAAAGTAATTTGCTGGTGATCTTTTCTGTGAAGTTAAATTGTTTACTATGACCTAATGTAAGTTTAAATATTAAAGCAGACCTTAAATCTCTTGTACTCCTTTACTACATGGCTACTAGCAACCTTTAGTTCATATTCTTAATTCCTTAATTGCATAGTTGATGATGCAATTACTATTTTAGACGTATTTATATTTTTGCCATATTTTTAATATCTCATTGTTTTTATTCCTGTTATCTATTCATTTAAATTTATGTTGCTAATAATTACATCTTCGTTTTGATATTTATATTTATTAGATGGGGTGAATTATATTCCCCATGCCAGGATTGCTGTCTTGCAGTGTCATCTTGCTACATAACTCCTCATACTGCAGCTTAAACTCTGCGATAATTGCAGCATTTCAAATGGGAAGTTTTGGGCCATCCACCGCATAGTCAAGACCTTGCATCTTCTAATTTCCATCTCTTTACATTTGAGTGGTCGACATTTTCAAGATAATGAAGAATTACAACAGGATGTCTCTTCATGGATACTTGCACTTCATGAGCATTTCTATGATACTGGAATCAAGAAGTTGGTACCATACTGGAGCATATGTTTAAATTGAGGTGGTGACTCCGTGGAAAAGTAATGTGGTATGTTGCAACCTTGTATATCATACATTTTTCCAAATACAACTTTCCAAATTCCATTCTTTGGGTTGTTACCTTACTTTTTGATATCTCTTTGTATATTGGGCAGTGTTTCTTTGTGTAAATTTGCACATTTTTATAACAACCATCCATTAAAGAGATTTAAGTTCAAAAAAACAAACTTGTTTTCACCGAAGGTCCGTTTTTAATTTTTGCCATTGAACTATGGTGGATGATCTTGGTTTGATCTCCAGTCATAGCAGATTTTTTTCCATTTGCCTATAGCATATCGATCCTATGATCCATAATTTCCATCAATTTATCAACAAAAACCGTTTGCAGCGAAGTTGATTTGTATCTCAAATGAATTCTATAAAGAATGTAAATGTACCAGGAAATGAAATTGGGAAAATTCCTGATAATGTTGAAACTTAGCCTATAAATGTTATCTTTATTGAGGACTAATAATAGAATTACCTACATGAAATGCTCTGGTTTGCCAGTGTTGTACAGTTCGGCATGTGGATCAAATTCTTTTAGAACACGGACAATGAGTGCACCAAAGCTTCTGTCGCCCCTCTGCAAACCTGCAAAAAAATTAAGATTACACTACTAGTTTCATAATTCTTTCTAACAAATTTCTGCATGATCATGTGAGTTTCTTTGCAGTTACTGCAGAGGCTTATTCAATATAACTTTTTATTTTGCCCTTATTGAACATAATTTTAAAAGTTCTGCAACATTGCTCTGATGTTCACCTTTTTCGTAGCACTGTAAGCTTTTTCTCAAGATTTGTGTTATCCCTTTCTAGTTTTGGATTATGTCCTGCACTTTTATTGCCTTCACTTGTTATGATTTATTTTAATTATTTGTGCCCTATTCACTGTTAAATGTTTATCTTGCATTAGCAATGAAGCAAGATAACTATGACACATGTCAGTTGAACTGATGACTTCAAAACTGAAGATGTTGAATAAATAATGGCTTGTGTAGACTAACTGGGACCACATTGAAAACTGACCCCAACACTCACCCCTCGACCGTCATTAACTCGGGTTAGAGGCCCATACCTCAAGGCCCATCCTCTTATCCCAGCTCAGGTGTCTTCACCCTCTCAGCAGGGAGGCACTAGCCGACCACTTCTTTTGCAATAAAATTTAAACTATTTTATGTTATTAACTTAGTGAAATTGTGACTCAAGCAACATATTCGGGTGAATGCGCTGATCAAGAGCATCTTTTTAACAGAATTCTATGATAAATAATAACATATTTACGCTCACATCTAATCTTGATGCCAAGGAATACCAAACTCTTAAGAGTTTTCGGACAGGATTGTGATGAAAGCAGACATTCGCGAGACGGTGCGGAGGGTGTAACGCTTGGTTGCTATATGGTTTATATCTAAAGATTGTATACCAATTCTTTCTAATTATAATTCCAAAAAGAATGAGTCCACTTCGTAAAGCCCAGTTTTACGTGTTACCTTATGGGAAATGAAAATGCCTTCCTTGGAGTCGAACCCAAGACTTCTTTTGAGATTTTTTTTGCCATCACCTTAAAATATGTATATCCAGCATACCTGCCACATTTAGAGTTTCTATATCTTTTTTATCTAGTTAATCGCATTTTTATATGATCAACCAACCAACAAAAAATTTTCTATTATTATAAGTGACTAGCGTAATTTCCCGTGAAATATGACGGGTAGGCGTGAATTGAGTATTACGTTAAAATAGAATAAAAATTAACACCAAATTAACACCAACTTTATGTACACTAAAACGCAAAAAGAATATGAAATCCACATAATCGAATGTTCTAAAGAGTAATAATAGTCATGGACATATAAAACAATTTTATCACGACGAATTGAATAAATGCGTAAAAAATCACGAAAAATATTAGTTAAACCTAATTTTTGGCTTTTTTCGAATGAGATTTGAATTTCTACGATATGGAAATTCATTTCCATACTTTTTCGGCATAACTGTGAAAATACCACATCAATATCTCATTTTAAAAATATTTGAAAATGCTAAAGAAAAAAGACCTCGCTTCATTTCAGCTCTGCCCATATTATTCAAATGGAGAAAAGATATGCTCCTGAAGTCAAAACCAGGACTACTATGTACATGGCGAGCAGTTTCAAATTGAATAGTCAAGCGATTCCTAAAAGTTTGTAAAGCTTTTTAGTTATGAGCGGTTTTCCTTTTCACCCATCAAACACCATATAGCAACCGTCCGAAAACACTTAAGAGGTTGGTATTCCTTGGCATCAAGATTAGATGTGAGCGTAAATATGTTATTACTAGCATAAGTGCCCGTTGAATTTCAACGGGTTTAATGAATCTAAATTTTCGTCAATGCAATGTAAAAATCGCAATAAAATAATTGTGCACTGCTTTAACCATCGAATGTTTCTATATTATAAGTCTGTTTTAATCTATTAACTAAAATCTCACAGAAATACCTTGTGAATAAAATAGTACCGTTCTATCTACTAAAATAGCCATTGTTATTAGTTTTAAATTGGTTTTAGCATTAGGATTTCAATTTCATTAAATAAGCAGAATTCCGGTTCCAAAAAATCGGTTCATTCTTCAATTGCCTCTCTGATAATACTTTAAATAGATTTTATAATATACTTTACCTCAATATCGTTTATCGTCTGCTCAGCACTCTTGCCTTCTCATTTTCCGAAACAACCACTTTCACCAGTTTTATATGGATTTCAAACTTAGAAGAGAACTTGATTCAATTCAGTTAAAATAACCACATAACAAACTTCTTATTCAAAAGAAAATCCTTTTATAATATGCAATGTTAACCTAGAATTCATTCATTCTGAAAAGTGAATAAAAGTACCATGTACATATATTTCTTTCAACTAAAATAGCCACTCTTAACAGATTTTAATGGATTAATGCATTAGCATTTCAATTTCATGAAATAAGCAGAATTCCGGTAACAAAAATATTTGTTCAATCTTCAATTGCCTCTGATAATACTTTAAATAGATTTTGGAATAAAATGTACCTTAATATCGTTTAGCGTCCGCTCACCACTCTGGACTTCTCAGTTTCCGAAACAACAACTTTCAATAGTTTTAAATTGATTTTTGCTTTGAAATGGTACTTTCCTGTTAACGGGTATACCTCAAAAAATAAACACGTATTGTTGTGATATTTTGTTTGTTAACTATGCGTAACAAATCTCGTTAAGATATTTACGTTGATCCCTTAATGATGAATTTGTGGAGCTTGCCGAGGAGTGAAGAAGAAGCTGTATCTTTGTTTCAAGACCATGATATTTTATCTAAAGGGCGAATGTGCAAGAAGGATCATATTATGAAACTTTACTTCTGCGACAGAATATTTTGGAAATGCAACGCGAAAGCCTGTCATCAGAAGAATTCATGTGGCGACAACATAACAAAGAAATCGACATATTTACAGTTATTTTAAATTCCATAAAGACATATTGGCGCGCTGGTAACATAAATTTAGATTGTATTAGTAATTATGTTGCTTTTATTAACAAATAAGTTTCAAAAAAGTGTGATTTTTAAGTAATTCCCCATTGTTACGCATTGTTAACAAACAAACACATCGTAACATATCACAACAATACGTGTTTATTTTTTGAGGTATTCCCGTTAACAGGAAAGTACCCAAAATACTTGAGTCAATTCAGTACAACTTCCACTTTACATACTGTAAATTCCAAAGTAACTCCTTTTATAATAGGCAATGCTAGCCTAAAATTAATTCATTCTGTAAAGTGAATAAATAAAGTTCTTTCTTTAAACTATAATAGCCACTGATATTAGATTTAAATGGATTATAAGCCTTAGAACTTACTCTGTATTAAATAAGCACCAAAATTCCTTTTATAAAAACAAATCAATCCATTAAAAGATTCACTGTTGTTTCTTCGAAAAATGCCTGTTAACAGTTTTAGATGTCCTTTTAATTTTAATTGAATTTTAATTTATATTCGTTTCCAAACTTCGGTCATTGTTACGAAATTAATTCGAGGAATAACAATATAAATTCGTAAGCACGTATGGTTTACAAAGAATTTAATTTAAGAATGCTTTTAATTTCCAATTTTTCTAAAATGACACTGTTGATACTTAAAATTTTTTATATTTACGTAAATATACTTATTTTCCACAAAACACGCCAACCTCTCCCCTTCCTTCCTCTCTCTCTCTTGTATTGAAGCTAACAATGAAAATGGTCGACATAGCAACATCACATTAAAATGGCGAGATTTCCACAAAATATGCAAATTAAACGTTTAATATGGAATATTTCGAACTGTAGGCGAAAAAAGACGAACAGAATAAGTAACTTCATAAATTTTTCTTCAAAATGGTTCAAGTCCGAAGGTCGTGTGTTAATTTCTTCTAATTTTAATTTTCAAATGAATAAAAGCCTGCACGTCGAAAAATCGCGTTTGACATGTTAACTAATGGGAAAAGGAAATGCCTCTCTTGGAGACGAACCAAGGAATTTTTTCGCGATTTAAATTCGTCATCACCTGAAAAAGTGTTAATCAAGCATCCCAACCAAATTTTGAGAATATTTGTCATTATTATTTCTCGAGTTATTAGCGTTTGCATAGCGTGATCAACCAACCAACCAACGGATGACGGCTATTATTATATAAAATTTATCGTAGAAGTCCGTAAAAAAGATGCTCTTGATCAGCGCATTCACCTGAATATGTTGCTTGAGTCACAATCGCACTAAGTTAATAACATAAAAGAGTTTAAATTTTATTGCAAAAGAAGTGGTCAGCTAGTGCCCCCCTACTGAGAGGATAAAGACACCTGAGCTCAGATTTGAGGATGGGCCTTGAGGTATGGGCCTCTAACCCAAGTTAATGATGGTCGAGGGGTCAGCTTCCTGGTCAGTTTTCATTGTGGTCCCAGTTAGTTGACACAAGCCTAAATAATTGGCCAGCATGAAAGTAAACAAAACAAACCCTGCACAAATGTAAGCAGTGCACATTATTTTAATTTAACAGTGCAGTGCAATAATTAGATGCACAAAAGCATTGGAATTGAAAAATTTGAAGCAGTCAACTTACCTGATAAAGTAAAAAATATATTGTTACAGAATCTTCTACCTTTTCAAGTACATAATACATATATATAAATTCTTTATGTGAAAAATACTCCTTGTTCATTTTTAGTTATCTACTTTGATCTCTAATACAGTAAAACCTCACATAATGCGGTAGTTGCGTTCCTTGAAATCACATCTTGTGAAATCACATTATATGAAGCATTAAGTTAATAGGAAATAAGGGGTTAGGTTCTTATAGGGTAGACCACATGTCATGTTTTTCGGCCAATTTTTCCTCAAATGTCCCGTATCCCATGTGAAATCAATATGGGACGCACTTTGTGCCGTATTTTTTTATTATAAGAAATATATTGACTTCTGATATGTTCAATGGAAAATTCCATCAATACTCAATCAATATCTATTTAAGAAAACAAATATGTGATGTGAAAAAGAAGTCTTGATTTTGTTCTCACATTACGATTTTTTCTAAATTTCGTTCCTCTATAAGTCGTAACAATGAATCTTTTTGTATGCGTACATACCTTGAAGACAATAAGATCACCTCGGACTCCACGTTAGATTTCACAAGCCATCAAGAACATATATATGATACATTGTTGTAACGTCATTGAAGATTCATACATTGTCGCATGAGCATTATAACATCCTGAGAGAGAGGGAGAGCAACAAGTGAAAATGTTTTCCTGAAAAAAACTACATCCTTTGGCGATCCAATCGATTTCCTTCATGCTTTCTCTTATTTTGAGGAAAATATTATATGACATTTGAGGCAAATATAACATTGTAGATTATCGTATCCTGAGAAATTGAGTTACATTCGTTAGTCCGACAGTCAGGTGCTAACATCTTCTGAGGAACTAGAACCTTAAGGTTAAAAAAGTCCCGTAAAATTTTTAAAAGTCCCATTTTTTTGAAGGATTTGATCCATAAAATCGTCAAACATAATGTACGTAATTCACACAACCTTATTTCTTGATTTAGAATTAACAAAAAATAAACCATAAAGTCAAACCTTATGGCCATAATCCAATCAGCTGTTGTCAGCTCAGAAAAACATTTGAACATAACAATAGCGTAAGACAATCCTTAGAAGCCTTGAATCCAGGTGCTGTTCGCTCCTCCTTCGAAATGTACGTTCTCTCTGGCATTCCCTTCCAAAATAGGGCAGTTTCGTCCACGTAAAAAATTTGTTGCGGCTTATAAACTTTTTCTTTGATTACCTAACCTAGTAAATTCTGGTATGAAATTTTCGGTCGCCTGGTGATCAGCAGAGACAGATTCGCCCGCTAATTTTACGTTGTGGTAGTTGAAGCATTTTGTGAACTTCTCAAACCAAACTGCACTTGCACTAAAGGGAACGTTAGTGGATGATTCGGCATTATGTTCGCTTACTGTTTTATAAAGACACAATGCTTTATCACTCAGTGGTTCCCTCTTCAATCCACACGCATAGTAATTTTTCCAGTGCTTAAGTGCATATTTCGTTTTGACATTCTTTTAATTTTTCACCTGCAGAAGTTGCTGCACTTACACTGGCTCTTATTTTTTCTTCATTTTTTCGTATGGTACGAATAGTCGACTTATTCACCCCATAATCCCACCCTAGCACTGTGCTTCTGTGTCCTGATTTAAGTTTATCTAAAATTTCAAGTTTTTGGCTGTGCGCTGAACTTTTTCTTCTCGCTTGAAAAATCACTTTTTTTTTTTACATTCCATTTTCAATAAGAAAGATAAATGTTAAGGATAAGAATAATATTTTAAATCACAGGAGGCAAGGTTAAGACAACCACTTATGATAAGACACACAGAGAGCCTGCTGATTGAACGAACACAAGATTACTACCAGGTTACTCCCCAAAATTCTTTCAGCTTTGAAATTATCGAGTGCCATGCGATAGATCGAGATTGTAACACGATATTGGTAGACAAAAGGGCAGGGGAAGAAGTAACATTACTGCAACTTCAAGTGAAAGTGTAACAAATTCGGCCATAAGGTATTGAGAAGCATGTATACAAATCTCTCGACATAACATTTCTGTAAAATGATTACATGAATCACTTTTCAGTGTTTTTTCTTTAAAATGTTTTAATTTGAAGTTTTATCATTTGTAGATTACAGGAATTTTGAAGAATGACTTTAGCTTTGACTTTTCAAACCGCGTCTTAGAGAGGAGAGGTTTGATAGTGAAATGTAAACCATGTCTTAGCGAAATCGCATCTTGTGAATTCGCACTTTTTGAGGTTTTACTGTATATGATACTGCATGTATAATAGTCATGCAAATTTCTCAATCCGGAGTAACCCAGTTTTACATTGAAGAGCATTCTTGATAATTCCTCTTATTGTCTTTATTGCCAACCATTTCTACACTCACTGACCTAATAACACATAAATGCTCCTCTAAAACTAAATTCCTTAGGTGCTTCATATATCATGCACTATACTATGTTGTGCAAACTTTTTACACAAGTAGACCACATTATATGATATAAAAGCTTTGGCAAGCTAGATAAAGTTCACATTTGAGTTTACTTAGGAAATTCTGTTATAACAATCAGTTTAATTCCAGTGAAAAATAGCATAAAGTATACTCCAGTTAAGATTTTATGACCACATTTGAGGATAGAATATGTACCGTAATTTTCCGATTATAATACGCACCCTATATAATACGCACTAGTGATGTACCGGGTACTAAAAAATACCAGGTACCCGGGGAAGCAAAGAAAAATTACCCGGCCGGGTATCTGGGTGCCCGGCCGGGTAGGTTGAATCAATTTGGTTCAAGATGTGTGGGCTTGCTTAAATGATATTTTGTTTGAAAATGAAAGCAAACAAGAAGAATTTCGTGCTGAGGATATGTTATTTCATGGTTCAGTTTAACTTATTCTAAAGAAGAGAGGCAATTTGAAAATTTTCTTAAATGTCCTAACATCCCTCATAAAGAAAATCCTTTAACTTGGTGGGCAAAAAATGCAGCTATCTTTCCTGAACTGCCAACATTGGCCAGACGTTACTTGTCATCACCTCCAAGCAGCATACCCAGTGAAAGGATGTTTAGAGAGGCGGGAATCATATACGAAGAGTGGAGAAATAAACTCCTTCCGCGAAATGCGGAAAAACTATTGTTTCTTCATCATAATCTCCCATTGTTGAAATTTAATTATTGAAATTTTGACTGCACTTTTATTTCATTCTTTACTTAAGAAGATTTTACAATCTGGTATGGTTAACCGGTCGTTAAGTATAATTATGCATATTATGTAAAATTTTATTTCATGGTTCAGTTTAACTTTTGTTAGAGTAATCAGTTTTTTAAAAGTTTATGATAATTAAAATATCGTTTCTCTGAATGTTTCTTGCAGGCTAAGAAGTAAAAGTAAAACATTAAGTTCCATTTAATTTATTTTTATTTTTATCCATTTTTGCTCATGAGGGACCCAGTACCCGGCACCGGGTCCCAGCGCCCAGTGCTGGGGAATTTCCAGGTATTGAAAATATGGCCGGGTATGCCGGGTACTGGGTAATTGCCGGGTACCCAGTACATCACTAATACGCACCCATGTTTTGACGAGTGAAATGTGAAAATTGTCTTATCACCATGTATAATACGCAACTCATTTTTTATAAAAAGATCATTGTAATTTTTCACATGGTTATTAGCAGTATTGAGACAACTCTCACTTGCCACCAAGTGAGATATGTGCGAGTGTGTTTACAAAAACTTAACGTCTATATAGTTTGACTCTCACTTTAAAGATCAATACAATGTATGAAAACGTATCAATGTTGCATCGTGTAATAATCTGATCAGTTGGAATAACAGTTCTCACCTTGCCGCCAAGCGCGATATGTGCGAGAGTGTTTACGAAAACTTTACGTCTATATAGTTTTGACTCTCACTTAAAAGATGTATTAAAACATGTCTCCGTGTCGCATTGTGTAATAATCTGGTCAGTTGGAATAATAGTTTATGCCTTGCCGCCGAGCAAGATAGTTTACATGAATATTACGTCTAGTTCTGACTCCGTCTTCATACAAGCCGGTTGAGGTATGTAAATAATATTTGTTGCTCGCAACTTGCATTGATTTTTTCTTAAAAAGCGTGGCTTTAAAAAGTGTTGCCTCACAAATGCCATGGATGGTTCTGAAGACGACATCATATGGGATGATGATTTTGCCGAAGTGAATAGTGAGGTTGAAGATGACGTTCTCAGCGACGCCATTTACGTAGATGATGAGAGAGAACACAAAATCGCTTACGAACTATTTTAGGACAGCAATAATGAATTCAGAGGCTAAGATTTGGACAGCTAAAGGTAAATAAATAATTATTCTTATTTTTCTTTTGAAAAACGATATTTAACACTAGAACGTCCAAGGGGATAATTCTGATCCTTTCTCGATTTTAGATGGATGCCATTTGACAATGGGAAGTGACAATGTTATTTCCTCCTGTGACTTTTCATCATTTAGTAGCTACTTTGTGTGCATAAGAGCGGGACAATCGCAGTCCACTATTTTATAGATAAATCATAAATTTACCTTGAACGTCCACGGGGATCATTTTGATCCCCCAGTACCTACGATCAAATTTCGAAGAAAACAAGGCTAGCGGTCATCCACTGAGATTCTTTGATGACATCACTTTTACTGTCGCTCGTCACACTGACTACAGCGCACCCTTCACGTGCCTGCTCCCCTCTCCTCCATCCCTTCTCTTCCCCTCCCTTCACGCTCTCTTTTTGCGTAGTTCCTTCTAGTTGTTTCGTTTCGGCGTGTCTACTGGAATTGACGAGGATGCAAATTTGTGTAGTAAATTACGTTCTGAGGCAGATTGTATGCAATGTATCCATCATTTTTAGTGAGACTGTACATTACATACGTAATTACAACCTAGAAAGGTGACTTTACATATGAGAATTTGTCACTGAATGTGTCACTATAATTCTTACAGGCATTGCTTATTTTCGTTTCACTTACACTTTTGTTGTTCTATGTACCTTCACAAAAGATGTCTTCCATTCTTCAACACGGATTCTTTCTTGAATTCTTGGATGATTTTACTTCAAATACGTTGGAAAGAGGCCAAATAATAAATTATCTGACCGTATTAATGCTAAAATGTGTTTTTAATAGTATTTTGACATGGACTATACACTGCATTAATAGTCTCCAAACGCAACTAAGTATATAAATGGCCTCTAAATATAGCGGCATTCATTGTATGACTTCATCCCTTTCCTTGTTACGCATAGGTTTGCTGATAACTCGCAAGGGATCAAATTGATCCCCGTGGACGTCCAAGGGGCAGGCTAAGGCTTGCACTTGTTACCATATACACACCCTAACTTTTTGTCAATTTTTCGTGAAAAAAATGCGTATTATAATCGGAAAATTATGGTAATTGTCTGCATTAACATGTTCCCTGTCTCTGACACGTGTGTCAAGGCGGCCATTCCTGGCTGGCCGGTGACACGTGCGTTGCACGTGAGTAGTTTTCCTTTAGTGACAGAACCATAGTTTTACGCAGAGGCACTCAGTGAAGGTGTGGACCTCAGCAAAGCAGCATTGGTTTTTTTCTTTTCTGTGATTTTTGTCTCAGTTTCACTAGTGGTCTTTGAGGGATATTCGAAATGTAATATTTATGTACAATATTTTATTACATTTTTGGTGCTTTTTTTGTATTTTTTAAAAATAGGCAATCTTTTCTTCTTTTTCAGAATTTTTTGGGTGATTTTCAAGAAATTTTCCACGAATTGATTTTCGACATTTATTTTTCTGTAAGTTTTTACACGTTATTTTTGGTGTGTTTTCATGTTGTATTAGAAAATTATCAAATAATGTGATTTTTTTAATGAGTGCTAAAAAGTCAAAATATTATGAAGTTCAGTTTTAGCCATGGCTGAAAATCAACCTGGACCTTCCAACTAAGAAGAACCAAGAAAAAAGAGGAGAATTGAAACTCTTGAAGAAGAAAATGTCTTGGAAATTCTGGAAAATATGGATTCTAATGAATCTGAAGATTTTGGAGCAAATTTAACTGGGACTGACTCCGAGGATTCTAGCATGAATGTTGATGATTTTTAATATTGGCCATCCTCCAGAAGATTTTGACGTGAGAGAGTTACAGCCAAGATAGACATCCCAACCTCCATCGAATGCTGTAAAAATTCCATTTGCCGGAATTCCTGGTATGAAAATATCACTCTATTGAGAAGCCAATAGATTTCTTTCATTTGTTAGCCATTGAAGAATTTTATTATCTAATAGTGGAAGAAACTAATGATAATGCTCAACGGACTCTTTTGTGATTAGTTTCCCCTCAATCGAAAATATCAAAATGGAAAAACTTAGATATTGACGAGTTTAAAACTTTTCTTGGGCTTCTATTTCATATGGTAACTATTCATATCAATTGGTTGCAGGGCTACTGGAAGACTGGACCTCTGTATAGTCTTCCATGTTTTTGCAGCTTTTTGGGCCATAATAGGTTTTTATTGACTATGAGATCCCTCAAAAGAACCCAAGAAACATGATCCACCACCATCTTCGCAACTCCATAAAGTGAAGCCACTAATAGATATATTTAACAAAACCATGGATAGAATTTACAAACCTTCGAGAGAACTTTCCATTGACGAATCGGTAGTCTTATGCCATGGACGGTTACATTTCCGACAATATTTGAAAGGAAAAAAGCATAAGTATGGCATAAAATTATATATGATAACGGAACCTAGTCGACTTATGCAAAAATTTATTGTTTACTCTGGTCAAGATGATCAGGATCTGGGAGGTAAAGGTCATGTAAATAAAGCAGTGCATGCTTTGCTTCAAGAGCATCCCGACATAGGACATTCATTGTTTATGGCGGAGGAGTTACTAGATAGAGAAACCTATTGCACAGGCACGCTGAGGGGGAACAGGAAAAATAACTACATGAAGTTGTGACCACAAAGTTGAAGAAAGGGAAAGTTATTGAGTAATGTAATAAAAAAATCTGTGTACTGAAATGGAAAGATAAAGGTAGGTACTTATGATCTCTACAGAAGTTGATGGGAAAATGGTTGAAGTGACCAACAGAAGAGGGTTGAAAAAGGTGAAGCCAATTGTTGTTGAAAAATACAATAAATTTATGAGCAATGTTGATAAGCACAACCAGGTGATGGCCTACTATCCCTGTGAAAGGAAAACAATGAGATGGTACAAAAATCTAGGTATCCATGTCTTTCAGATGATGTTGCTGAACACAATTCATTTCATAAAAAATCTGACCAGGGAAATTTGCTGATCATTTTCTGAAATCATTCCAAATAAATGAGGAGGGGAAGGTTTTACGAAGACACTGCAAATATTGCCTAAAAGGAAATCTCAGAAAGGACGCGAATTATTTTTGCCTAGATTGTCCCGAAACTCCTGCGCTTTGCATAGAATGTTTTGCAGAATACCATGTAAAAGGGAAATGAAAATTAAAATATCAGTAAATTTTTATGTTTTAAATTGTAAAATGAGTTGTAAACATAAATATATGGAATTGCTAACTAAATTTGAAATGTAAATATTTAATGATACTCGGAATGATATTGTGTTTAAGTTATTTATATTTTTTTATTAACATTGTATTTGTAGATATAATTGTAATAGTAACTTAACCTTCCTGTAAAGTAAACAATACAGGTTCTAATTAAATAAATGTGTAACTGTTAAATATAAAATGTATATCTGTAATTGACAAACTTTTCAAAATTGCAAAATAAATTCATTATGAATACACTAATTTTTCATTATTTTTACTCATTTTGCAAGTGCTGAAATAATAGTTAAATTTATATATTTTGGTTTGCAAATTCTAAAATATATAGTATAAGGAGTTGGAACGGGACTGCTCTAACGGGAACTGGCTTTATGACGGTCAAGACATCATCCTAAAGCCAGAGAGAGAGGGTTTGTTGGGGTGCTTTCTTTTTGTACGGCGGTGCCGCAGGTTGTAAAGTGGCAATTTCCAGGGTGCAGAAACACTGAGAAATCGCCAAACCCTCTCCAAATTAGCAGAGGGAAGAGGCATGGGAATACTTTTATTACTTTTTGCAAGTCTGAGTAAGTGGGCTGGGTTAGATTGGTATGAGTCCAACCAGCGGGAAATTGTGCCTGAGTGAGAGGATTGGATATTTTAAAAATAATTTCTTTGTTCTCTTACAGTACCCCTGCTCGTGTTCAATAAATCTTGGTAAAAAAAATCTGACGTGTATAGCACATGACATTCTCCATGCATGCAGAGCAATGAATATTATTGCTCTCGAAATCAGCATCCTCAAGAATATTTATCTGCAATTACATTCGTGAATAATTTCAAAAGATTTTCAATAGTCTTTATTTAAAAAATAAATAAGTAATGAACATTAATAACTGTTTCTGTGAATAACAAAATGTTGATGCGCATTTAAAATTACCCTTGGCTGTGTATGCAATGCTATCAACAATTAGAAAATTTGATCATAGCAACAGAAACAATGGTATCCCTTGGCGACGTATTTAACATAATATTAGAAGAAAAATCAAAATAACTCCTAAAATATCAGCTTTATAAAAAGTGTTTAAAACAAAACTTATAGAAAATTACAGTCTACAACTTTTATAACAAATATTTACGTAAATTGAGTTTTAAAGGAGATGTTTGGAAGAAGGAAAAATGACAAGAATAAACCTCCACTTTCAGTTGGCCTGTTTCAGCCAAAACATTTCAGATCTTCATTTGCTAATAAAAATCTTAAGTATAAAGTTTTGCACTTATCTGATTATTAGTTTGAGATAGAGCGCCAGCAAAATTCTATCACATACGCACAAAAATCACCGCAAAAATAGTCAAAACGAACTCAGGGGACCTCAAAATATGTATTTCCATTGAAATGCCAAATTAGTATAAATATTTTTGTTATATTCGTAATTTTGATAAAACAACTATATTTTTGTTGTTTGGATATGATTTCTAATAAGAATTCCTAAAATGTAAATTTGTCTTCTAGGGAAAGATCAACAATATCTCAAAGGCAGCGAATGTGTTAAGAATGCATCAACAGTGTTTAATGGTGGAGTCTGGAGCTTCCAACAGTACTCAGCCCCAGCCCATAAAGCCAGGACCATGCAAACTTGGTTGATGGCAAAGGTACCAGATTTCATCTCCCCTTCTGAGTGGCCTTCTGGAAGTCCGGACTTAAACAAATTATGGTCCGTGCTAGAGGGGATGGTATGCAAGAAAAGACACCCTAACATTGAAAGTCTAAAACGTGCTTTACAGAAGGCAATTGAAAAATTTCCAATGGACAGAGCGACTAAAGGCTTGTGTAAAGGTGGGAGGGAGACAGTTTGAAAACTGATGTGCAAAATATGTAATACACTGTATTTGTTCAAATTTGAAAAACAATAAACATTCATTAAATAATCCAAGAATAATTCATTGTAGATGTTATAACAGTATTTATGGCAGGACTAGGTAGATATGATATTTGTAATATGTTCACTTAAATCCTAGAAGAGGTCTATTTTTGTAAATTTTGCCCTTTGAAAATCAAGGGTCATCTTAAATTCGAGTATGTACTAAGTAAAAAGTTACATGTTGAGTTGATGCTTTTATGACCAACCAAACATCAGATGAAATACAGGCAATCCCCGAGTTACGTAAGGAATGCGTTCAGGCACCCGTTCTGTAACTTGAAATTTGCGTAAGTCAAAAATTACTACGATAGTACAGTCGAGCATCGATAGTCAGGAAATCCATAATCCAGGAACACTCGTCATCCGGCAGTATTCGCGAAAATGACTAATTTGGGAATCCGTTTTAAGAAATGCATGGTTTAAGTTTTAACGTTTCATGATGAGTAAATCACAATTGAGGATTTCAAAGGTTTCCAATTTTCAGATGAAAAACGGATGATGATGGAGTTGCTTCACTATACAAAAGGTATGAATAACCCTGAGTTTAAGGAAATGGAAATTGAAAATTTAGAAAAATGGATAGATATTGACCAAGATACTCCAGTTGTGCATCACTTTACAGACTAGGAGATAGTAGAAAAGGTGCAAAACAACAACAGAAGTGAAAGTGAAGCTGAAGATGATGAAGCTGAAGTTATTCGAGAAAGAATATCCATTGACGATTGCATTTATCACGCGACTCAGCTCATAGCAGGATTAGAACAGCATAGTTTTATCAGTGAGCAACAAATCATGAACATTTACATGCTGAAAAGTCAAAAACATGAAGCAAGCATATTTAACAGATATGTTTAAAAAGTTATCAAAGATTACTGATATAGAAAATCTAAAAGCTTCCACATCTGTCTCCCATGATGTAATGCCTGACGACATGCCTAGAAGTAACCACGATGCATCAGCTGTTCACAAACCAAACGCTACAATTTAATATACATACGTAATTCCAAGCTGTTTTCGTTTTCATTAAAATAGGATTATTTTTATTTTCACTTGCCACAAATGTATTTAATTATCTACTTTATATACATGCAGCATCATTTAACAGAGAAATTCATTGTTTTTCTAAGTTTATTTCATGTTCACTTCATGTGCAGTTTGCAATACCTACGTTAAATGTTTATATGTATTTGCAAATTCCTAAACATAATATCCTTCATTATTTCTGATATCCACGTGTAATAATTCGATAACAATAAAATTTGTTATTAAAACATCAGCTACTTGATTGAAAATACCAATGAATCTAAAGAAAACAAAAGTTACCCCATAGCACCCAAGGTTCAGAAAAATCCATGATCCAGCTTAGCCCATATCCCGATGGTGCCAGATTAAAGGTGCTTTACTGTATACAGTACAGTTTATGGTGCTTAGGTTCCATAACTGAATTTGACAGATTTTTGCTTGCATTTCTTAACCATTACATTACTTTGCTAATTTACTATAAGAAAACTATTATGACTTCAATCTATCATCCATAATGATTTTTTTACTGGCATTTACTCTTATTCTGTTATAACACTCACAGCATAGTCTTAATTCCCCTCTTCATCGCTCTCTTGCAAAGGTGAATGTGGTCTTTTTACGAGTTGGTCTGCTTAAGGTATTGTGTGTTTGTGGTCTGCATTACGAAAGCAACTGGTCACTTTCATATCTCTTCACAATATCCATTTTTTCTTCTAAAGTAATGGTACATCGCTTCTTAGCAGCACTATGACTTTTACTCTCGCTGCGACAGTTATCAGCAATGATTGCAAAGGCAACACATACGTTAATTTGTGCAAAAGCGAAACACGTTATGAGATCGTGCAAACATGGTGGAACACATTGAGAACACTGCATTACAACCTACACCTTGTATTTTTCCTCCATGCATGTAAGTAGTTCCTGCTTGCTTACGCAAACTGAACATAACGAAAAATTTTTAGTGATTTATGGGGCTGCTTACATAGTGCAGTTTTATATAAGTTGAGCTTATGTAACTCGGGGAGTGCCTGTACTTTCATGTACTATTTTTTTGTTGCAAGCTTAGGATCAGGATTCCAATGCTTAGCATCAAAATCAGTATTTTGTCTTGTTACATTTAGTATGGAATGCCACAAAATAATTGTGGAAAACAAAATAAAGTATTATAAATAACATTGACTAATGTTTTATTTATTAAGTCAAACTTGATCATTCTCCTCCACTTACAAAGTAAAATATGCAGGTAAGGGCTCTGTGTTGATAACCTACATCTCATCATTGGAGGATGAGCAGCTAGTGATTACATTTTTAACAGTGGAAGATTTTTTGCCCTAGTTTCAATGTTTATGTTGAGTTAAAGTGAATTTGTTTGCCGAAATGTACAGAATTTTTAATGGGTGTTCGGTCAGCTGGTTTTTACTTCCTCCATATGTAGTAATGGGAAAGTATTGTATTCACGAAAAAAATCGACTTCGAAATTTCAATGGAAATACACGTTTTGAGGTCCCTAGAACACGTTTAGACTATTTTCGGAATGATGTCTGTGTGTGTATGTGATTGTGGGCGCTCTAACTCAAAAAGTACTTGCCATATCGTCACCAAATTTCATATATAACACTTTAGCATGAGCACAAAGAATTGATTAGAATTTGGACAATAACGGTTAGCCGGAAGTCGAGGTTTATTCGAAACCCGATTTGGTTTTTGCGATATTTCTCCGTTAAAACATTATGATATAAACAATTCTATACAAATGTTATAGATAATGTAATTTCCTACAACTTTCATTTGTAACAATTTTTCATATCAGTTATTGTATAGGAATTATTTATAAATGATCGGTTTTTTCGGTTTTCGTCAAATATCTCCTTAAAGTTGCCGTAATTGGTCATCTTCGTGAGGACCAAAGTTGTAGAGAATAATATTTCTTCCAAGTTTTGTTTGAAACAAATTTTCGTAGAACTTCGGAGATATTCAACTTTTTTCGTAATTTTCAGTGTACAGTGCCAACACCATGTAGCGGTGAATTCTGTAAACATATTCAAAATATAATTTATGGCAATAAGAATGATTGTATTCTTTTACAATACGAAATAATAATTTTGCCTCATAATGCTATTCATAATAATTTAAATATCTATACCCCAAATATGGAGAAAGTCGTGTTGAACACATCAGATTTTTTGATTATGTGTGTATATTAAACACTACGATGCAGATTCCTCCAAAATGTAATCATGACAAACATTCATGTCACGTCATTTTACCCAAAGTGGTACAAATGCTAACCTTACTGCACATGAGGTTTAGAATATTTTGAGATCCAGTTTTTTCAATCAAATGACATTACTGAATGATAGTGGTAGTGATGGTCCGAATGTTTCTAAACAAACATTATACACATTTTTAATTGTTGTATTGCCTCTAATTTTGTGACTTATAAAACTTCAGCAAAGATTTTTCAAAGAAGGTACTTTCTTTTTCAGCCTTGGAATTTAGGAGTTTGAAAAATCTAGAGGCTTATTGAGCCCTGCCATTGGTAAAACCTATGGATGCACATTTTACTCCTAGGCAGGATTGGATTAAGTGGTATGCAACACACATCCTATCTTGTCTTACTAAGTGTTGCCACACAGATAACAAATCTTGCAATAATCTGTTACTTGTTTCCCTTTTTAATTAAAAGGTAATTTTAATGTAATCAAATTGGTAAAATGTTTTATTACTTTATCAATAATAATAATAATAATAAAACTCTTATGTTGTTACCGGGGCCGGTTTAAGGCGTAAGCGACGTAAGCGGTCACTTACAGGCGCCACTTCAGAGGGGCGGCAAAATCAATATTTCGAATTTTTACGTTTTCATTTTTTTCAAAGGTTTATTGCACAAAACTTGAAAGCATCGTAAAAAATTTATATTGTATGCCATGATATGTCATTTACATTCAGGGTCGGTTCAAGGTGTAAACGACGTAACCTGCCGCTCACAGGTGTCACCTAAGAAGGGCGGCAAGATGAATGTTTCAAAGTTTTACATTGTCTAAAAGACACCGATACACTGTACACTTTCCTCTTTAGTGGAATATATACACGCAGAATCAATAAATATACTGCTAAATTTCATGTGCTTTTAGGAATTATTCACTGTAATTTCAAATAACCTTCCAGTCCCAAGTACAGTGAATTTTAAATACTGGAGATTTTGATTACTCAGGGTTTGTCTCTTTCTGCAACTATTTAACATTCAGGATCTCTACCTTTTGTATGTAGCTTCCCTCTATGATCCCTAATAAATTACTTTGCAAAGAAAAAAGCCCGAAAAAACTTAATCTCGTCCTTTTCGAAAAGTGGGTTCGTAAAGTTGCAATATAAAAATATTCGGTAACATAATCGTTACATAGTAGTTTTGTTATAAAATCAGTGAATGTTTTATTTCTATTTTCTGAAAATATTTAGCTGAATATTTTTTGAAAAAATCTGATATGGCTAACACAAGACTTTCTTCATATTTGGGGTATAGATATTTAAATTATTATGAATAGCATTATAAGGCAAAATTATTATTTCATATCGTAAAAGAATACAGTCATCCTTATTGCCGTAAATTAGTTATATTTTGAATATGTTTACAGAATTCACCGCTACATGGTGGTGGCGCTGTATACTGGAAAATAAGAAAAGGCAAAATATCTCCAAAATGGATGGTTCTACAAAAATTTGTTTCAAACAAAACTTGGAAGAAATATTATTCTTTACAACTTTGGTCCTCACAAAGATGACCAATTACAACGTTTTTAAGGAGATATTCGACGGAAACCGAAAAAACCGATTATTTATAAATAATTCCTATACAATAACTGATATGAAAAATTGTTACAAATGAAAGTTGTAGGAAATTACATTATCTATAACATTTGTATAGAATTGTTTATATCATAATGTTTTAACGGAGAAATATCGCAAAAACCAAATCGGGTTTCGAATAAACCTCGACTTCCGGCTAACCGTTATTGTCCAAATTCTAATCAATTCTTTGTGCTCATGCTAAAGTGTTATATATGAAGTTTGGTAACGATATGGCAAGTACTTTTTGAGTTAGAGCGCCCACAACCACATACACAGATCATTCCGAAAATAGTCTAAACGTGTTCAAGGAACCTCAAAACGTGTATTTCCACTGAAATCTCAAAGTCGATTTTTTTTGTGATCAAAATACTTTCCCATTACTATGTATGGAGAAAGTAAAAATAAAACCGAGTAAAATAAGTTTTTCTTTTTTTTAAGTATAGCATTAATATTACTTCATTCTTTTGATATCCAGAGGGGCAGCAAATTTTTACCTCGCTTACACATATTTTTTAACTGAAACCAGCCCTGGTTGTTACATATTTTTAAAAACTTGAATCTATATTCGAGTGCATATAAATTTTTATTTTGTGTATATAAATTTATTTTAACTTGATCAATAACATCATAAATCTCCAGTATTGAAGACTCACTCTATTTGGGGCGGGAAGGTTATTAGAAATTACAACGCTTAATTCCTAAAAGCGCATGAAACTTAGCAGTATAGTTATTGCTTTTGCATGTGTATATTCAGCTAAAGAGGTTAAGAAAAGTGCACAGTGTATCAGCGTGTTTTTGACAATGTAAAACTTTAAAACGTTCACCTTGCTGCCCTTCTTAAGTGACATCTGTAAGCAGTAGGTTACATCGCTTACACCTTGAACGAACCCTGAAAGTAAATGACATATCATGGCGTAAAATATAATTTTTTTGCAAATTTTCAAGTTCTGTGCAATAAACCTTTAAGGAAATGAAAATGTAAAAATCCGAAATATTGATTTTGCCTCCCCTCTGAAATGGCACCTGTACTGTACAGACTGCTTACGTTGCTTATGCCTGAAACCAGCACATCCCAAAGGTCAGATGGCCAGACGAACACAAACGAAAGTGTTAATGTAAATTCAATACAGGCATATGCTGGACAAAAAGACATTTTGAAATAGCAGGAGTTGGGAGAAGGTGATAGCAGTTTTGCTAGTCTGACCTCAGGTCTGAAAAATATCCTATTCTTAAGCAGAAGGATTAGTCTGTCTCACTAGCTCAATGTTAGAATATCTGCCCAGCAAGTGAAATACCAGGGTTCAATTAATAGTTATGGCAAAGTTTTTCTTCTGCTTTTGCAGAATGGCTTCGTGCCCAGTTTATGCCGGTCTACACTGAATTTACATCAACATTTTCATTTTTGTGTATCATTGTAATTAATTAAAATTTTGCTAATGATAGAAATGAAGAAATTGAATGTCATTATGTGCCAAAAACTTTCTGAACAATAGCTTCTCCAGAAATACGCTTAGTTATTGGCTAATACAATGAATTTCAAATCTTTAGTGCTTTCCATGTAGTTTAATTTTTAAGTTTTGATAATTTTCCTGTAACATCACCTGCAACTTTCCAAAGTAATTTTCCTTTGGAATTAAATGCAAAATTTAAAAAATGCTTTCAATTAATCTTAATATTCTCACATAATTTGTAAAATTTTGTATATGCTAGAAATAAAGATAATTTTGCTCCTGAAAGATTCAATCTCTTCCTATACTTTATATATCCACTCTATTCACTAAGCTACAGTGGATACTCTGTTGTTGCTATTTAAAAAAAAAGTTGTAGGTATGCTTCAAATATTTATGCCTGTTAGTTATTATATCCAGGGGCGACGCACACAGTCAGCCAAACAACAGGGGCAACTGATTTATCGTCAGACAGTATTTTTAGCAGTAATGCGGATTGTATTATAATATGCCATATATTCTTACATATTTATTGGCTACAGAAATTTATCAAACCATAAGGTGTTTTTTTATTAATTTTTGTAAAAAACACCTAAAAGGGCAGCAAAGGAGAGACTTGCACATGGGCAGCCGTGAGGCATGGCGTGTGCCCCTGGTTATATCATGTAGTTAATGGTATGACACTTTAATAATAATAGTATGTCTCATTCACTGCATTCCGTAAAAACTAAATAATCTTTTTCCTGACTGAACATTGTTTACAGTATCCTAATGTAAAAAAAGGAATGAAAGTTCGTTTTGATGAAATTTGAATGTTTTTCGGCTTTGGATTTACATACATGCATCTGACAATATGCAAATTTGCATGCATGCTCCAAAAACAGACAAGTGAGAATGATGTGTTAAACTCAACAGGATTTTACATTCATCACATATGAGGAAAATGTCACAAACTTGCAATTACTTTTAATCAGATGTATAATCACAGATATGCAAGATTAGCATCTTGCTGTTATCTGAGAAAAATGTACAGTCATCCTTGTTACCTGGTGATTTGTAATTATTGGACTCACATTACAATGATTGATAAGTAGCATACTTTATCTTGAAGGAAATCTGTTGCGTGCACAAATGATTAAACAAAATGACTGAATTTTCAGCAATTAAGAAAGTCAGTGCAATAAACGTTGCACAAGCTTTCTCAAATATTATGTATGAATTTTGTCTCACTATACTCTTTTCTGACTGGAAGGAACTCATACTGCTGAAAAAAACAACAATGCAGTGAAAAATGTCTTCTTCATGTAAATTGTATTAATATACTGGTAACCTTATATATGTGAAAATCAGTCTAGATAAATAGCTCCATCATACATAAATATAAAGTATTATATGTATTGGTGAAGCCACTCAGACACTGAAGCATTATTGCTGGGCAGCGATTGTTAAGAAAAATGGAAAGAGCTGGGTGTAAAAATTGATAATGTCGCTGTATGCTGTATAGTTGTGTTGTGTGAGGTTAATTTCTCTCCTTTTCTCGGACAAGGGAACAATTTTTTTGTCATAAAATCCTAAAGGTTGGACTAAGTTAACCCTTACCTCATGTTGTTATTAGAACAAAAGAGAAGTTAACAGCGATAGGCATACGAGAAATTCCATAGGATGTAATGCAGTTATTAAATATTAAAATATTGCAATTAAACGTGTTGAATACTTGTATCTTTGAGTTTCATTACTTCCTCGAATGTCAAGGAATTATTTAAGAACAATTGAGTAGAGTACCTATTCTACAGGTTAGCAATTCCAAGGTGAATGTACAATTCTGTATCTGTCCTTATTTTGGTATCCAAATGCTTTATTATCCAATAAAACTCTCAAGCAACTGGAATATTCACTTAACCAGAAAACCCAATTCCCTGGGCAATCCGGATAACTGGGAGTTTACTGTATTATAGATATGATAAAGTAAAAAAAGAACCAGTTTTTTTCATGTGTCAAATTAAAATGAAATTGATAATTAGTGCCTTGAATCTTAGTTGCTAGAAAATATTTCCTTATTTTTCAGAGAATAAATTTGTCAATCTTGCAGTTTATTTACATTCTCCCTGTAAAGAGAATTAGTAATTGAAAATATTGAACAAGAAATGAAAAGTAGAAACAATTATGAATGTTAAAAAAAGATTATTCCAATCTAAAGTGAATACTTGAAAAAGAATGAGGAGATGAGTTAACTCTGTAAATCAGGGATCTCTAACCTTTCAGCATCAAAGATCTACTATTCATTGGTAAATTTACCGAGGATCGACCCAGCGGAGTGGGCCTTGATATGAGAAATATTGTACTTTAAGAGATATCGAAACAGTGTCATAACTAAAAATGCCTTGCTGTACATGCCAATCCAATTTGATTGCAAACAACTTTTTATTCATTCTAAACGAGAATATTTTAGTCTAAATAAAATTGATTAAAATTTAATCCACAAGGATATTTCAATGTGTTACTAAGTTGTAAGCTATTAGAAGTTCAAGAAAAAGGCTTTTAAATAAATATACGAAAGGGAGAAATCTACTAAAATATAGACCAACTTACAATTAGTTTAATCTTGGTAAACTTGAATTAGTTAATCAAGTTAGACGTAAAGTTGCAGTTAGCCACAAGCTAGTGCCTTTTGCAATACCTCACAATTGGAACACCACGTATCAAGGGGTTACACAAATTACATTTACGGATACTCAGGGTCAATAAACATTGATAAGCTCGTGTCTCACTGCGAGAACAGATATCGAGAGGTATCTGTATTATTTGATTTATACAACCCACTGGCTCTTAATTTTTTAACAATTATAAAAATCACCTACATAGCTCGATAAAAAAGTTCCAACTTTAAGTTGTAAATCGTCTCAACATTTCTCGCTTGATGTGATAAAAAGTAATAGAGCTGAGGCAAGACTCGGCAATCAACTTTATAAGGGCCAAAGATCGACCGGTCAATCGCGATGGACTGGTTGGAGACCTCTGCTGTAAATAATTATGCTATTTTGTTGAATTTTATTTTGATGGAAGTGAAAAAATTTTAAACTTAAGAAACGGATTAATTAATATAATTTGTTGATGTAGCATTTATTCAGAAAATATTTGTTTTTCCTTTCTTTATGGTGTGATCTACTACAAGGAAGGATGAAAGTTCAACTCTATGCAAAGGATGCAAACTATTGTTATACTATTTTAATTGCTCTTCAGCTTGCAAGACATTATTTGAAGTATGCACATAGTAGGTCTGCCTAATAAATGTATAATTAACCTGGAAGAAGTAGCAGTGATGGAATGATTAGTGTTGCTACTCTGCACAGAGGATTGAGGTTTTAATCCTTGCTCCATCTCCTAATTGTATGTTGTGAGGAGGTCATGCATGTATGGTCTGCACTCCCTCCTTTGAAAAGGATGTAATACAATGTAGTGTCATTCTCTAGAGCAGGGCCCCTCAAACCGGCACCCGCGGGTGCCATGGTGACCTTCATAGAATTCCTTGGCACCCTCTACTAAGGCTATGGCAAGTCATTTACTGTGGAGGTGCAGTAAGATACGATCAGATAAAATTTTATACGGATTTCGTTTTTCAGCTGAGTCTGTGGTAATTCGCTACAAAGTAGTTAATTATATGCCATAGGAAAGCCCAATATTTAACATTGTTAAGAGGGGAAAGAAACAATGTAACATTTTACATTCAACATTTCATTGTTATACAATATGTACCTACTGTGTTGAGTCTCCTACTCCCGCCTCCTACATCGGAATGACACTCCCCACCGTCAGTTGGTAGCTCACGGTCGCAAAGTTAGTGAAAAACACGAAGTTTTGGGAAAAGGAGAATCTTGCTCACTAATATTATACTGCAAAGACGATAATTTAACCTAATCTCATCTAGAAATAATTGGTAAATATAGTTATGATATATGCTTTTGAATTTTAACTATGAATTCCTTCCACTTCCTTTTTTGTAGTTTACTTTTTTTTAATTTAACAATTTTTGAGAATCTCATTTCATTTTTTATTTTAAATTAGGGTTTAAGATCATGGCAAAGAGGAAAAGAACGTATTTCTTCAACTCCGACTGGGAGGAGCAATTTTTCTTTGTAGATATAAACGGCAAGTCTGTGTGCTTATTGTGCTCTGGGAGTGTGGCAGTACCAAAGAAAAGTAATATTGAAAGACATTTTTTGAGCCTTCATACAAATTTCAATAATGAATTTCCTGTTAATTTATCAGTTCGAAAGAAAAAAATTACAAGAATTGAAACAATTTATCTGTACAACAAGCTCTTCTCGTAAAACCTTGTGCAGAATCTAAAAATATAACTATTGCATCATTCACAATTGCCCATGTGTTAGCTAAACGAAAGAAGCCATTCCAAGACGGCGAAATAGTCAAAGAAGCAAAGCTTTTCAATCAGTTTAAGAACAAAAGTGAAATAATTGCATCCATCAGCAAAATCCCCCTTTCGAGCTCAACTATTTCGAGGAGAGTAGAAAACATTGCCAGAAATTTACAATCGCTGTCGATTCAGGATTTAGAACTATGTGAATGTTTTTCGCTGCAACTAGATTTATCCACTGATGTTACTGATATGGATCAGTTGGCAATTGTTGTAAAAATGGCTTTTGAGGATTTCACCGTAAAGGAAGAATTTCTGAAAATACACCCTCTTCCTGGGCAAACAAGAGGAGAAGATATTTTCGGTATTTTTAATGGTTACATTCAGAAAAATAATATCCCTGTTCAAAAGTTAGTGGCAATTACAACCGATGGAGCTGCCTCAATGATTGGATGCAACAACGGTTTTCTCACTTTGTGTCGCAAAGAGAATTCATTCCCTAAGTTTTTGTCATATCATTGTATCATTCATCAAGAAGCATTATGTGAAAAAGCATTGAAATTTCAGCAAGTAATTACTACCGTAACAAAAATTATAAATTCCGTCAGATCGTCGGCTACAAGCCATCGTTTATTTAAATCATTTTTAAGTGATAAAGGTGCTGTTTACGGATGTGAGGTGGCTCAGCAGAGGAAAAGTCTTACAACGTTTTCTTGGCCTCATAAGTGAAATTAAGGAATTCTTAGGGCCAAAAAAAGAAATGTATCCTGAATTAGAGAATAACCTTTGGTTACTAGATCTAGCTTTTATGACCGATGTAACTGAAAAATTGAATGTGCCAAATTTAGAATTACAGGGCAAAAATTGTAAGCTTGTTGAAATGATTAGCTCATTAAATGGATTTAAAAGTAAATTAAATTTATGGAAAACTCATATAGCTAGAAATTCGTTGGTATATTTCCCCAATTTGAATTTAATCGTAGAAAGTATACAGGAGGAATTTGATCCTAGTCCTTTCGTTTGTTATATTGAAAACCTCCTACAAGAATTTAATAATAGATTTAGTGAGTGCCGTGTTTTGGAACCATTTGTTACATTCATTTTGAATCCATTCATGCCTATTAATGTCACTGAGTTTGCTTTGCTATCAGTTCAGTATTTAAAAGTGTAAAAATTGAAGAGCTTCAGTTAGAAATCACTGTCTTTCAAAACGATATATCCTTAAAAGCTCATTTTAATAAGGAAAACTTTTGGAATCTTGTTGATAAGGTTAAATATCCAGTGCTACGGAGCATTGTTATAAAAATTTACTGGTTTCAGATCGATGTATTTATGCGAAACTGTTTTCTACTGTGAGCCATAATAAATCTAAGCTTCGGTCAGGTTTGACTGATAACCATCTTGACGATTGCCTACGAGCAGCCTGTTCAAGCTACATTCCCAATTACAACAAGCTAGCCGAAGAAGTACAAATTTAATTTTCTCATTAAAAATATCAAGATTGTCATTATTTATTATTAATAAATTTTGTATTTAAATCAATGTATTTATCTGTTTGAAAATAAACAAAGAATCTAACCCATTTCTTTTAGTTTTATTTTTCTATGTACCACCAATTTGTACCCGCAATACTTCTCTAAATTCACAAATGCGCCCTCAAGTCTGAAAAGGTTGAAGGCCCCTGCTCTAGAGTAGGTCAATGCCTGTATCAGACACCTCCCTTCCCCTTCTCTCCTGCCATTTGAGATCAAGTAGTAGTAGTAATTAGGTTTTTAGGTGCGTCAACAGCTAAGGTTATTTCGCACCATCAAATTCTCTTAGAGAAAATCAACATCCATGCCCAAAGCGGGATTCGAACCCGCGACCTTTGAGATCAAATCAGTGGTAGATTACTCATTGGGATAATAAGGCACACTCCAAGGATTCTAGTAAAAAATTAATATGTATAGTAAAATGTAAATGGGTCACAGTCATTGGCACAAAAAAAGTCATATTTTAATAAACATTCATATACTACAGTGTTTACTTGCCTAATTGCCCCACTTTTCCACACGATTTTTTTACACTAAAACAAGGGTGAGGGAAATGGCACATGGTTTTTTCCTTTATAGCAAGAAAATAGATTTTTTCAGAATAAAGTATACTGATAATGCAATTTGAAAATTTTCTGGCATTTATCAACACACAAACAGATTTATAAGACCGGTTTATTTATTTTTTTATCAAAACTCGACAATGTCTTCAAGTGAGTCGCACAGCATAAACAATGATAACCATCATGTCAAAGTTAAAGACAGAATTTTTTACAGAGTGATAGGAACGCTCTTTCTGCGTAGCAAGAGTGAGGTTAACGTTTATGAATTTGTTTAAAATGAGATGCAAGTTCGACATTTGGACGTATGTAAATCCAAAAGAAACATCTTGTCAAAATAAAAAGGGAAAATTATGCGATGCAAAAAAATAATTTTTTTTTCCTCATAATTCGAGCGGGAAAATTATGCACGTAAATAGGGCATTACATTACAAAATATCTAAATGATTAAGCCACAAGTAATAGTGTAATGATCAAAATTAGAAGTTGTGCCTAGGGACAAAATATAACAATCCTACCCTAGATTTTGAAAGTGGTGAACCCATAGTATAAAAAAGCATTGCCGGATTAAGACTCTTAGGGGCTCCTGGCGGTAAAAATCCTGGGTCCCTGTAAGGGTCTTAAAAAATCTTTAATTTTTAATCTAAATATTATTTAACGAACGTATATAAAAATCAGCCAAATAATAATAATAACAATACAGAAGAATTGCATATAAAGGTAAATATAGTATTTTTAAAAAACATGGTAATTGGACTCCTGGTGGCCGCCAGATCCTACCCCCTTTAATCCCGTCACTGACAAGAGGCCTATAATAAGTCCGTGGATTAGAATGTAATATACCACACCCAAAACGAGACAATAAAATTCCGTACAGCGAGGAAAAGGAAATGGAAGTAGAAACGAAGACACACGTCAGAAAAAGAATCAAAATAATCGAAAGAATCGGTGTAAAGCGAGCATTCAGTGGAAGTGAGGCAGAATAAAGATGGCCGAAGTATTTCTCAGTCCTTGGACGGGATACGAGGAAATATCGAGGAAGAAGAATCATTCGGAATCGAGATATGGTTATAGATTAGAGATAATGATAAGTTGCGGAAACGGTACATCCCCGAGACACAGTAAAATGAAAGACGAAAAGCGTTATGATTAATTACGATATTAGATAATGAGTAGGATACGGTGACGCACAGCCGGTTGAAAGCGAAGCAAATCGCGTGACGCATATCATTTTTATCAGGAAAGGAAAGATAGCTTTTGCAATTTTCTTGATGTCACCGCTCGCTAATGAAAGAAACGTCGTTGGTGCATACTTTTTCAACGGTTTAGTAGGGATGATTAGAGGTGTAAACAGCTGCGTATGATAACATTTTTCAAATTAAAGCATTAGCCGAGCGAAATTTTTTATAAAACTTCAATGTAGTGCAGGGCCGACCTAGGTACCGCCGAGCCGGGTGGTTGCCCGGGTCGTCAAAGCATTTGGTGTGATAGACCTATCTATACATTACATGCAATAAATTTTTTAAATCAATTTATATCGCGGAATAGGCGGAAGTCGATATGAAATTAGTTTTACTTTTTCATTATCAATTATTTAACGAAGTAACGAATACATTAAAAGGTTCTTTTAAAAAATTAAATTAACAAAGGTTTACGGAGGGGCTGGAGCGGTTTCTCGCTCCGGGCGTTAAATTACCTCTTGATGTTGTGATTAGTTAATAAGTCGATCATTATATATTAAACGTATGGTGATAAATAGTTTCTTCAGATTAGTTTTACCATCTATTCTTGGTTATATTTATCAATAAGAAATCATAAACGATACATATTTTTTCCTCGAAGCAACATGGGCAATATTTTTCAGTTTTTTCTTCAACCATTAAAAGGATTGACCCCAAGTTTTTGACGAAGATTTCGTGCAAGTCGGCAGTTCATTTTGAATTTTAATTAACTAAATTGAAGGCTCACATAAAGTCTCTCATATCTTATATTCTACTATTAGCAGTGTTCGGTCCATGACGTGGAGTGATTTCCCCTAAGTATGTATTTTAAAATTTTTATGGTTATTAGGAGGGTTCTCCATCACTTATTATAGTTGTAATTAACCATAGGGTTCTGATATCATTTTCCCAAAAGTACGACTCAAGCGGACATTTCCTCATGCATAACTGGAAGAAAAATAACGTGGCCTATTACAATAAATCAGACATCAACAACATACGATCCGCGAGCCACATTCAGCTCGCACAGCTACGAAGATAAAGCGATCCGTGAAATTTAACATAAAATTTCGTATTTATTAATTAAAAATATGCTCGTAAAAACATTCCCGGTGAAGTTTTAAAATTAATAAAACATCATTTTTATTATTAAAATTATTTAAACTCGATTTCACAAATATGATAAGATCGATTCTCGTGCTCGCAGCCTCCAATGCTGTCCACATAAACTTAAGCGAGTACGAACGCGGCCCACCACGTAGAAAAAACCCTTAAAGTAGACGACCGGCGGATGGTCACTGAGGGTAAATTCCTTTTCGCTAAAATGCTTATCTGGTTTATCTTATCTTTTTATGGGTACGGGACTTACTTGTATCATCTTATTTTTTGATTTACAAAGGCGTATTAAAAGCATCTAATGATGTGACATACTCCGTTCATGAAATCGTTTACAAAATTTTCCGCGAAGGCAGATAATCTGGTCGTAAAGATTAATAAATCATAAATTTCCCGATGCTTAAGTTCGGTGTAGTTAGAAGTCTAAGAATTACGAAACAAAGTGTAATTAGAAAATCGAGTCGTAGAATTCAAAAGGTTAAGTTTGGATACAATTTTTAAGAATATGGTTCCGAACCAAAATATCACGTTTTTTTACACAGATACTCGATATTTAAAGAAGAATGTCCAATCGCCTCTAGCGAATATAGAATTCTCTTTTTCGAAGGAAATAAAATTTCTCCTGAAATATACATTTATTAAGAAAAAATATATAATGGCTGTTAATGCTTCGAATAAATATAAATTATTTGTGGCAGCATAGCACAACACCAACGAAGAAAACACATCTCTGTTTGTTATGATGTCTCACATTTTAAATTGTTCTAAAATGTCAATAAAACTTCGCTGGAATATCATTAAATGCATTAAATCGCCACCACCCCTTACCACCTAAATATCACATTTATAGCATAAATAGTTTATAATGTTAGTTTACCCATTTTAAAAATTTTGCGTCCTCTAAAGGCGGAAACCCAAACTAATGGAGGATTCGTAAAATTTTAATCGTAATATTTTATTTATACCTACCCAACCAAAAAAGAAATTTTCATCTAACTCTTGAAACAAAATAAGTCGAATGCCTACGGACGGGCGAAAAATAAGATTTCTCGATGATAACCTTCAATGCATCCATATGTCTGTATTAACACGTCATAATATTTATTGATCTACACGCATTCGTGACACTAAACTGGGTTATCCACACCGTCGTATCCTCCATTTCTTGATAACAATTTTCTCATTAAATTGTCAGGCATAATTGGGTGTATATGAAGTACCGCAAAAGGCTTCTCAATTATGAATGGTTGTTTTAAAATTTCTGATTAAGAGCTGTGATATATATTACCACCTGGACATGTTTAAAAAATTATCAATTACGAATGAATGAGGAACTAACAAATTAATATCAGGCATATCCATCCACTTAGGTTTCAGAAAGAAGACATGGCTTTCCTCAATAGAAAATAATTGCTATCAATTTAAAAAACAACGCTCAGACCTGAATAAAAAAATTTTTAAATATCTGAAATCACAATTTAAAATCAAAGTATATGGATCGGTAGCGAAATTAAGGGTTTTATAGCTGAAACTTTTACCGATAAAACATCTATGCATCGCGGACATAGCAACATGAGCATTTGAGAGGAGTTCAGCAACGGATGATACCCATGAAGGTAATTCACGTGCAACTGATATGAAATATCAAGAGGTTTAGTGAAGCAACTCTATTTCGCAAAACATTCCTGCTAGTTGAGTGTATTATCGCTCGGCCAATCAATAGGTACAATCAATCCTTTCAGAAGACGGACTTCGCAAATGCACCTGATCGAAGATTCTCCAATAGGTTGGCGTTGGATTTGCGCGTCGAAAAAAATTACATCGATAAAAAATGGTTCCGGGAATGTTTCCATTATTTCTTACTCAAATGAAATTCGTTAGAATTCGTTCAAGCGAGCGACGCTATCGTAAACCGAATGAACTAAACGGGCAAACGTAAGATAAGTGGTTTCTTCCGAGGAGGGAGAGAAAAATACTACAAATACTCATGCATAGGACGCACATTTTTCCAAAGGTTTTGTGCTAAAAAAAATTGAGGTGTGTCTATACACGGATACATAATAGAAAAATTACCTTATTCCAAAATGAAATTACAGGATAACCATACATGACTCATGAAAAAATTCCGTTCTAAATTTCTAATTTGCGTTTTCCAATGTGTCCTCCTCACTTTCCGAATCAAAATGTCTCCTTTTTCCCGTTATAGAAAATTCTGAGTCGTCCTATATCTCATTTGCGAGCTGCTTCGCTACTTTATTAAATATTTCCTTTTTCTATTTTAATTTAATTCCAAAGTACTCCCACGCCTGGTGGCATTGGAACAGGTCGTACCGTCTTGGTTTACATCTACTATGTATTACGGAAAGTCAGGGAGAGTGTAATTACCGCAATTATTATTGTAAGAATGTATTACCCAAGGTTCACCGCGTACCATTGTCCACAAGCAAGAGAAATACTTATCAAAGTAATCAGCAAATTCAAACGTTTCATTTTTTGACCCGATTCACTCCGACTTACTATACCTATGCCATACCAAATGACAATGGATAGTAAATATTCGAAGTCATTTAATTTATGAAAGATCAGTGAATTTGCTTCGCTTTTTATTTTCTGACGTTTAAAATTTTCGGGTACTTAAGGGTAAAGCTTCTTTAATTATGGCTATTTGAAAACGTACAGCTTTTATACTTTCCAGTCTGCATTTCCATATGATATAAGACAATGATTTTAGTAATACTTTTGTACGCTTCTTTAAGATATTCCATATTGATGGAGAGGCTGCAAATATAGTGTACGCACTTTGAATTGTACCAATAGGTGACATCGCTCGTAGACAGGAATAAAACTAAGTTAGCGCTATGTAATGGTTAAAGTTCAGTAGTTAGTCAGCATAATTGTGTGATTGCGTGAAGAACTAAAATAACAATCGATTTCTACAACATTCTTTTGCTTTTCATGTGTTCACATTAAAACTCATATAAGTGTTTGCATATTAATGCATATAAAGTTATTTATAAAAATTAATTTTTATTATATCGTACGTTCCTTACCAAAAGTAAATATTTTTACGCTGAACCTGATTGATGTAGATTCCTTCTTCTATTGAACTTATATTTATGTGACGAAAATTTAAATATTTTTATAAAGAATTTCGCACATCCATAGATTTATTGGAACCAGCGAAAAAGTACGTGAAATTCCAATAGCAACATAACATAAAACAATTGCTACACATAAATAATATTTTCATAACGGTTCCACCTTTTTCGTGAAAATAATTGTTCATAATTTGCACCGATCCACAAAAATCCCCTAATTTATTAAAAACTGATTGTTACATAAGAAGTTATCATGAATTTTCTTATCGTTCTCTCAAAAAACTGAACCATTTCTCACTCTCAGGCAACGCATCATTCCATCCTTCCATCTTAAAATGTGGAAAAATCTTATCAATTACGTGAGTATATGGCTCAAGTTGCAGAGGAGAAAGAGGGTCCTCCACAACAAGGAAATAAACTACGTAAACGAAATTTTTCATCTCTAAACCAGCTCCATCCCAATCCTTCGAAATTTCATCATAAAAGTTAGGAAAAATATCGCCGTAATCCGGAATTTCTTTTTTTTTTAATTTCATCATCGTCAGATTTAAAATACTCGGACTCATATAAGGTAAGGTAGCGTGAGAGTACACGTATCTAGGTCACCGATTGGTCCCAAGAGACGAGTTGATATGGTCGTTTGACGCGCGTTCCATTCGCTTCAACGAACGAACTTCATCTCATTCATTTGTGCCGCGTCACCTGTCCACATGAAATGAGAACACAATTAATGTCAAAAATACGTGATTCGATTCTTCCAAATGATCCCTCACATGTCACAGATCATCACCTCGTTTAATAATCGGTTTCTAAGGAAATTGACAGCGAAAAACTCAGTGAGTCCGAAGTACGTAAATAGGCATCATATCGAAGGAAACTTTGAACTTGTATTGAACCAGCTTTCCTATAAAGTAGTTATTAGTAAGACGTAGTTATATAAAATCATGTTAGATGAAAAATAATGTCCTGTGTTTAAACCACGTTTATCCACGACGCAGGATTTGGAAACAATTTTACTAATTCTCCATTACGTAACGACTACGGCTATTATAATGTTATTATCGAAAAAAAATGGCACATTATTTCAAAACTATCATAATTTTGGAAAAAAATTGGAAACGGGAGAGAAATCCTACCATGATCTGGAATACGAACCCGGGTCTTACACTAGTAAAGCTAGTATCAACCAGCCCCTATGGATGACCTCCAAGAGAAACATCTTCTCAAATAAAGACGTCCACATACTGAAACGGGGTAAATAATCTGCTAGGTAAGATAGTTCAGAGATAGAATGTCTGCCCGGGAAATGAAAAACCCGCGTTCGTATTCCAGGTCACGGCGGAATTTTTCGCCTATTTCAAAATCATTCCCAACATTCCGGCTTATGCCTGTGCATAGCGATCTCACGATCAATTATTTTCACCTACCATAATATTGTAAAGATATCATAGAAACATTTAATCTACACATTTTCAACCTAAATTTAAATAACACGATTGTATCATTAAATGAATAAATACTTGCAATTGATTTATTGAGCACGTTAAAAGCGCGTAATGACGTTAAAAAATAAAATCACCCGAGTACTTATACCGGTGAAAAAATCCCGCAGATTAATATGCCGCATCCCTCCTATTTCCATCACGTTCTGATGGACGACGATTAACTTCCAGTTGCCGGTTATATTTCAATAAGAGCCGACCAACTGATACGTCGTGTTCAATTTCGTATCCTCTCTTCACCTTCCGAATAGAGGCGACTTAAAATCTCCCTTTCCGCGTTGCTCTGGAGATTGTTCAACCATGCAAAGGAAGATAGAGCAACAGATCTTCTGCATTTTGCGAGCGAGTTCTGACCGTCTGATCGACTTCCAACAGATGACTTCCGATGCGATCCATGTCATTTGCGTTCCTACTCAAGTCTTTATCAATTCTAGAAATAAAATACCCTCACAGCGTCGAAGGTCTTGCCTTTGAACTCCAGAAATCTCTCTTGAATTTCGGTTACTATTTTCGGGCTGTTCGATGTCTCTCGTGGCATTTGCTTGTAAAGATATGACATAAGGAGCGTTTCGTTTCCAGCGTGAACCCTTATAAGCTTAGCCTGGTCGTCCGTCAGCACGGATTTTCACGAAAATTGTTATTAAGGACTTATGGGCAATGGCAATAAGAAAATGAGCGCACACAACCCAATCAGGGGTGCTTCTTTACTAGAACCACAAAACAAACTTGCCGTCACATCTAGTAAAATATTAGTCATACCGATAAAGACTTCGAATAAATTTCTAGAAGTAGTTATGCTTAAGTAAAAGGAAAGGTAATTATAAAGGTGACAAAAAGGTGTTGGAGGAAGCCCAGTGGACACATACCGAAACTGGAGAGCCGCTGAGGGTGCTGAAGGCACACGAAAAACAGAAACATACGACACACAACACATATTTTGAAATCTTGCGTTGTTTTTCGTGTGCCTTCAGCACCCTAAGCGGCTCTCCAGTTTTGTAGAAGTAGTTTATAGAATAATTTTCGCCGAATAAATTTTTATCTAACGAGTAGTCGTATTCAAGAAAATCTAACAAGAATATCCTAATTCACTTTGGACTTAGAAACTTTCTTGGGTGGCTTTTCATTTTTGCCAACGACAACATGATTCGTAGTAAATGAAATAAAATCTCATTTAATTACCCAAAATTACTCTTTAGTGGCGACGCCGGATTTAGTAAGTGAGAGGAAACAGATTATCTACGACGAAAATATGAACGTAAAGACGTTTATTTTCCTGACCTACACGCGGCGTATTTAAGTGAAAAGATATGTACAATTAACGACGATCGGATGAACGTAAACGTAAAAATTACGTTACAACTATATACTCGAGTGAGGTATGTTTTAAATAATTTTCGATTGATTGATAAATTAAAACTGACCAGAAAATACACCGGTAAATCAAAAATTTATATTTCCTTGGCATCATTTCCGACACATCGTTTTATGGTTTTTTTATTCATTATACTAAAATGACGTAAATATGTTTATTAATTCACCAACTTATGAGAGAGAAAAAATTTTTAGTAGACATAAATAAACGGGTCGTGGCGTTTAGCTTTTTTTGAATGGTGCGCGTTCGTTCAAGCTATATCGTAGAGATTCAAATACTCCATCACACGAAACACGCTTTGTGATACACTGTACGCTTTCCTAATTCGTTTTTGTTTTCATTCTTTTCTTTCCAGCGCACGTGAGAGCCATTGCACAGTATCGCAGAGTAAATTATGTCCTACAGTTGCGATCCATCGTATGCTTGGACCAGTTTTTTCAACCGGTGTTACGCGGAACACTGGTGTTCCGATAGCATTGCCTATGTGTTCCGCGAAATATTCCACCGAAAATAATTTTTCGATAAATTTAGATTTTTTAACGAATTTAAAAATAAAAAGTATTTCTATTTTGTTCTCACATCATAACTCCATCTATCGCAGAAGCATCAAGTACTTCTATTAAATACATAAAATATAGGTTATATGTAAATACATATAAATGAATATGTATAAAGGTGTTTCGCCAATTTTTTCCCATTCCAGTGTTCCGCCACTCAAAAAAGGTTGAAAAACACTGGGTTGGACAAACACAACACGTCCATATTCAGTTGATTAAGCGAATAATTATATCTAATTCCTCGTAAATCTACATATGAATTCTTTAAACGCAAAGAAAAAAACAATTTGTAGTCGTTTTCGATTAAAGGAAACTATGATGCATCGTCGTAGTTTTTCTTATTGAACAAAGAATTACGTTATCTTAGTCTGTCTCAGTCGTAATAGAGCGAAGGAGTTAGAAATATATTTTATTAACAACGCCTGCAACTGCATCTCAAGTCGCGTTCGAGGAGACCTTATCACAAACTCCGATCATAGGTTGCGAGAATTGTGGCACAGCTTGAAAAGGGACGTTCCTAAGATACTGAATCCCACGATAAGATATATATATATATATATGTAATAGCGTGACGCAGTTTATCTCTAAAGGAATAATTTTGAAAAAACATAGTCGAAGGGTAAAAAAATAAATGAATTACTGCAATTTGGTGACGTGTTCTCATGTAATTAAAGTTCCCTCGGTTTATCAATCTCAAGACGATTCTGATAACTTCACAGTTTTTTGATTACATATACCTTACCGATTCCAGTCAAAAGGGTTGCTGCGGACGCTGGAATTTGCAGGTTATGGATATTGACGTATTCACGGGAGGGCAAACCGGGCAGTTTCCCGGGGCGGCAAATTCAAGCAGTATGTTTTCGGATTAATTAGTTTCCTTACATTACCTATATTGCTACATTTGTCTTGCTTTAAGAAACTTTACTTTAATATACAGTGCTTACCAAAAGTTTAAGAACACAGTTGAATTTACGGATATCCTTTTTCGTGCTTAAACTTTTGGTATTTCTTTCAGTTTATTTCTTTATCGAAAATAGCATGTAAAAATATGGATTTTGGTGCAAAAAAGTTGTCTTTAGTGTAATATGTTCAGGATTTATGATGTTTTTAAAAAATAGTGAAAACTAAAAAAACCTACATTTTTTAATAACTTTATTTTTTCTCTCTCACAGTATTTTAAATTATGGTATACTTTTTATGAATTCGTGCTCAGCAACATATGTAGAATTCAACTGCACTATTACAAACACCACGAAGAAGACTTATTAGCTCTTTAATAAGTGGCTTTTACTTGATTAATGTGTTATTCCGTTGTATTAGTGTGCAAAAATTAAAAACTTCAGTTATCAATAAGAAAAATTGTGTCTTTCCGATAAAACAGAAAACTTAACATTTCTATACGAAAATATTTCTCTCCTGAAAGTAGCAAGTTCTAGGTCTAGAAATGCATTTACAGGCTTCTAAAAATATTGAAATTTTGATTTGTACTTTCCTATTGTGTTTATGTCACTGTATTATACTGCAAAATAAAAAAAATTAAGTTTTCATTCTGAAACGTCTTGTTCTTAAACTTATGGTAAGCACTGTAATTTGTTCAAATAGAATTATTGTTTTCATTCAACTAAATTATCTAGAATTTAATATTGGAGCGAGGGCGGCAAATCTCTTCTGCCCAGGGGCGGCAACCACGTTTAATACGTCGCTGGTTATGGATCTGTTTTCATGAAGCGAACGTTTTGATCATACCACCCAATGATAGGCACGATATCCTTGGTAACGCAGGCGGACGTTACCAGTCGTCGGGGTGAAGGGGAGCTAGATATCGCGAGAAGAGTCAGAAGTTTAAAAAGATCATAAAAATTTCTGAACGAGATGTTGCATATACATAGGTTAATGAATTGTTTGATATTTTATAGAGTTCCACAATTGAAAACGTGATAGGTTGGGAGCCGAGGATGCGAGAAGACGTATATTTAAGATGTGGGAAAATCCGGATGATTTATTTTTAAAAAATCACAATTGTTCGCTCGAATGAAATAAATACATATAATTCTCTATAAGGCATTCGATCACCTTGTCGTTTATAAAAAAAAACATTTCGCTGCAACATGCCGGGATTCTATCAGATTATTAGAATATTTTCAAATAAACAATGGTTATATTTGGATCGTTAGACAACATTTACCCGAACTTATGAAAATAAATACGTATTAAGCGACAGTAGATTAAAATTTCCTGTTTGGCATTTATCACACAAGATCCTGTGTCCTGTTTTCTCTATCAAAATAAAAAGAAATAATACAAGATAGGAGAGTGTAAAGTGTATCGGCAACAAAACTGCGGAACACCATTACCCGATTGTCTTTCTTCTAAAAAGTTCTTCCTTCTCCTAAGTTGATGCTTGAATAAACGCCTTTACGTAATTTTAGCATAATGACTAAAAATTCAGAACGATATATAGGAAATTATGCCAAGGAAATATTAAATTTTCGATTTCCCGATTTATTTTCTAATCCATTGCAATTAATCAAACATTAGGAAAATTATTTAAAGCATGCTTCATTTGAGTCGAATAGTTGCAGTGTGACCTTTACGTCAAATTTATTTCCAAGCCGTAAATGATATACAGTAAAACTCGTTTATAACGATCACGCCTAAAACGAAAACTCGGCTATAGCGAAGAAATGTCTCGGTCCCTTGAACTTCTCCATAAGGGCATTGGTTAAATTTCTCGGATGTAACGAACACGCATTTTACGAATTCTCGGCTGTAACGAACAAATGTTTGGTCCCGTGGCAAGAAATGCCCCATATATAACGAATTTTGGCGAGCAGAGCGATAAGTAATGAATAGTTTCCGCCCGTTTACCGCGCACTTGTTCGTAGAGATCCCCTTCCTCCATCTACCCCTTCCATACGAATTTCCACGCTCCCTTTGTTTTGAAATTGATATTAAAAATGTGAAATGTTTATGTAAATTAATGACCATAATAATAATATTAATTAACCATTTAAAAAATCGTATGTAATAGCAGTCGAACATTTTACATGCCGCGAAGTTGATAAACATCTCTTTGCATATGTAAGTACGGCATTGAAGTCGACTCACTGCGAATACAGTAAAAGCTGTGTTATCCGGCTATCTTGGGGATTGTGGAAAGCCGATTAGGAGAAATATCCGGTTAGGGGAGCGATTTTCGATTTTGACATCGCAAATTTAGCAATAACCAAACAAAATTGGGCTTAGATTCACTATCGTACTCCCCAAACATAACTTTGCATGGGGTTTGCATTTTCCATTTTAATTCTTCCACACATAGTTAGATATAGACAGTATTTACCCATTCTTATTTAATACGTTGCTACGCTTACATGCAAAACAAAAAGACTATTGAAAAGTTTAGGGCGTCAGGGAAGTTTGGGGATTACGGCAGTGAACTGTTCCCAAAATTGAATTTATGGGATTATATCTTTCTTATTTATCTTTATTTACTCTATTAGAAAAGGACGAAATTATTTAATACTTCTGAACATTTCTGTGGAAACCAGTCATATAATATTTTATCCAGTTCCTCAATTTATGGCTTATGAAGCGTATGATGTTTATTAATTGATTTACTCGTCTCAGAAGATGACACAAATTTCATTAATTTAGCCTTATGAGCCTTTATATCGTAGAGCGTGGAAGATCCGATGTTGAATTCTTTTGCTATGGCTGCTCTATTTTTTTCCTTTTTCAATTCGTTTGATCAGCTCCAGCTTTTGTGTTAGCGTTAAACCAAACTTTTCTCTTCTGTACCTTGCTTTTAGGTATTTATTTTGATTCCATATTCAATGGATGGGTAATTTTTTAAATAATAAAAATCGATAAAACTGGAAATTGTAGAAGTAAACCAAAACATCTAGACAATGCAAATGGCTTACGTAACCAAAAACGCCATGCTTACTCGGCAGCCACAGAAGTATACGGAGTAAATACGTAATATATACATCTTATATTTTAAGAAATTTTAAAGTGGAAGCTGTGGTATTACACATATACAATTCACACAAAAATTCATAAAAAAAGAAAAAGAAATACAAAATGAAATGTATTTGTGTAATTGCCGGTATCTAAGGCTGGCCGGTTCTAAATAGCCGGATAGCACAGTTTTTACTGTATGTGTATACGTGTTATATGGGATGTATAGGCCAAGAACCATGTTTCTCGTATATAACGTAGTCACGCTTATAACGAAGCAATGTGTCGGTCCCCTCAAATACGTATTAAACGAGTTTTACTGTATTTCTTTTCACTCACGAATGTGCGTTCGGACAGATCGAAGCTAATAGACGCTCACGCCGTAAGCATAACGCGCCTTAAAACGTAAGCAATTTTGAAAATATTTTTAAATTTTACGTAAAAATTCCAGCATCGCAACGGAAGAATTTCCGCAACATCCGAAACTGTTAATTTTATCAATTCAGAGAAATACCACGATTATAGAATCGTTCGTGCGCCTGAAAGTATTCTTTCTATTGAAACATTTGAAGAATACCAAGCTCCAAAAGACGCTTACCCAAATTATATCATTATATCGAAAGAATCAAGTCCAAACTGTATTTTTTTATACCGAATGCACACATTTTCCCCATAATATACAGATGCACTGGTTTCGACGCCAAGTCTCTGCAAAGGAAACAATATGCCGCCAAGTACGCTGTCGAGAATTCTCTGCCTGTTTATTCTGAGAAGATAAGGAGAGAACGTAGATTTCACGTCCGAAAGTGATTTGTTGGCTGGATGGATAAGGGGAGAGTCGAGAGTAGCATTCGCCAAATATTCCTCTGACTTCACTCATCCGAAACATGTCTAAGGTTACATTTATCCAACGGCCAAATAAGCATCCAAGCTGAACGAGATTTTCTGACCGGTCAAAGATAGGTCAAAAATAAAAATACGCTTCCTATCACCAGGATAGACCGATTATGATAAAAGTGTATTCGCGTTCTTCCCACTATTGACATCTGAACCCTTAAAAAAATTATTCAGCAAGGATTACTACCCTAATAACTATACTTTTAATGGTCCAACTGCCAGAATATTGCTTGTTTCTTCCATATCTATTGATTGTTTTGTATGTTATTTTTTATAAATGGTTTTTATAACACTGTATTGTATTTTATTGTATATAGTTATTATAACATATCTTGTTTGAAATGTATCTATTAGGTTTTCCCGTTGCAATAAATAAACAACGGTCGTGCTACCAATGTCCAACGTCACGGCAAGCGGCAATTTCCTTTGATATGTTTTTGTCCATATCAATGTATGACAACATTGGTATCGCATCAGTTTAACCCTGGAAATTTCCTTTAGAAATGAAGAAAAAAATCTTGTGTACGAGGAAGATTCTCGCTTTATCGTTCTTTGTTTGAAAATGTCATGCTTTCTCATTCAAGCCATTCATATCGCCTTCTGTGCTACTCTAAGATTTCGAATACTATATTAGAGGGAAGATCTTTAGTAAAAGCAGACACATACGTTTGCGAAAGATAAAAACAATCTGATAGAAAAACCCTTCTTACCGATATATAAACTCTATGGAAACAGATAGACACTATTTTTAACGTTTCTTCTCGTCTAAATTTCTCATAAAAAATCTTCTTTTGAACAAATAGCGTGAATAATGTCGAATATGGCTTTACTGAGCTAACTATGTTCAGAGATAAGTTTTAGGATTGCCATTGGAAAAATGTTTTCTCATCTCTCTTGCGAGATAATTAGCATGTTTATCCATACAACCGCCTTTGGTCGAAGAGGATCCTAAATGCTGCTATCCTGGCTGCTATCTTTACGAGCCCCAGTCCTCCATCCTTGAGAGGTGTTGCAAGTGTGTCTGCGTTTACCCAATGTCGACCTCTTGTCCAAATGAAGTCCACTAGCAATCCCTGCAGAAGCCTTATGAAAAATGGAGGCGGGTTAAAGCACTGTAGTATGTGCCACAAGCGTGGGGCTCGCGTGCGTGTGTGTGTGTAATTGACCGTCAAAAATGACGGGTAAGCACGAGTAAAGTATTAAATTTAAATTAAATTTATATAAAATACTTCAAATGGAATCATCCTTTTTATACACCAAAAAGTAAAATGAAGTATAAAATTCGCCTAATTGAATGTTCCACAAACAAAGAATAGTTTTGGCCATATTAAAGTTGTGCGGCAAGGAGATATTTGTGATGATTTATTTATCCTCAAAATATTTTTTTAATTCGGCTATTTAAATCTCTATATCGTCGTTTCTATGGAAAAACCTCATATCAGAATATCATCCAAAATGGCCGATACTTGTTTTTGCACTCGAAAAAAAGACACAAACTGATAAGAGGTTTTGCAAAATAGAAAATAACGATTTATTATTGGTCAGTATATTACGTGTTTTTGCTACAAGGTGTAGAATATGAAATTGTATAAAATGACATCGAAACTTTCCTTTTTTGTCTCATAAGAGGTTTTGCCATGGAAGCGACGATATACTCGTATAACTTAGGAACGCTCATACATACAATATCAATGAATAATAATGGAATATTTATTTATTTTTGTTACCGTCGTATTATTTACCGTAACCAAGGGATTGTTTAAAAATTCAATATACCGCTGAAATTTCGTGAATATGTGGGCAGATGCGGCGCAAATTTACAATCCCTATTATTCGCAAGAAATCACACGAAACCGGCAACCACGCGAATCACCGTGAGGACGAAAGGCTTCCACGAGAAAAAGACGTCGTAAATTTTCGCGTTAAAAAATAATTCGCGGACTCGCACGCAACCCTTGCCTTTCTCCTTTCCTCTTTCACTCCACCGACGGCTACAACGTTCACGTGAGGGTCACTTGTTACTCATCTCCAAACGAGGTCCCGCCTTCACAACCGCTCTCACTTTCATATCTATACGAAGCAGCGATAAAAAAATTGAGGGAGAAGAAGAAAAAAAAAACTCCCATTGATTCGTATTCCCAATCATATTTGGCTGGAGACTAATCTACAGGGCATTACCGTTCCATCCGGTCCTATCTCCCTTCTGTATTGCCCTCCATTCCTTATCTCTCTCTAAGAATCTCTCGCCTTTTATCCTCCAATCCTTCCCCCCTCCCTCTGGCTCTTACTCTCAAGCGAAACTATTCCCCGTTCTCCTCCCTCCCCCTCCTAGAAAACCCACAATCCCCCCTCCTCCTTCTAACTCGGGGTATCCTCCCCTAGCATATGTATCCATAGCATCTTCGTCGGCAAGTCACTCTCGGGCTATCGACAGGTGAGCGTCGGTGTACACCTAGTTCGACAAGGGATTCAGTCGGACCAACTCCGGCATCGATTCCAAGTAAGCGCACATTTAATCCTTAAATAAGACAGCGCCATCGCCATCCGAGAGAGAGGGAGAGAAAGAAAATATTTTGCGACGTGACGTCCGACTTGGTGTCACTGAACTCAACGCATAAATTGAATACAGTGAAGTCACTAAATTTCGAACACACTAAGCTTCCAATAGAAACCAGTTTAATTTAATTTTCATATTTATTTCACCGCGACAGCTTTTTATATCTGATACAACACGATTCATTTTCAAAAGCATTCCATAATTGTGCCGGTATTCAAACATGCAGTTCGGTGGTACACGGTACGTCTTGTGTTTCCTACAACTTTCAAAGCTTATTCATGTCAAATTATGGTTACCGGTTCATTAATATAGCTTATAATAAACGTGCATTATGCTGAATTAATTATTTATGGGTTATTATAGTCTTTTAAAGGTGTTTTAAGAACTTGTTTATCTACGTCCGTACATATTACGGTCACCTGATACGGAAGTCACGAGTTTCGAAATTCTCAAGAGTTTCCAACTGCCCTATTTAGTTCGATCGAACGTGACCGCACTGTATTTATTTCATCCTTGTTTCGTTGGTACAAACAAAATGGGGTACGAATAAACATTCTTGAGTGGAACTGGCGTTGCAACTAACATAAAAAAGTTTTTTTTTAAGGAGCATCTCCAGTTCCAAAGAAATAGTAACTTCCGCGAAGAATAACTACCGAATGTATTCTTCAGGCAGACCCGTCGGATGGCACATACATCGTGGCAAAGTAAAAATAACGCTTTTAAGGAATACCGGTTTTTTTTAACGAAACGATGTTTACCAAAATGAAAGTGATTGATTTCGGGTGCAGAAAGAAAGAAAAAAAAACATTCGGCGACGCGCTCGATAAGTGTTATTCAAACTTTTTTTTGGGCGTACCCTTTAGGCAATTCCATCGACTACCTGTTACCCCTAAATGTTTTCGAAAAAGAAGAAATTATCCTTTAAAAAACGTTATCAAAATCATCTCGAAGAAGAGTAAAAATGTAAAATTTCTCTGTACACTTACCAAACAGTTTATTTGAGCATTTTAATGAATGTGAAAGCTGAAGTAGAAAAGGTATTGTGGTATACGAGGTAACTAAGATAATACCATGATTTTGCTGGTATCACTTTGGTAATTGGTACCACACTTTAAATACCACGGCGCTAGATGATGTCAGAATTCTACCTTCCGCTGCGGAAATTGTTCCGATTATTCCTGGTAGAACCTCTCCGTATCGATTATAAAATAAGCGAAGATAAGCGTTGGTCACTGAAGCGATCAAATCTTCAGTTACCGATCTTGCTTAGGTTATAAAATAACCAAAGGTGTTCAAATAGGTGAGTGGCATCATTTATTTATCTATAAGCATGCGTATGAGGTATTTCCGGAAATTTAAAACGGGATCCTCGGGATTAAGAGCCAGTTTCCATTTATTCGGAAAACTCGTTTATACGCAATCCACCTGGTCGCGCGTCGAGAAAGTTTTATTCCATGGGTGTTTTCGGCGCTATATTGAAATGTATTCCATGGAATTAAAAGATCAAGTCAAGCCAATAAATTTAAAAAAATTTGAGTCCTCCAGGTGACACTCGAAATGTTACGTCGTTTTACCGTGATTACAAATCTTTTCGAAGTCGCTTTCGTCAATATTATTTTCTGATGGTAGTTTAGTCAAGGAAAAAAATCACTTTGATCGATAACGAAGATATATGTTTCGGGTGGCACAGTTCAGTTGTCCGAGATCTCATTGCCTCGTTAAAGAAATAATCGAAATGAAGCCGATCCTCGATTACTCTTTTGCCGGCCCGTAGTTAACGCAAACCTTACATTCTATAACTGAAGTTGCCTATGACTATTCTATTACCAGATATTTGTTCTCCTTACGCAAAGAAGGATCATCTTTAGTATTATCTAGAGAAGAATTAGCTCAGATCGAGTAAACAGATAAGGAGTTTTTTTTCACATTCGATTGTATATACTGCATGATTCAGGGTTTGCTGACCTTTTCTCATACACGGACCACACGCTAGCAGAGAATGCGTATATACAAGGATTATTTTTCTGTAGCGGGTTTCTACTTCTACCGTTTCTAGAGATCCATTTTTTTAAATCTCTGGCTCAATCCCACCTTCTTCACCGTTATTTCTAGCTTTCATCTGTTTTTCAATTAATAACCCTATCCCCTTACGACAACTTCGCGGGTCACACGTTGAAGACATCCGATAAATAAACGTAATAGTTGATAAAAGGTTGAGAGGGACCAGGTCAACCGCAAAGTAGCCGTCGTCGGAGGTAGTTAGCAGATTTATAATCGACAAACACCTAGGTTTAATTCTCATAGATACAGATTTGCTTTACTCAACTTAATAATGTCTGCAGGAGTTATCAACGTTGGACTCAAGTCGTGAGGTAAGCCGACATTTTATTTACGGAATTTCGTGATTTCTATACTAATGTTTTTGCAATTCGAAACGAATGAGGCCTAAAAGCGTACGCGTGCAGCCGAAGGTACGTGCAAGTTTTAAAGGGGCATGCAAAAGTGTTATAGGTCATAATTTTTCTTCTTCGCGCATGACTTAGGAATCAAAGCTTACGGGATACCGACCACGAATGATCTTCAAAAAAAACGTCGAATGCAAGTTTATACCAACAAAGTTATATTTTCAAAGAAACATTATCAAAGAATTTTCGCGTACCACTTCGTAGAAGCCTAAGCGACAGAAAATAAACTACAAATATATCGGCCATTTTGGAAACACATGAAAAACACAAATCGATCGCACTACCTTTTTAATAGTTTATATCCATAAAAAGTGAGTTGTTTATGTAAAAACAAGCGCTGCTCATCTCTTTGTCACTTTAAAAATGTGCTCAGGGATAAGCGACTATTTTTTTATTTTAACGCTCGGAGGTGTACAAAAGGAAAAAAAAGATTACAGACTCTCTGACGTAAATCTTAAAAATTATCACACCATAGTGGAGAACAATAAGCCACGGCGCGTAGGTAATCGCTTTGTAACTTCTATTCTAAAACCCTCCGACCTTTGGAACGGTTAAGTCTTGTGGCGACACCTCAAGCTCGATATCTGTCATTGGTCAATTGATTCCTTCCTTGCCCTAGTTTCATGTTTCTCTCCTAAACAATTAAGTTCTAATCTTATCTCCTAGTGTACTCGTCGGCACTCCATGTCCGTAGATACCTCTCATCTGCGCGCAATAGGCGCTCCGTTTTAGAAAAATGCGCCAAGTGTTGAAAACAAGGTTATACGTATTTCCTCTACATCAGCCGATCGCGACAGAAAACGGTGACTGGTCTCGAAACTTCGTTGTCTCTCTCTCTCTCTAATTAAAAATTATTTCCCAGGTTATGAATGTTTTCAATGTTCTATTTTTTATATGAATTTTCCGATAGTGTACTCGGCAGCGAAAAATTATGCGGTAGGCGATAATTTTTTGTTTAGTTTCGACAAAGATATGGAATTTATGACTTAAAAACTATTATTACTAAAAATTATACTGTAGTTTTTCGACAAAATCGTTCCGCGACCATTTATCCGGTTTGGAATAATTTAAAATGTTTATGCAAATTGAGGTAACTGCGCAAAGAAAAAAGTATATACCTATTTAGAAAACACCGGAAACGATCGATTCATAAAATTCCGTTATGTCTGAATATAGAAACAAAGACGCTAGTCGTTTCCTTCCATGTTCATCACGTTAAATCGGTCAATTCAATAATCTCGCTAGGCTGTTAAAAACTGCGCCGCTGTTGATTTCGAAGATACTGCGGCGAGTGTTTTCACTGTTTTCCGACAAGCAAACGCCGTCCTTGATTTCCTGATTTCCAATGCATCCGGTCGGAATCCGAATTCAACCGGATACGCGTTGCCAAGATACCGTTCGGATGCTTCAACAAATAGAGGAAAAGCGCCCCATTACATAGATAAAAACCGCGGAATTTCCCTATACTTCTCGGATTGTATCGATCACCTGACGACAATTCCTCAGCCGTATTCACGTCGTTTACGCACAAATGGCTGGTCTCCCCTCCTATCTCTCTGCCTGTTTCATAACATCATCCCTGTCGATAATATCTAAGTACGCGGAGCAAAGACTTTAACGATCAGATCTCAGCTTCCTTCTTCACTCCATGACATCCACTATAAACGGATTCATGAAATCGAGCTATTTATTCCATTTTACTCGCGTGCCATTCCTTAAAAATATATATGGTCCTAAATGATGTGATGAAGTGGGGAAAGTTAACCTCTCCATTTCTCCTGAGTCCACTCCCAACGCCTTTGGGTTTCTGGGTGGAGGTGAGCGCATTGACAGAATGTAATCCACATAGAAAAGGAACCCGTCTCCCTAGTAGTAGGTCCTCTTACTCGGTGGAAGGTCTTCTACAAGGTCCTTTGCAGACCTGGGTCTTCGATGCCTGTCCCAAGGCATCGTCATATGGCCCTAAGGAATTTAAGGATATAACCTATATAAAAATAGCGAAAGAAGATACGGTGACGATAGTAATCTACCAACATCGTCATTATGACAATTCTACATCCTTCGTTTTTGCACTTTAACTACATTTGTCTAAACTGTAATACATTTTCTTAAAATATACATCGATTTTATTGCGACCTTTTCAACCATTTTGGACAAAATTTTCAATGCGCCATCTAGAGAAAAGTCTTGGGAAACTTTCAATGCGTATAAACTATATAAAAGAGTGACACTTTGTGTGTAATGCTTTTTGAAGCTTAATATGTATCTCGCAAACGACTGAACCGAATTTGATGCCATTTTCAGGATAGCATTATGATATAATAATAAAAAAATGTTTTAATGTATCGAACTCGAGATCAAAGACCCGGGTTCGACTCCAGGTGATAATTTCCATTTCCAATAAGATAACACGTAAAAATCAATTTTTCGCCGTGCAGGATTTATTATATGTATTTGACGCGTTTCGCTTTCTAAATGTTCGAATGATCGTAATTATCCCCTTAAATTTTAACGGGCAATTCTACTAGTATAATATAATATACAGATGCCTTTAATTCAATGCGAAACTGTCGAACGAGATTAATGAGTGAACATTTAATGCCCACCAATATAGCATTCTGATGACGTCACTAACTTGATGTTGAAGAACATTACATATTTCATTTTGCATCAGACTTGACATGCGTATATGTGCATTCAATTTCTGTTGGCTGCTCCAAATTCGAAAAATTCTTTGTAACCCACAATATACTTCGTCATTTGCTTCCACGTGTTTCGTCTGCTCTAAAAAGAAAACGGTATTTTAACAATTTTCAATTCCCTTTTCAGGTAGCGAAAAGCACCTTACCTTGCCTGGCTCATAATGGCAATTGGAGGGATCCACATTTTCTTGGCGCTATGCCTGGCTGCTGTTGTCCTCTCCCCTTGCTCCACGGCTGCCAAAAGTGAGTGATGGCTTCGATCCATCTGATCCTTTGGAAATGAAAAAAGCGTAGATTTTAAAGTGATGAATTCGTTTGTGTCGTTGCACTGATAATTTAGCATCATCTACTCTTTGGAATACTAAATCGCTTTCAGTGTCTTATCAAGGTTAAATCTTCAAAAGGTTTGACATATATGGGGAAGCGCTGCAAGATCAACGAAAAAACGATGGCTTCGATAGAAACAAAGGTAGCTCGGAAGAGCCTCTGAGATACTACGAATTAATATTCCTTCTTTTTCCTCCTCAGATTTAGGCGAAACATGCACCGACCAAGCAGACTGCGGAAACGATCTTTACAATTGCAAAGATGTATGCGTTTGCATCGAGACTCATGTTCAAGTGGGCAACACATGCAAAGCAAGTGAGTATTACAGTCCCACTCAAAGAACATGACGATTTCACAACCTTAGGTCAAGGAATATTTAAATATATTACATTAAAACATTTCTTGCGAAATTCGTAAGTTATTGCCGTTTAGCATAATTTTATTTCCGACCACTGTCTGATGTATTTTTAATTAATTGCTTCAGCGTAGACTCAAGGTATTCTGACAGCCCTTGGAAAGAGACCTAAATGATATCCTTCGAAAAAAACGCTTTCGTAAAATTCACAGGAAATATTATATTTAGATTTTGTTTGTAACAAGTATAAAGTTTTTCGTGTATTGTCACATTATAAAAAAAATAAAAAAATATACTATGATTTTAAAAGATGTGCCCCTAACTATATGGCGCCCTAGGAAATTTCCCAACTTAATTATACGAAATGTCCGACCCTGGAATGCTTAATATATACCAATAACATTTAATACATTTTCTCCTTCCGCCAGTGTTAATAAGAATCTTTTTATACAGATGAATTGATACTCTTCTTTCCAACGCAATCTAATCGCGAAGTGCTTTCGCAGAGGCGGGGTCCCCGTGCACGGTACCAACTGACTGCGTGGATAATGCATCGTGCGATCCTCCAGCAGCCGGTGGAAAGGATGATGGCAATAAAACGTGCGCTTGCAAGGCAGGCTTCAATAAAGATGATGATGGATTTTGCTCAAAAGGTAGGGTTCTTAGTAAAAGACATGCGAGTCGGATAGGGGAAAAAACTCATCGAGAGTCCATCCCTATTCTTAATCTATATATATATATATAGTGTGTCACTTCAAACAGTATATGTTTCTCCGTCGCTGAAGAAGGGCATCAGCCCGAAAGCTCCATTTTTGTGTAGTTTTTGTTCTTTTGTGTTTTTCGTGTGTCCTCAGCACCCCCAGCGGCTCTTCATTCTAGGTAAGTGTCCACTGGGCTTCCTCCAACACCTTGTTGCTACCCTTATATATATATATATATATACACATGACGGAAAGATATTTTACGCTGGTCAAAGACATCTTTCATTTTTATTAATCATTAATAACTTTTATATTAACTTCGAAACATACACATACTAGAAAAATTAGCTGGCTTTGCTCCGGCTTACGTTATAAATCAGTGGTGCACAACCTACGGCCAGCGGGTCGGAAGCTGCTCGCGAAGGGTTTTTGTGCGGCCCGCGAAGACAAGACGAAAAAGCAATACGAAAAATTTAATACACAAATCCATACATTTATATGAAATTTTTGTTACTAAAGCTTTAAATGTTGGAATTTTTACCATAAAAATCCTATTTAACTTGATCTTCACTTAAGTGGTGCCTAAGGATACAAAGATAACTTCCGATTTAAACTTTAATTCAACCCGCAGAAGAACTGGCAATTCCCAATGCGGTCCTCCATTTAGAAAAGGTTAGGCACCACTGTTTTAAATCGACATTACTGCAAGTATACAACCGGTATAGCATGTGAGATTAGTTCCGATTTAAAAGTATTGATCTCGCTGCAATTGTACGATATTCAGCATTTTCCATTGTTACAAACCTGTAAAAATACCTTTTTTCTTGATTATAAACTGAATTTTTCGCTATATCGGCTTAGATTCGAATTTTGTCCTTTCAGCTTCATACATGTTTTTGTGCCGAGTTCGTGTCATCATTTAAGGCAATTTAAATTTTCAAAAGAATAAAAGCCTGCACGTCAAGCAATCAATTTTTACGTGTTATCTTATGGAAAAACGTTAATCTCCTATACTGGCAGCACTGACTAACCCCGGTTGATCAAGCCTTGACCATTGATTAAGTTAAGATGTACGTACGAACAGTACCAAATCTGGTTGTTCTAGGTTTTATAGTTTGAGTGTGCACAATGAAGCAAACTATCTTTCGAAAATATATGTATACGTCAAAGAAGATATTGGTTTCGACCCCTTCAGTAATCATGGCAACAATAATTTTACATTGTTAAACCGTTGAAAATTTCTCACTTCTTATATTTTATAAAATTTATTTATGAAACAAGTATCCATAACCATTACTTGTTTATTCCTTTAATCGTGGATTTATTTTTCATTGGTCATAGACCCAAATGCTAAACGAATGGAAATATAACCGTGAAGTGTTCTCTAATAAAAAAATGCGCGTCTGTAGTTTTAATTTGAAACTTTTCTTAGCTCTATTTAAGACACGTCCAGGCAGTCATTACGACAAAATCATCAATATCCATCGATCTGGTAGCTATTTTTTACATCTCCTAACGCTGGCTGTCAACTTGTTTTTAAAAAATAATTTTCAATCCTATGAAAAGGTAAATTTAAAAAATGATTCTATAGCTCATTATGATGTTATGAATTATTCTTATCGAAGAAAAACATCGAATCGTTTCGGTGTCCATATGTAAAGTTCCGTTATCTTTAAAATTTAAACCGTCAATCATATATTCATATTCAACCTAAAAAATTGCGATCCACTCATTACTTTGAATCCAATGTAATTAAGTGAAAGAGAGATCGTAGACGAGGTAACCGCGAAGTTGCACACAAACAAGAGACAAATATAAAAATTTTATAATTGATAATTCCACTTCGATTTGTTTTTATTCAAAGCATGTAAGATTCTCAGTAATGTGTTTCTACAATTCAACAATATGTTTAAGGCCATCACTGTGACTCACAAGGAGACGCTACGGAGTGTAACTCTCAGATTTGATTCATCTTCTACCAGTGGAAAGTTTAGGTCAAAAAAAAATACCATTTCGGAATTAGGGGCCAACGCCCTTTAGTTTAAGAGAAATAATTAATTAAAAAGTACAAAAATGGACCTATCTCAATAAATACTAGTAACTTCGCTCTTTTGTTCATAAGCAACCGTAGCCTAGGGGATAACGAGTAGGACTTTCGGTGCATGGTCTAGCGGTTCGAGACCGGCGTTGTTCAACTTTTTTTCTCGTGTAAGATTTCATTTTTCGTGCTAGTTTTTCTCCAATTTTTCGGAAAATAATTATTCACCGCAATTTTTTTTTTCACCCAGGATAATTGTTTTTAATCACCAGACCACTATTTTCCCCCATTTTCAGAAAATATTATACACCGCTATTTACGTATTTTATTCCCAACCTATTCCCTCAAGAAAATTAGTCGCGTCTCTCCATCACTGCACTGACACTCTCCGTAGACATTGGCGTATTCTTTAAGCTGTGATATTCCGCCGTAATTGCACTTCCACCCTTTATATCTAGTTTACGTTTCCCGCGCATTCCTTTGGATGGTAAACGTACGAAAAAAAACGATAATATAAATATTCATGGCAATAGGAGCAGCATATAAATAGCTGCGAGTTGCGCGAATTATTTCTTAATTTAAAAGAAGTTTCGTTCACAGACGAAATTAAAATAAATCGCTGCAACTGTGGCAAGCGTTCATTTATATGTTGCTCCTGGTGCCATGAATATTTATGTTTTCCGTATTTCTTCGACGATTATCATCCAAAGGAATGCGCAGGAAATTCATACTAATTTTGAAAGGTGGAAGGTGTCTACCCAGCGACGGGCAGATGCAGAGCGAGGAGCTCGCAGAAATTATTCTTCGTGGTCATACCTTCCGATGCAATATGCCTGTACCAATAATAACTAATAAGATGGGTTACTTTATTATTATGTGCAAATATATTCTTTATCTTTAGCTCTCGCAATAATCTTCTTCACGCAGGAAAAATGATAAAAACTTACAATAATAAATTCACGGGATTTTTGAGGGTGTAAGTTGGGAATAAAATACGTAAATAGCGGTGTATAAATATTTTCTGAAAATGGGGGAAAATAGTGGTCTAGTGATTAAAAACAATTATCCTGCGTGAAAAAAAAATTGCGGTGAATAATTATTTTCCGAAAAATTGGAGAAAAACTAGCACGAAAAATGAAATCTTACCCGAGAAAAAAATTTGAACAACGCCGGTCTCGAACCCCGAGACCATGCACCAGAAGTCCTACTCGTTATCCCCTCGGCTACGGTAGCTTATGAACGAAAGAGCGAAGTTACTAGTATTTATTGAGATAAGCCCATTTTTGTACTTTTTAATTAATTATTTCTCTTAAACTAAAAGGCGTTGGCCCCTAATTCCGAAATGGTATTTTTTTTGACCTATACTTTCCACTGGTAGAAGATGAATCAAATGTGAGAGTTACACTCCGTAGCCTCTCCTTGTCAGACACAAATATAATGACCCTTATGCCTCTACAACACAACCCTACTGAAAGTAATATTACCTCTTTTCCACCCTCAGACTTGGGAGGACCATGCGCGAAGCCCGAGGATTGCCTTTCTCCCACAATGACCTGTGGTACCAATAACACATGTATATGTGCAGAGGGCTACACTGAAGTCGACAATAAATGTAAAGCTAGTAAGTTCATCGGTCATTTATTTGCATTATTGAACAATTATTTCTTTAAATATATATAAAATAAGCGTCCTTTATGTATATTTCCTATCCTCGAAAAAAAATTATTCTGGTCAATGGTCACTATTAATCAATCCCACTGAAAGTGATATTACCTCTTTTCCACCCTCAGATTTTGGAGGAACATGCGCGAAGCCCGAGGATTGCGTTTCTCCCACACTGACCTGTGCTGCCGATAAAACATGTAAATGCGCAGAGGGCTACACTGAAGTCGACAAGAAATGTAAAGCTAGTAAGTTCATCGGTCATTTATTTGCATTATTGAACAATTATTTCTTTAAATATGTATCAAATAAGCGTCCTTTATGTATGTTTCCTATCCTCGAAAAATATTATTATTCTGGTCAATGGCTTCTACTACACAATCCTACTGAAAGTAATATTACCTCTTTTCCACCCTCAGACTTAGGAGGAACATGCGCGATGCCCGAGGATTGCCTTTCTCCCACAATGACCTGTGGTGCCGATAAAAAATGTACATGCGCAGAGGGCTACACTGAAGTCGACAAGAAATGTAAAGCTAGTAAGTTCATCGGTCGTTTATTTCTATTATTGAACAATTATTTCTTTAAATATGTATGAAAAAGCGTCTTGTATGTAAGTTTCCTATCGTCGAATGCTTTGCTTAATATAACACCAACGTCAAGGAAGAGTGAAAGAATTTTTCCAATAACAGGAAACACTGTTACTCTAATTCGAAATAGGTTGGCATGAATCAGTAAACGCTCTCGTATTTAACTAACCTTAACCATTGATTATGTTAAGATGTAAGTAGGAACAGTACCAAATCTGGTTGTTCTAGGTTTTATAGTTTGAGTGTGCACAATGAAGCAAACTATCTTTCGAAAATATATGTATACGTCAAAGAAGATATTGGTTTCGACCCCTTCAGTAATCATGGCAACAATAATTTTACATTGTTAAACCGTTGAAAATTTCTCACTTATTTAGTAACTTTTATATTAACTTCCAATTTTATTATATTTTATAAAAGTTATTTATGAAACAAGTATCTATAACCATTACTTGTTTATTCCTTTAATCGTGGATTTATTTTTCATTGGTCATAGACCCAAACGCTAAACGAATGGAAATATAACCGTGAAGTGTTTTCTAATAAAAAAATGCGCGTCTGTAGTTTTAATTTGAAACTTTTCTTAGTTCTATTTAAGACACGTCCAGGCAGTCATTACGACAAAATCATCAATATCCATCGATCTGGTAGCTATTTTTTACATCTCCTAACGCTGGCTGTCAACTTGTTTTTAAAAAATAATTTTCAATCCTATGAAAAGGTAAATTTAAAAAATGATTCTATAGCTCATTATGATGTTATGAATTATTCTTATCGAAGAAAAACATCGAATCGTTTCGGTGTCCATATGTAAAGTTCCGTTATCTTTAAAATTTAAACCGTCAATCATATATATTCATATTCAACCTAAAAAATTGCGATCCACTCATTACTTTGAATCCAATGTAATTAAGTGAAAGAGAGATCGTAGACGAGGTAACCGCGAAGTAGCACACAAACACGAGACAAATATAAAAATTTCATAATTGAGAATTCCACTTCGATTAGTTTTTAATCAAAGCATGTAACATTCTCAGTAATGTGTTTCTACAATTCAACAGTATGTTTAAGGCCATCATTGTGACTCAGACACAGATATAATGACCCTTATGCGACTCCTCGTATTTATTCAAGGCGACACGGAGACTTGCCATCTATTTGGAAATTATCTATTTGTACCTCTCGCAATTACAGTCATAGAGTAATTGCGACGAAAATAGATCGGAAAGACTGATCGCCGATGTTCTTTTCTTCAATCTATCCTTTAGATCAGTGGTCTTCAACCTTATTTGATTCACCGCCCACTTTTACTATATTTTGCCATTTACAATAAGTTCACCGCCCACCTTCCGTGTCAACTTAACAATAAAATTTTTGATAAAATAAATGTTTAAAAAGACATCAAATTTAACCATGTTTATAAATCCCAAATCTAATATTTAAACAAACATTTTACAGACAATTCAATGTGTACTTTGTGCTTGGTTCCTACAAACCAGGGAATCAATGTCAGGCTTCAATTCTGTAAGGGACATTCGAAGATCTCCTCTTTCTGTTACTTGTAAGCTATTTCTTTTTTTGGACAGGAGATCGTTGACTGCACTGAATCCCTTCTCGACTAGATATAAGGTTGGAAAAGCTAACAAGAGCAACGATATTTTCTTCCACAAGCGTTGATACAGAGAGGGCATTTTCTTGTTCTGCCATAGTTGTACATATCCACCTTGACTGAAATGGGCTTTACACTCCTCATCATGAAGTAATTCTATTATCTTCTCTTTGTATTTAATATCCACATCACGTACATTTGTGATGAATGGAGTCACCATCCATGCTTCCATTGTACGTTGTCTCATTTGAGGATATGTGTGCGTATTATTAAAAATTAGAATAGCATTTGGTGAGTCCTTTAACGCCCACCAAAAACCCTAAAACGCCCACTCGTGGGCGCTATCGCCCACGTCGAAGACCACTGCTTTAGATCTCGATGCCGAATGCGTCCAAACGAAAGACTGCGGGAAACCAACATTGACCTGCAAAGCCAAGAAATGCGCCTGCTCCGACAAATACTTTCGGGCTGGTAAAGAGTGCAAAGCAAGTGAGTACTAATTTAATTGATAATCATAATAATAATTAGAGAAGACTGCATTTCAAATTTGAAATGTTACCAGCATTTTTAATAGAAAACAGAGAAGCTTGAAAGTTTATTGAATATTATTTTTTTAAATTTCATATCTATAATACTTAAGTACTTAGGGTAAATGCCCGTCAATATGCCGTACCTCCCTCCCTCCTTCTCCGTCCCTCTCTAACACACCCCCCTCCCTCTGCCTCCTTACCTCCCTCTCGTTCGATACATCTACGTAAATGCTTCGTATTTCTATGCTATGACGTATGAGTATTGAAGCTATAATATGAATCTCGTGTCTCAACAATGACATTCGTTGTCCAGGAAACTTATCGATACGACCTTCGAATTTTTTTCTGACCATCTCCTTCACCTGCATGCACCCTATACAAAGAAAACTAAAAGGGAAGATAATTGTAATGTACGTAATATTAAAGTTCCATCGCAGTGGATGCCCATGTGTAACATTTCGGAGCCGGTATCCAGGGAGAGAGTGGGTGGAGGAAAGCTTTAAAAATTTGTGTTTTTTCTTGGGCGCATTTTTTAAGAAAAATATTATAAACTCGTTATATTCGTGTAATTTTCCCCCAAAAATGGAGAGTAAGCATGAATGAAGTATTAAATTAAAATTAAATTAGTATAAGACGTTCACCTTAGCTGGAGGTTAATTCAGAAGTGCTTCGTAATATAACAAATTCATGGTTCAATTTCTACATCTATCAAAACTTATACAACAAATGTATATTATAACGTTATTATTATACACTGGCGATTTAAAAAAGTTAATCAAAGGTACTTCCATGATTTTCCAGGCCGTTTGCTTCGGAAAACTTGAAGCCACAGAATAAATACGGTTGAAATTGAAATCAACAACTTAATTATAACTATACTACAGAACAAAACAAAAACGAAACAGTGAACAGCGATAAAAAAACCGAATTATTATGAATGTTTCTCATATAAAAGCAACGAACCCGCAAATGTTAAGATTTCTGATTGTTAAAAGCGCAAAAACACGTCGTTCTTTCGGATTAAATGGACTGCGAACGGAATCGAAATCTCTTGGAATGAGAAATAAACCTCCTATTTTCCGTATAAACGTTCAATTTTCGAGCTAGTATCTCCATTATGACCTATTTCAAATGAAAAATACGCTGCACTGATTTTCGTTAGCACTATCCAAATAAATATAACATCGTACTGCTCCGGAATTCGACTTTCTGTTGGCGTGCCGAGTTTTAGATGAATGTTTTAACTTGAAAAGACTCGAAGAACTTACTTAATACTTAAAGATGTTTATCTAGCGCGATTTTTAGAAAATCCACAAATTAGATTTTAAATAATTGGTCAATGTAGCTTCCTTCAAGAAGCTCGATGAACCGTTACACGAAAAAATGAGAAAATTAACTTAACATAACTATAAACACCAAAAAATCTGACGACTTCCACCATATATATGTATGTAGTGAAGAAAGTGGAGAAAATAAAAAAAAGATATTTATTTTTTTTTTGCTCTTGTTGCCATAGCGACGGAAAGAAATCTATAAGCTAACGACATTCAATATATTGAACATAAATGTGGACGGACAATCGAAAAATTATGTGAGATACATTCTCTATGAAGAAAATTACAAAAAAAAGTTTTCCAAAATTACATTGTTTACAGATATGATAATAAAAAATGTTTACGCGAATTAAGCCTAATTTGAGATATTTGACGAAAACGGACAAAACAAGTTAGGAAAGTGTACAACGAATTGCATGCACACGTAAGGAAATTAAACGTTTGCTTGTGAGATTGTTTACGTTAGCAACAATGAAGAAGTAGCCGTGCAAAAAATTTTCTAAGTTCAACGCGAATTAAGACTCTCATTTGATTTTATCGATAACGGCTACTCCTACGATAAAAATGTATAGGAAAGGAAATACTCTTCTTTGCTAGTTCTACAACTTTTATTTGAAAAATATTTTGATATGAGCAATACTTTACGAGATATGACATAAATTTAATTTTTTGTCACCAGTAAAGTGGTACCCCTGATTGGCCTGCGTGATTCATTTTTGCGATTTTCTTATTATCTTTGATTGTAAGTCCTTAATATCAAACGTCTTCAAAATCCGTTCGGTAGAAGCCGAGAACGAACATGCGGACGGACGGACAGACAGACAGCGAAAAGCGCCTAATTACTAATAAGAGCCTCCAATTACGGTTGACCGATTTTAGTCGAAAATATAATCAGACCTTTACTTTCTAATAGGGATCTTGCATGTACAATTTTGTGCTGATACGACTTTTAGTTTTTTAATTAGATCGCGCACAAAATTCCTATCACATACACAAACACAGACATGACCGAGAAAACAGAGAAAAAGTATGCAGGGAATCTTAAAACGGATACTTTCGTCGAAATATCTAATTTGTTTTTTTACTAAAACAATGCTTTCTCTGCAGTGCGTGTGGAAAAAAAACGTAAAGAGGTAACTTCGTCGCAGTGTTGCCAATACCGTGGGATGTAGGGAAATTTCGGGTTAAATCTTGGCTCCGTGGGAAAAAGGGAAGTTCTTAAAATACTGCTCGAAATGCGGGAAATTTTCGTATTACCGCATTTATTAAAATAAAATAACTTTAAAAATTTATTACTAACGCATTTTATTTTTTGCTTTTAAGTCTTTCAATTTTCGTTCATTTATTTATTATAAAAAGCAATTAATAACTCAGTAATGACGCATTAAAATGTATAATAGTCGCGTGTTTTTGAAGGATCTGCCCCTTAAAATCGTCAAATATATGTGGTCACCCTCGTTGCACTAGAAGCCCTTTCATCACGCTATACAATGTATAACTAGGGTATGGATTTTTCGGGTTTTACCCGATTTTTACCCTCCGAACGGCTTTTTTGAAATTCGGGTAAAACCCGGAAAACCCCGAAATCATTAATTTTATCGCACAAAACTTTTTAGATTAAAAATTTTATTTTAATGCTTTTATGCATCTCAGAACTTGGATGAGCTCTGTGATGTTCGTTGAACTGAAATATATACATATATATATATATATATATATATATATATATATATAGTATTATATATTACATATACTAATAATTATTCATTAGCAAATCGAATATCCATTTTACTAGATTTTAGAATTAATGTGTACATTTGTCCACCCATTCTGTACTCGTGTCGAGCCATATCCCTTCATCGGATTACCCCTTTTCGCAGCTATGTACCACCTCGCTTGCGCATTTTGGGACCTTAGGCTTGTAACATAGCTATACAGTGTAACAAATGTCGGAAAATAACAAGTGGCGCATTGTGTATCTGTCAGAGTAGCACAAAGTATCAAATTAAAGAAAATGCACACTCGACCGAAGATACCAATACGCTCGATATCACTCGAATCTACAGTAAGCCATTTAGTTTATTATCATACATCGACATGGTGAGAGCGCTACTGGTAAAAATACTTTTGCGGACAAACAGTTAAGAGATTTAAAGTCATATTTTGATGAGGATATTATTAAGTTTTGGGTTGATTGTGGTACCCGATACCCTAAATTAAGCAAGTTTGCCCTAACATTACTATGTATGCCCACGGGTAGCTGTGATGTTGAGCGTTCATTTTCTCATTTACGTCATTTGAAAACTCCAGAAAGGAGTAATGTTACGGGAGAAAAACTCGCCATGCAAATGTTATTGTATGTAAACCATAAAAATAATTGTTAAATAAACATTTAAAATTTTAAATATTTTTTAAATCATCCGAATTACTCTATATTAACCCCGATATTTACCCAGATTGAAATTATTTATAGACCACGATAAATTTATGCCATATTCACACCCGATTTTTACCCGAATGCAAAGAAAAATAATAAAACCCGATATTTACCCCCCGAATGGATTTTTTTTAAAACCCGAAAAATCCGCACCCTATGTATAACCAGGACTTACAATGTAACCACACAATGTAGCCAGGACTTGATAGTGTACGCCGAGCCGCGGACAATATAAGATACTTTTCAGCTTGCGTTAATGTTTCTAGAAACAATAATAATGAAAAATACAAGACCCTTATTTAATATCAAGATGAGTGACAGTCGTGAAGATGAGATTACCAGAAAGCGTAAGAAAGACGATACTCCGCAGAAAGTTAAAGCAGGGTGCGGTGAATTGTGTATGTATATACACTATTTGCTGGATATAAGTGTAATTGCCGTGTTAATGTTTACTAAATGCTTCAAATGAATTTAGTCTTTGTGTTTACTATATAAGAACTAGTCAAACTAATTATAAATTATCAATTTCCTTTTTCCAAATTAAAATATGTATGCTTTAATGATGTTTTCAAATAGTTTATTTTTTAATTTTTGATTTATTGTAAATATGATTATGTTGTTTTATAATATTCATTCATTTGGTATTTACGAGATTAATCTCTAAAAACTGAAAGTTACACAAAGTATTTAAATAAAATACAATAATGTATACAATATAATTAAAAACAATTCAAGACTTAAACTGTATAAATATATATATATATGATACTGTTATTTATTATATTTTATTCAACTTAAAGTATTATAGTCACTACTGTAAAGTAATCGTGGGAAATTTCGAGGTAAAAAGGGAAAGTTCGGCAAGGCCCGTGGGAAATCTCATTGTCAGCAGTGCAGGTTGGCAACACTGCTTCGTCGTATCCCTTATTAGTAAGAAGGATAAGCGTATTGAGCTCCACCTCAGTTTCTCACAATTCATTTTCACGTCCATAATCACGAAATCTATTTACAGTGGTGGAAACCAAATGCAACGAAGCTGCCGACTGCGTGTCTAACACCGCATGCAGTGGTGAACCGGGAAAGCAAGTCTGCAAGTGTACCAAGACATATATTGACCACGGAGACCACCTGTGTTCCAAAGGTGAGTCATCTATAATAAAATCTTACGAACAGAATGAGATTGTTTTTTATGACAACAGGGATATGAGAATCGGTGAATTTCGAAACTATGCACTTGGCTTCCATAACAATTCAAGTTCAAGGCCCTTGATCATGACGCTGAAGATTCTATGGGAACCGTTTGACGAAGTTTATGTAACTTATCCATGCCATCTGCCTGTCGTGGTAAAGTCGACACTCGTTAATTAATGGGGCCTTCAGGAAAATCGAAGGAGTTCCAACAGAATTTCTTACTTCTGCCGTTTCATTTCTGCATTAGAAAAGGAGACCATTCAGGATGTGACGGAAAAATTTTATTTATGTTTGATGTTCAAACATCTACACACTACTACACACATCAAACTTTGAACATACTAAAATAATCATATTCGAAATTCTGTTTTATGTTAAAAATTGAAAATGTCAGCGTCAAATTCAAACATTTATCTTTCAGTTCCTTTCTCCTCTTCCTCATCCTTCTAATCTCCCTTTATCTCCTCACCCCATAACGAGGTAACAATACATTTGCAAAAAACAGTCGCCATCATATATATAATGCTCAAACAATCGCTTACATAATGACAACCATCACTTCGCTGGCGCTACTATGGAACAAGTCCAAATAAGCACGTATCCTATATCTTAGACGACCGGTACAGCAAATTGAAAGCCAATTGGCGGGAAGATCAGGGGGTGGCCACACCGCGTCTCGCGAGGTTCGTGCGACTTTTTTTCTTTTTAAGTGTGGCTCTTTCACCCTTTCATAAAGATATCCCATTCTACGGATGTGGCAACACTATTCACCACCGAAATACCACGGGGAGTCTGAAAGGTTCTCAATTAGGGAATAACTTACGTAAGTGTTGCTGACATACGTTGTAGCTCACGGTTTAATGATACTACTTGAAGCATTAATAGGCTTTACCATCGTATTGCAGAGAAACAATGCGCTTTTGTGCTTACTCGAAAATTTAAATTGTGGGTTTATTTAAAAAAACTAACTCGTAACTCAACTAGAACGAGGGTCGTCCTTGAATTTAATTCGCGACGTAATAACATTAGCGTCCTTTGTGGCGTGAAAGTAGACTTTGATTTAACTGCCGTAATAACTTTTCCAAGTGACGAACAGAGGTATCAGTGGCTGTTACTTCAGCGTCTTAGTACAAGGCAGTAATAGTTTATTCTCGTGGCCTCTCATCCCAGTCGTTCTGCGACGGCTGCGAAATTCCTACGAAGAGACCAAGTAATCCGGTAAATATTTCTGAAAAAATGTCCCCTTAGAATTTAATTCGATTACCTAATACTTGTGTGTATATATATATATATATATATATATATATATATATATATAGGCCTTGAGGAAAGCATTTGTCGAAGGTAACTTACGCTTAGGTACTTGGAATGTAAAAACCATGAGGAAGGCAGGAAAGCTAGAGAACCTGAAAGAAGAAATGAGAAGAAATAGGATTGATATCATAGGGCTGAGCGAAGCTAGATGTGAAGGAGAAGGACAGTTCGACTCGGAAGAATTCATGGTAATTTACTCAGGAGGAAATAGTGGGGCAAGGGGAGTAGCTCTGGTACTTAGGAAAGATATGAAGAAGAGTGTGACAAAAATAACAGCAACGAACGATAGGTTGATGGCAATAAAGCTAAAAGCAGTCCCAGTGGACATGTTGATAATCCAGGTATATATGCCAACGTCCACTCACGAAGAAGAAGAAATTGAGGAGATGTATGAACAAATTAACGAGATTTATGAAGAAGACGGAAGAGGAAAGGTAAACTGCATAATAATGGGAGATTGGAACAGCATAGTTGGTGAAGAACAAGAAGAAAATGTTGTCGGTCAATACGGACTTGGGAAAAGAAACCGAGGAGGAGAAAAACTGGTAGAATTCTGTGTTAATAACGACTTACAATTAGTAGTGACTAATACATGGTTCAGAAACCATAAACGAAGGCTGTACACATGGAAAAGCCCAGGAGATAGAATGAGATGCCAAATAGATTACATCCTAGTAAAACAAAGATTCAGGAACAGCATCCAAAATGCTAAGACATTACCAGGAGCAGACATTGATTCAGATCACATCCTTCTAATAGTCGATGTAACTACAAAGCTGAAACAAATAAGGAAAACGAGAAGAGATAGACAGACTTGGGACCTAGAAAAACTGAAAGAAAGGAAGGATGCCTTCAGCACGAAGTTGGAAGATCGCCTTAGAAATTTGGAAAACAAACCGAAGACCGTGGATACAGAATGGGAGGAAGTGAAAGCCAGCATCAAAGATACCTTGAATAAAGAGATTAGGAAACAAGAGAAGAAAATCAGAAAACCATGGATCACTAAGGAAATGCTGGAGAAAATGGATGAGAGAAGAAAATGGAAAAACGTTAACAGTGAAGAAGGTAGAGCCAACTATAGACGCATAAACAATGAGATGAGAAGGGTAACAGATAAAGCTAGGGAAATTTGGATAAAAGAAAAATGTGAGGAAATACAACAGATGGAGAAATTAGGACGATACGATATGATGTACGCTAGGGCACTGGAGTTAGAAGATAAGAAGTCTAATGGGTTTCGTGGTAAAGGAATTATTAATACAGATGGGAAAATAGTCGCAGAACCAAAGGATATAGCACAGGTATGGGAAGAATACATTAAGGAACTATACAAAAAGCAGGCAGGATCGGTACAAATGGAACTGGAAGAAGAGAATTGCATTGAAAAAGACAACTTGGGACCAAGTATTATGAAAAGCGAAGTAGAAAAGGCGATACAGGAACTAAAGAAAGGAATAGCTACAGGCAGCGATGGAATACCGGTAGAGGTACTTAAAGTCATGGAATCGGAAGGACTAAAAGTGATTACGAAACTAATTAACAAGATTTACGGCTCGGGAGAGTGGCCTCAGGATTTCTTAGATGTAACAATGATCCCTCTAAAGAAGAAGCCAAAGGACTACAGAACGATATCCCTACTGTCACACACTTCGAAGATCATCACGAGGATTCTTAATAAAAGACTGGAGAAAAAGGCCGAAGAAATGCTAGGGGAAGATCAATTCGGCTTCAGAAAAGGACGAGGAACCAGAGATGCTATCGGTGTAGTGAGAATCATATCAGAAAGGGCAATAGAGTACAGTCAAGATTGCTGCGTATGTTTCGTCGACTGGCAGAAGGCCTTGGATAGAGTAAATTGGGTACTGCTGATGAGGATATTAAACGATATAGGTGTAGATTGGAAAGACAGGAGACTGATCAGGAATCTACATATATGTGAATCAAGTTGTAAAGGTCAGGTTGGAGAATACGGACACCAGCGGAGTACATATCGGTAGAGAAGTAACACAGGGCTGCCGTCTATCGCCGATTCTATTCAATATATATGGAGAGAGGCTAATGCAGGAAGCGTTAGAAGGCACGGGAGATTTCAAAATCGGAGGAAGGATTATAAGAACAGTGAAATACGCGGATGATCAAGTACTTCTAGCAAGAAAGGAAAAGGAACTCCAGAAAATGATAAATAGACTTGTGATAACAGGTAGAAAATACGGTATGGAAATTAATACAGAAAAATCCAAGGTTATGCGAATATCAAGTAAAGAAGAAGAAAATTTGAACATAAGTATTGGAGGAAAGCCATTAGAACAAGTTTCAGATTATAAATACCTTGGAAGCATCATAACGAGAGAAGCAAAATGTACAGATGAAATCAGGACTAGAATAACAAAAGCAAAAGCCGCATTCAGAAGAAAGAAACTCCTGCTAACGGGAAATATAAAGCAGGAAATCCGCAAGAGGTTGATGAAATGCTATGTATGGAGTATAGCTTTGTACGGAGCAGAAACATGGACGCTAAGGAAAAATGATATTAAATACTTGGAAAGCTTCGAAATGTGGACATGGAGAAGAATGCTGAAGATAAAATAGACAGATAGGGTGAAAAATGAGGAAGTACACGATTATACAGACTATCAGAAAGAGGAAGGCGAACTGGATTGGGCATTACCTGAGGAGAGAGTGCATGATTAAAGAAGTGCTAGAAGGAAAACTGGATGGAAAAAGAGAAAGGTAGGAAAAGGTTTCAGCTAGTAGACGACTTGAAAGGGAAAGAGAGCTATCAAGACATGAAGAAAACTGCGGAAAATAGGAGTATATGGAGAACCAAGTTTAACCTAGAATAATCACGGACCTGTCAACGGACAGACTACCTATGATGATGATGATATATATATGTGTGTGTGTGTGTTTATATTAATGTATTTATTATACATACTTAATATACAGTGGCGTAGCCAAGATTTTGTGGATTTGCCTTAGCTGGACAGCTACCCCGCTGGTGGCGATATTTTTTCAACGCACATGAATACATACGAACTTCGAAAAACGGGAAAACTAAAGCGAGCGTCGTTTCCCACAAATTAGTAGAATAATAATATTTAAACTAGCTACCCGTAAAGCTCCGAAATCGGAGCTCTGCTGGAGTGTTATGGTAAGAAAGCCCTACACTGCCCAACCCGCGCACCCCCGACACCCGCTGCCCTGCGTTGCCGCCCCGCGCATTGAGGCTCGAAGTCCTATTCCGGCGACCCGAGTGCCCCCATTCGCGCCCGGCGCATCTCCTCCCCCTCCACTTCCCCTCAAGCGTGACCGAGTGAAAGTAGATGGGAAGCTTCTCTTTGGGTTGTGACGGTTATGACCTTCCCGATTTTAGAGGTATTAAAATGGCCATGGGATTTCTGACGGGGACCGTTTGAATCCTCAAAAACGCCCCCTTCGCTATGCCACCGTGTGAGTGGTGTGCGTGCGTGCGTGTGTGTGTGCGCGCGCGCGCGTGAAGGCATTACTCATTAAATCGGTATGGTTTTCTTCTTTTCATAAAAAAACAGATATTGGAACGGGCTGCACCGATGGTAGCGATGAATGCGGCCCGGAGACGATGCAGTGTAAAGGGGCAAAATGCGCTTGTAAAGATGATCTAGTAGCAGATGGAAAGGCTTGCAAAGCAGGTGAGCGATTGATTTTTTTCCTCTGTCTCGTGGCGACATTTACAAAAGTCTTTCGGCACGCGTTATGCTTGGGATGGCTATCATACCTATATCTTGGGATGGCAGTGTCCTGCGTTCATATCCCGTCGCAGATAAGGTTGCCACCTCACCGGGTTTATGGCTCTATCTTCGGTCACCGGGTTGCGCTTTGTAAACATTCGGGAGGGGGGGTAACGAATTCTGGCAAAAATTATCAAAATGTATTCAATTAATTGAACTTAATGGCAAATTATATACTACGATCCGAAAGAATGTCGCGTTTGGAGAATTTCGTAAAAATTATTAATTACCTCTACGAAAAATTACGATCTCTCTTAAACAGTAATTTTGGTCTCTTAAGTTACTTCTGATATGAAATATTTATTTCCTCTGATCAACAGTACAAACTTTTGTGGGACCCCAAAAAGAGTTTATAAAATTAACATTTTTCTATTTGTAGAAATGGCACGATTACAATAATTCTCCTCGGAAATATTTTGGAGTTTTAAATTTAGTCGGTATTGTTTATGAAAAATTTGTAAATGCCGCCGAAGTTGCCAATTTTTGATGAAGACAAGACGGAGCAGATGTAATACAATTGGTGATACCTACTATACAAGAAATGCAATCGTGATTGGACAAAAAATTTGACAGTAAATAATAAATTTTATTGTTACGTTTTTCCTAAAGAATCAATAGACGATGTCTACAGAAAAAAAAGAATCATTATTTTCACGACAATCCACAATGAATCAAGATTAAGGTTGCAAAAAACGTGAAAGATAATAAAATGATTTATTGCAAGTAATTTCTAACATTTTAACAAAAGTCACTGATATCATAATCAATATAAAATTTCTTTTAAATGATAAATCAATAAATAAAAGGGAAATAAATTTTTTTGTGTGATCTTTGGGTCAAAGTTGGAAATCTTTATATGAGAGTTAGAAATAGACGCAGAGGAAAATACGGCAACTCTATTCACAGATATGGTTATTTGTGCTAACCTTTCTTACAGTGTACTTCTAAAACCCTTGAAGTGCCATTTCTGAGGCGATTTGAAATAAATAGGCAATATGCTTCAATAAAAACGCTGGCAAAACTCTCCTCGGATTTCAATCGATTGTTTACGATTGGCGTCGAAACGAGAAAAAAATCTCTGAAACGTAACAATCCCCCCACAAACGCATAACCGAGACTCCGATGTGAGATTATAAGGTGATATGGTATTACAAGTATATATACGACGATCGCGTTCGTAAAGTCTGCATTAATATGTCATTTTATCATACTATATTTTCTTTTTAAGTTGAGGCTTGCGCTGAGATGCTTGTAAAGTATGTATTTATTTATCATTTATTTTGCCACTCCAGCCTTCGCGAAGGTGTATGAGTGCATACAGTATGTGTGTGTGTGTATGGCATCTGGTGCTCGTTATCGTCTCTTTTTAATAATCTCGTATTTTACTGATCCTGCGCGATGCTCACGAACCAATGATGAACAACATGAAAATAAATTAAGTATGCAAATTTCAGCGACATGAAAATTAAATAATAAATGAAGATGCAGATGAACACGCATTTATGTCAATATACCGATGATGTTTCAACAATCTGACCTTTTTCCCCCGTAATTCATTTTCAGCCGTAGAATCCCCATGCCAAATTACTGGACAGTGCGTGACAAATTCAGAGTGTAACGCAGAAGGGAAGTGCCAGTGCATGGACCAGTACAAGAAGAACGACAAAATATGCGTTCAAGGTGAGTTGGAATGACAACGAGCAAAAAAAATCTATGAATATTTCACCTACTCTCTCTCTCTCTCTCTCTCAACTAAACGACCCAATTAAGAAAATAAAAAAATTAAATGCTCTTCTATATTTCCTAAATTGATACAATAAGCATAGAGGATTCGTTTACGGAAGATATTACTGTGGTAATTTCTAACCAAAAATATTTAACCAGTGACAATGGACACCGTTCGTCGTAAAACTTCAACTAAAATTACAGTTATACAACCCTTCTCTCGAACGATCGGTATAAGATTGTGATCCATAAATTTAAATATAAAACCAGGCGAGCGTTTCGACTTCGGAAGTTCTTTGTAAGGACCTGGCTAACGGCGAATCGCTCATCTGATTTTTTTTTCTATCTTCTTGAACCTATTTAAGAGAGAGAGAGAGGGAGAGACATGGCCAGCAGTTTTCATTAGTTTACCTTCAATTTCATCCTATTTTTTTCTTTCGTGAAACAGTGCTGAACCAGGCTTGCGAGAAAGATGAAGACTGCAGCTCAGTAGCTCTGAAGTGCACCGACAAAAAATGCGTTTGCAGCGATGGTTACAGCGCAGAAAAAGATGCAACTGCCTGTTCTTTTAGTAAGTTACCGACATAACCGATCGGGGTATTTTGGTTGCAGGAAATGGGGTCCTGAAATGAGAAGAATTGCTTTCCACATAGTTCCATCTCTCTTCATGGTGCGAATAATTGCCGACTTTATTTGCTAGTTTTATTTTAATTTGAATTTAATCACGCCGGCAAAAAAAAAAGTCACAGACATTCCGACCTTTTTGAGTCCGAAGTTCGATACAGGCGGTTCTCGACTTCGATGTTTCGACTTACGATAAACCCTGACTTAAGACATTAATACATTGATACGTCGAAATCGACATGCGATATCATACCCCGGACATATGATATCCGATGAGCTCCGAGTCTATTTTCTTGCGCGTATATTCAGTTATAGTCGATTCAACATCGGAAGGCTCTTGGCCTACTTAGAGCAAGTAGCCAATCACGAACGTTTCCCCTTCCATCGCCCCTCTCAACTTTCGTGCGGGAGAGCAGATATTGGTGCGCGTTGCCAGCTCTTGCGGATTTTCGCCTTCATCTGATATACTACGTATTTTCTAATGGCAACGCATCCAGATGTGATCTCTTCGAGAGCAGGAGTGAGACTGGTTTCCTCCCCACTACCTTCCCAAACAAACAGTCTCCTATTGGCTGCTGCTAACTGGTGTACGCCCCGTTTTCAAGGCCAGGAGTCTTTAGACGTTGGAGCGACTATAGACGATACGACTAATCCGCATTGTAGGTGTTAATTTATTGATTGTTTTAAATCTTAAAAATGTTTATTATACAATATATAACACTCATTTGTTCTTAAACTATTAATTTATAGCATAAATACGGCTTGCTACATATTTTTCCAAGGTCCTGGAACATATCTCAACTTATAACATGTAAGTTTATAGGAAATTGATATTCGACTTACGATGCAATTTTCAGGAACGCATTAGAGTCATAAGTTGGTAACGCCCTCTATTTCTTTTTAGTTCAAGGATTAGTCTCTCCTGCGTTTGGAAAAAAGTGCAGTTTATCGGAAAGTAATTCACGTAAATTCAGACAAATAATCAAAGTATCTCTTATACCAGGATCTGTCAAAAACTCGAAGAGCATCAGGGTCGCATTGAGGTGATGGATGCCATATAAGAGCCGCATTATGATTACAGTTGTTTCATGAGGGCCAGAATTGGCAAAATTGACTTTAATCTAGAAGATTGATCGATTGTTTTATTATTAAAATCTATGATTTAGAAACCGCATTCAATTGCATATCAATAAATAAGAAATCTTGTGTCCTTTTCATAAAAAAAAGGATGTATTCACATAAAACATCGAACGATTTAATTGAGAGAAAAATTAGCATTCGGGGCGCAGCAAGTAAGAGAAAGGGCCGCCAGTTTGACATGCCGGTCTTAAACGATCAGTTTTATGACATCATATTTCAAGAAAAACTTGTACAAAATTGCATTGTCTATAAATTTGTTAATAAAAAATCTGATGTGGTCAACACATGACTTACTCCATATTTGGAGTATAGATATTTAAATTATTATGAATAGCATTATAAGACAAAATTATTATTTCGTATCGTAAAAGAATACAGTCGTCCTTATTGCCATAAATTAGGTAAGTACATATATTTTGAAAATGTTTACAGAATTCACCGGTACATGGTGGTGGCGCTGTATACTGGAAATTAAGAAAAAGTTAAATATCTCCGAAATGGATGGGTCTACGAAAATTTGCTTCAAACAAAACATGGAAGAAATATCATTCTCTACAGCTTTGGTGCTCACGTAGATTACCAATAAGGACGTTTTTAAGGAGATATTTGACGGAAATCGAAAAAACCGATTATTTATAAATAATTCCTAAACAATAACTGCCATGGAAAATTGTTTCAAATGAAAGTTGTAGGAAATTACATTATCTATAACCTTACAATTAGTATCGAATTGTATATACAATAATGATGTTTTAATGGAGAAATATCGAAAAAACCGAATCGGGTTTCGAATAAACCTCGACTTCCGGTTAACCGGTATTGTCCAAAAACTAAGAAGCTCTTCGTGCTCATACCAGAGTATTATATATGAAATTTGGTAATGATATAGCAAGTACTTTTCGAGTTAGAGCGCCCACAATCACTTACACACATAGACATCATTCCGAAAATAGTCTAAATGTGTTCTAGGGATCAAAATATGTAATAAACTATCGGTTTTTCGAAAAATTCCTATCACATACACACAGACAACACCGAGAAAATAGTCGAAACGTTTTCTGGGGACCTCAAAACGTGAATTTGCGTTGAAATCTCGAATTCGATTTTTTTTCATGAATACAACTTTCTCTATAGTATGTATATGGAGAAAGTAAAAAATATAAATAACATGAATACTGCGTTCGATTTATTTGCATTAAATTCATATTTTCGGTCATTTCGAGCAAGGTTTAATCTTATTTTCGATCTTTAAGCCTTTATTTAAGTGCATATGCACGGAAATTACCAAGGACAACAATACTCGTAACCATGGAATCTTATTATTGAAATGTTAAAAAATTACCAAAACTTAAGTATAAATTCAAAATATGAGCGAATTCGAATGAGAATGAGTTTTCGACATTCATTTTGGCGTGTTTTCGCGTAAATTTCGTATCGATAACTTAATTTTAAGATTTTTTAAAAAGTAAAAGAATGAAAGCCTTCAAACCAAAAATGTGATATTTACGTGTTATCTTATGGGAAACGACATTCATTCTGTGAGGGTCAAACTCATGACCTCATTCAAAAATTTTTTAGTTATAACGTAGAGATTCATTAAAACTGAAATCCTGAGAAATTTCAGACACCTAAGTAAATTTTTAACCGAGTTATCCGCAAAATTAGAGCGTTACGCAGCATGATGATGACCATTACGATTTTATAATATAGAGAGACATACTAGCTGCAGTATCTGGCGTTGCCCAGGTCAATTTGTCTAAGGATTGGGTAACTTTAAATCAAAATTATGGGGGAACAGGGAGACATAGGCCCCCCCAAATTTTGTATACACATTGTAAAGGGATAACGTACGACTTAAGTAAAAACAATTGAAAAAATATGAAAATTTAAAAAAATTCCAAGGGAGTGGGGGGTTATAGGGGGGAGGTGGGGGGAAACAAAGTTGCCTAAAATCTTTTCAGGAATGATATAAAATCACGTGCAAAGTTTGAAAGCTGTGGAACTTTTGGTTATAAACGAGCATAGATACAAACACACTAAATTATGTATTAAGATATAGATGACGTGGAATTTTAATCCCTATGTAATTTTTTTACTACCTTACTAATCACTGATCGTTTCTTGTGAGTCTCTTTTGTGGCATGAAACTAATGTGAGCTTATTTTTTTTCCAATTGGCAGATCTAGGGAATCAATGCAAAACATATAAAGATTGTGGCATTCAATCATTGAAATGTTCGGAGAAAATGTGTGTGTGCAATGACGGATACACCGAAGAATCAGGTCAATGTGAATACAGTAAGTATACATTTCATTTAATTATCACCTTGCAAGTCAATTTTTATGATTAAATTTCTTCTGTCATTAAAATTAAAAAGTAAAGGTTCTCTACTTGATGCATTTCCTTTGTATAGAAATTATAGTAAAGAATGTTCTCTGAGGACATGACATGAAGATATGCATCCAATGCCCTCATAAAAACGTTTTATAAACATGTATCATGCTTATAAACATATTTATCTGCTCATAAAGTTTTATAAATATTTGAGAACATAAAGATGAATAAAATTGATTTATGAAAGTGTTACGTATGTTGGAATGGGGGTCAGAGTTTCATACTAGGAATGGGAAATCCTGCAAAATCGCATGCTCTTTGGACTTCTTGAAAAATAGCACGATTTGAAGCATGCTTTATGGCGTGACATGTGCTACAAAGCATGTTACAAATTGCCTGAAGAATTATGCAGTGCAAATATATCTTTGCAGTTAGAAAATAGCCACTCCTTGTGATAATTTACAAGTGTTATTGACTGCTTTAAAATTGAAACATACATATGATTAGCTCATGGGTTTATTTTTGCTTCAGGAATTACCTATACATTTTATTTAAAATATATTATTATATATTATTATACAGTGCTGTTTTTGTAGAAAAAGAAGTGCAGGTATTCCCACCCCCTCCACCCTCTTCCCCCTTCCCTATTGAATTTTTGATAAACTTTTAATAACAAAGTTGATAATTAAAATCAAAAAGTTTTACATTTAAAGAACCCATTATTACTTTAGGTTTTAAAGAATTTAAAAAAATGAAAATGTACCAAAAATAGACGGGTGTCAACATTGCTCTGAAAAAAGGTGTCGGTACTCTGTACCAGCATGTATGTACCATCACAAAAAAGCACTGTTATTATATATTATTTTATCCCTTTTTCATGTCTGACATTAAGGAAACCAATTATTCACACTTTAGCTGGTTTTTAACCGATACATGCTCACAAAATGAATCCCTGTGGCTGTCTCAGTTGATTTATTAATTTAATGCACAATTACTTATTAAGCCCTGTTTAATTGTTTTTACTATATATTTCTGGAATAACTTTAAGTTTACTCCTCCATTACATAAACTTCTAAAACATATTGAGACAAGTGTTTCCACTTTTCACAAGAAAAGAGTGATTGCAAATTAAATTGCAGTAAATTTATAAGTTTGCACTTCCGTTATAATTTAATTTTTAATAATTGCATTTAGTGGATGGAAAATATATAGATACTGATGCACATACTAGAACCAATACCATTTCCTCTTCCTTCTGTCAGCGGCTGTGAAAGTATTCATTCCCATTTTTCTATAGTATAAATTTGTTCACATGTGCACTTTTCCACATAGAATATCTAGGTCATGGGTTTAAATCCCAGAATTCCACTACAGGCATGGATTTCTGTAGTTTTTTAAGCATTTAAAAGGCCTTTTGCAGAAGGCCAATGATGTACTATTGTACACAAAAACAAATTTAATAATAAGTTTTAGTTAGAAATCCCATAAATTACATCACTTAGAAATGGTTCTGGTCACCACCCACCTTGCCTTGTGCTCTATGAATTTCTTCAAATTCAAGATATTACCCATGCATATAAAAAACTTATTGGAGTCTTTTTCTTAGGGCTTGACAAAGATTGCACTACTGATTGTGGGTCTCCAGCAATGGTTTGCGGTAAAGAAAAAAAGTGCAAGTGTGAAGGTGACAAATATAAGGAAAGTGAAGGAGTGTGCAAAGGAGGTGAGAATAAAATAAATTTTTCGGATTTGCTTTCAGTCTCAATAGGATGATGGGTAAAACTGCCAGGTATTCATCAGAAAATTTTTTTATGTGATGTTGCCATTGTAAATAATGGTTTTATTGGCCAGCACAAATATAAATATGAGATTTTGCTAGAATATGAAAACATTGTGGGTGCAAGATTTCTAACATCTGGATTATATGAATTTAAAATAATTATATTCACATTTAAATACTTGTCTAACCTGTGTATGCAGGTACTTCATACAATATAATGAGAAAAATTAATACTTACTGCTTTAAGACAGACAGACAAACGACTTTATTTAGGGCGAAATTGAGACTACATAGTCCCTTATTACATTTAACCCTATGCATCTTACATGAAAATTGTAACTATTCTCTTGATTGTTTTTGCTTTTTAGTGCATGTGAATTTTTATAAAAGTTGGAAGGTTAAAGATCAATTTTATATAGTGTTTTTTTTAACATCCTATGTTTAAGGTCCATGTGATAAAAATGCTTTAAATTAGCTTGTAATACAATAATAATGCTTCAGTGGCAAAATCTGTTCATTTTCACTACAGTACTAGGAGCACTTTGTACCAATGGACCAGACTGCTATTCACCATTTACTGAATGTATTGGAAATGAAACTGTATCAACATGTATGTGCAAAGAACACTACATGCCAAGTGGTCAGAAATGTATGGCCGGTGAGTATAATGGCAGAAAGTTACAAAAAGTAAAATATTGTGTGAAAAAATCAAGAAAAGGACCAAGTTTCTCAAAACTAAACCATTCCATGCTGTTGAATTTTCAAAAACAAAATAAAACTTTTTAAATTTCCCAATGTATAAAAAACAATGAATAAGTGCAGACTAAATATTAATTTTAACATAAAATCATCACCTAAATGCAATGCAGATATAGTCTAAAAAATATGTTGCCCCATTTTTCTAACGAGATCGGAAAGAATGGATTTCAGATTTCATGACTGATTTATTCTATATACTTGATGTCAACTGGATCCTCTCTTAGTGTTCTAAGAAAATGAGAAGAAAATATTAACGGAAATGTTTACCATAAGATCTGTTAAAGTTATTTAGCACAATTTACATGGAAGTGGGGTATTAGGATTTAAAGAGTGGGATTGAGTTTTTAATTTCAGTTTTTCTTTATCGTTTTCATATCCTGCAAATGTTTTTTTCTTCTTTATTTAAAACTAACAGAAGTGCCCGTTGAATTTCAACGGATTTAGTGAATCTAAAACTTCAATCCAATTATCATGTAAACATCGCAAGAATAAGAGAGTACACAGTTTAACCATCAAATGAAGCAAAAACAAAGAAAATCAGTCCATATTTAAGCATTTTGATGAAAGAAAGGAAAAATCCTTGCACTCTGAAAAATGGAAAATTACATGTAAACGTATGGGAAAATAATTATTGAATTAAGTATCTCCTCCCAAAATTTTTAATCGTCATATAACCTATGTTACTCGCAGGGTAAAATTATATACCTATGTGAAGTTTCACGACAATATCTACAAAGGTGTGGATTTGTATAATGGACAAACAAAAACAGAATTTCAGTTTTAAAGATTTAGATTAAATCCGAAGTCCTATAATTCAAACCGTTAAAGAAAGCGAAAATGAAAGTTTATTTCCATTTATTAATAATTTCTACTTTCGCAGCCAATTTTAAGGCATATGCAGGATATACATAACATTTTAGTCTACAAAAAACTGAAAATCACCTATAAAGAATACTTCTTTACTTAGGTTTTCTTTACAATTAACCATATTTGTTTGTAAACAATCCATTTCCAGGCGTTTTGCGTTTCAAATATAAAGATAATTTTATTTCCTATCATATCACTTTCGCTAAATCCAGCTTCATTTTTTGTGTAATTATGCCTTTCTGAAATGTTTGCTTATATGCCTTGTAAGCAGAAACCCTTGAAATTTTGTATCGCCAGATAGCCTATGTTACCTGCAGGGTAAAATTATATACCTATGTGAAAAGTCTAGATTTGTATAAAGAACAAACATAATATAAATTTCACTTATATATATATATATACATTTATATATAATAATTAATTAATTAACTAATTAAATAATTAACAATGCTCCATTATTTTTATCAGTCTTTGATTCTGTATGTTACAATTTGATTTTTAGATCCAAGTTTCCCCTGTGACACAGACAATGGCTGCAGTGACTCACATTCAAACTGTACCAAAAGTGGTGATCAAGGAATGATTTGCACATGTCTAGAGGATTACAAATTAAATACTGACACATTAATATGTTCAGGTGAGTGCAATTTTACTGCATTATAAATGAAATTGTTTTTAACCATGTGACACGTTCCATTCATTGATGTTTTTTCATCTTTATTAACTCACCTTTACGGTCAGATGGGAAATGGCAGTGCCACACTGCTCCCGTTTTTCGTTTTTGACTCACAGCTATTCTGTTATTACATTTCATTTGTGGTTGTATATGATAGAAGTAATTATTTAAAGAAAGCAAAAAAAAGTCACCAATCCTAAGACAATTTTGCATGGCATTATAATGCCTGGGCATTATTAATTCCCAATCTATATCTGCTTTCTCTTGTATATTTTAGTAATTAAAAACTTTTTGTCATACTGCAAATTAATATGGTTTTTTTATTATCGGGCATTGGAATATGTATGGGCTTAAATTTTTTATCCTACGTGGATTTTTTTCATTTTCATGAGAATGAAAATTATCTAGGATTACATCCATTGATATAAGTAAGCATGTACTCACACCTATTGCATTCCACATTTTTCTTCACAGGAAACTCAATTTCTGCCTCGTTGCTGTTTGTTGCCTTGGCCCTGGCACCAAGGTTGATGTGGTGAGGATGCTTCTATGGTGATAGAGAGAGATAGCAGTGTGTCAAACAAAACTCTGCAAATATAACTTCCATTCAGAGAACTGCTCATCTGAATATAAAGAGACAATAGTTCCTGAACTATAACTCCATAAAAACTTGATGGAAACCAATTTTTTACACTTTGAGCCTGATTAATCAAACATCTGTCCTTACTAACATGGAAAAAACTAAGAAAATAAATTTCAGTGTATCCTGAATCCCACTGTAACTTGTGCCTCTGAAACAATGCTATAAGGTGACAAACAAAACTGACTTCTTATTTTATCTCACCTAAGTACTTCATACTGAAAAGGTTCTTTCAAAGGAACTGATATAAGTAACAGGATGAAGATAAGTGACCAAATTGTTTCTGTCCATCATCAAAATGCAGTGAAATATACAGTTATTTAGATAAGGCTATTACTATAAAAATCATGTTTAATTTATTAGTGCTGGGTTATTGGCAACATTGTTGGCTATTTAATATTAATCAAGCATATAAACTTGAGTAAATATAAATTTTCTCTGTATAAAGCAGTAAAATTTTTAATTTATTTGAAATAAAAAAATGTATCTAAGAGTTATAGCTTTGTCCTTTCAACTGAAAACAAAACATTACAGCCATTACAAAAAAATAATTTTCAGAGAATCTGAAAAAACATAATGCTACGCTAAAAGTAGGGGTTAATGCAATCTCAATTATTTTTTGCAATAATTGGGCCTGCATTTCCTTATACATCAATTGCTTATTTCAGAAATCTATAACTCCCTGTAAAAGTGAAACTATTGTGAAAGTTTTGTACTAGCATTTATCATATTTCATTTATCAAGAGATTAAAGAGCTCAATATATTACATTTCCAAAGGACTTAAAAATGATTTGTGGATATGAGTTGGATAAAGAGATTTAAGGTACACAAGTGAAAAGTTTAAGAAATACTAGGGGTTCTGTCTCTGTATGCTGTGCAGCAACCTCATGCCGTGCAGGACTCAATTCATTCATCCACTCCACTTCGTAATCTTTCAAATACACAAACCTACCATGATGTTTACTTGATCTCAGCTTTCGATTGAGGTATAGCTCATTTGAATCAGTCAAGTATTCTAGCAGGAGTTCACATACAAACATCCATGCACAGGAATTTCATTTAAGAGATACGTTCAAAATCATTCAATTTCTAATTAAGGAAACAAGACATTTGACACAAAACCAGACTTATCACCCTTTTCTCATAGACTGTAAGATGAAACAAGAGTTATCATTTCATATGATCCCTATAAACCAACCTGCTTAATATTTAGAAAACATTATAAAGCACCCAACCCTATGCCATTTTCCATCCAACAAATTCATCTGTGGAATCATTAAAGGCTAATAGTGAAGAATCAATAACAAACATTTATTTCTGAGGAAATGTCTTAGTTGTACCTAAGAGCCTTCTTCACGGTATAACCCTAAGACTTTCTGCACCAAACTGTGTACCTTCCCTCCAACCGGTGAGTTCTCACCCCTCAATTCCCTCACCTTGTTTTCTTCCTACAAGGAAGAGCACTCAACAGTTAGTGCAATGTCAACATTAACCAGAACAATACCTTTCAATTTATATATAAATATGGAAAGAGAGATGCATTTGGAGAAGAGAACTTTGGAAGATATTGCCTATAAGTTTATTTAAAGAAGTTTGATGAAGTAGGAGGTAAATGCATCAGATTATTCAAATGATATTATTATTTGAGGATTTTTAAATGAATATCACACAAAGAAAACATATTGAATGCTAGATTAGATCTTTTGCACAATTACAACTGCATATTAATAGTTGAGGGACTTTAGAAATCATTGTTATCTCCTCCCTATATATAACGATCAGAAGTCCTGTTTTCATCATATTGTCCCAGCATCTCAAAAATGTTTGGCAGGAAGGTCAACCCTCCCATTTTAACATTTTAAAAACCAACCTTAAAATTTAATTCATAAATGTAATTAACAGATACATTTATGTCTACCTTGTTTACATGCCCCCATCCTATATATTATGCGCGTAGTGAAGCTGCGTCCGTCCATCCGTCAGGGCGTATGAAGCCTCGCGTAATTATATTGGCGAATTTCTCGAGAACCGTTTGTCGTAAAGATATGCGGTAAACGGCGTTTTGTTTCTACTGGCTATGAGGTCCCTGGAAAAATATTTTCGTTTGCTAAAGTGTCCCGGGTTCGAATCCAGGAGACAATTATATTTTCCCAAAAGCTTACACGGGATTTTCGATTTTTCAGAGTGCAAGGTTTTTTTCCTTCGTTCATTAAAATACGTAAATATGGACCGATTTTCTTCTTTTTGCTTTATTCGACGGCTAAAGCTCTATACTATCTTATTCTTGTGATGTTTACACATTACACGGTCGAATTTTTCAGAAATACGCATTCTTTTTCGAAATTTTGCGGATTTTTCGTACTCATTCCGGGCGTTGCCAAGGAGACACTCATTGCTGCCTCCGATTCATTTAAGACCAATTAAACCTTCAAATAGACGAAAGAAAAGTGTTATTGTTATCTTCTCTTCATTGATAATCTAAATAAACGCTTGCATTTAAGTCGCCTTTATAGTAGGTCGTGTAAGGCTGAACGCACACTTATCAGACAAAACGTCTCGAACGTCGAAAGGTTTTGTTGGGCTTCAACGCACACTGGTCATACAAAAATGTCTTTACACAAAATGTTCTGTCGTTGAACAAAACTTACTCTCGAAAGGTAAAACATTTTTGTTGGGCTCCAACGCCTTCCGATAAGACAAAACGTCTTTGCAAAACACGTTTTGAGACAAGACATTTTGTATACATTGAAATCATTCTTGTTCGGCGCAGTCTCGGCCTGGACTAGTTGCGAGAATGTTGTCCTATGACGAAGTTTGTGCTCTCATTTTGTGGCAACGGCTTCAACTCGCTTCCATGGAAGATAGTGAAAGACGTTTATGGATCCACCCGATTAATCAAAAGACGAACGAGAAGAATACCCTTAAGGAATTTATAAATGAACTACAAGGAGGTGAAAATAAATTCCGAAATTTTACGAGATTAAGTCTGAGTTCCTTTTATTATGTTTTAAATATAATCGAAGATGGAATCAGGAAAAGGGATTTTCCAGCAAATCTTTTTGGTGGTGTTCTTTCAAGGTATAATTAAAAATAGGAGGCCTTTCTTTTATTAAAACAAGTAATTTTTCAGCATCCACATCCATGTTAACAGAAGCACACACAACTTTCCCTCCACACTACTCCTATTACTTCTCAATAAAGACCGAACTCACGCAGAATGTTTCGCCTCAAAACAAAGTGCCGTGTTTCTGCTTTCGACACGATAAATCGTCAACAAAGATGTATTGATGTGTCAAAGGTCAACGCATACTTATCAGACAAAAACGACTTTCGACAATACGTTTTGTTTACAGATGTCTCAAGCAAAAACACTTTTGTCGGTCTCCAACGCACACTGAGAAAACATTTTGTCTCGAGATGTTTAGAGGTATTTTAAGTTGTTTTTTCGTGTTTTTGTGTCCTGCTCGATTAGTGTGCGTTGGGTCCTATTCATAGAATTGCGAAAACAGTTTTCGACGAGTTTATACAAAAGCGTTTTGTCAAAAGACGTTTTTGTCTGATAAGTGTGCGTTCAGCTTAAGGGTGCAACGATAATCATTGGGACTAAGGTAAGGTAGAATTAAAATTTTTTTTCCTTTGAATATACGCGATATTAAACTAGCATTGCGTAACTCTGTGACATTGTGATCACGTAATTGCTCTAATATATATTGCTGTAAAATCGCAGAAAATTTCAAAATGCCAAGGGGTAGACCAGTGATAAGGAGGGCTATTAGCCCAGCTACAGCTGCCAGAGAAAGGAAGAGGAGCCAGAGATCAAATAAAGAGTATTGTAGGAAAGAGATGAGGAAGCTCATAGGATTGCCCGTGTAGATGAGGAGCGGAGAGCACAAGAAAGACAAAGAAATAGGGAAACACGTCAAATGAATAGGGAACAAAGAAGATCTAACCTAGGGCAGAACTATTTAGATTATTTGCAAGCGTAGCTGCAACGGGCTACTAGTAAACATTAAGGGAATATTAGCCTTTAGGGGAGGGGACAATCTGTACCATTGGAATGTAGACTCTTACTAGACATACGTATTCATTCGTGAAAATTTCACTCATCTAGCTTAAGTAATTTAACTACTATACCACTTCAAAGCTATGGACTTCCTGAATTTGAAACCCACCTAGAGGAAAATCTATAAACAGTACCATACTGAGTTTGCTTTATTTATTAAAATTTGTCACTGAAGATTTTTGATGCACACACTCTGCACAGGACTCCGCAATTTTCCTTGCAGGATCAGACCAGGATAACAGCTGATAATTATTTCTGAGAACGCTGACGTCGAGAGTAATCATATTCATTACTCTGTATGGAGAAAGTCATGTGTTGGCCAAACCAGATTTTTTAATTGTTAAACGAGTAAAACAACATTATTAATGACATTGAGATAGTTTTGGTTTTATTTATGGTAATTCCTATTTTTGAAAAAGTATAGTGGTGCTCCTTTGATGATGTAAACAGGGGTGTGCTGCCAAATATATGTATAACTACCGGGTTGTTATTACCGCCGCCCCTGGCAGTTAGGCATTCCATCCATGTATAACTACCGGGTTGTTATTACCGCCGCCCCTGGCAGTTAGGCATTCCATCCAGCATTGAATTCGTTAACTTTATTTTCGTCCCTGAGATCGCGTTACCTGATCTTTGCGGGAAGTAGAAGGGATTTCAATAAAAAAACAAGATAATATTGTAAATTAAAATTAAAATTTTATTTTGAATGTTTAAATATCATTAATGACTGATATATCAAGGGTGGTGGCTTCGAATAAGCATATTCCATGTACAACTGTTTGGTGTCCTTCAGGTAATAAATTGCTGAGCAACACGATCTAGTAAGCGCCCTTAAACTTTTGGCGTCCCATTATTATCAGACCGTGATGCGTCGCAATCCTCCGGGTAATGTGGAATGCTTAGCTCAACAACAGGCTCGCCGAGCATAAAAAATTTTAACAACCGGATGGAACCGGCTGCAGCACACCCCTGGTTGTAGACCACTGCTTCTCAATCTTTTTCAACCCACGGCACACCGTCATGAAAGCTTAATCATCGTGGCACACCAAATCAACCCTAATTAATTTTGCTGCATTAACACGTTTTTAAATAAAAACAACCACTAAACAAGTGGAAGTCGTAAATATATTACACAATTAGACTGTTATGAATGGTGAAATAATTTTTAGGTTATTCAATAATTTTAAATGTAGCATATAATTTGACGATGTAAAAATGTTATTCTCTTCAACGGGAAAATTGGACCTGGATTTTCGAACAAAGAATCTTTTAACATGTCCTTTTATAATTTCTAATGAGTGTCACTGACGAAAAGCTTCATTTGCATAAATAAATATCTATAAATTGAAGCAAGACATGGATTGCAAATTCAGAGATCCACATATAATAAAAACCCAGATCTACATATATGCCTGTTTGTCTCTCCGTAACGTTCAGAGCACCACCAGCGGCATAACATCCAGGGGCATTGTGTTAAATCTCATTCATTTAATGAACATGAAACTTCGACCGTGTAACATGTAAACATCGTAAGACTAACATACTGCATAGTTTTAACCGCCCAATTAAGCAAAAATGAAGAAAACCGGTCCGAATTTACCTATTTAGATGAATGAAGGAAGAAAATATTGCACTGCGAAAAATCGAAAATTAATATCTTGTAAAGACAAGATATTAATTATAATTAAACTCGTTTAATACGTATTTGAGGGCACCGACTCATTGCTTCGATATAAGCGTGATTTCGTTATATACGATAAACATGGTTTTTGGTCTATATATCCCATAAAATCTGATGTGGCCAACACATGACTCTCCATATTTGGGGTACAGATATTTAAATTATTATGAATTGCATTATAAGGCAAAATTATTATTTCGTATCGTCAAAGAATACAGTCGTCCTTATTGCCGTAAATTATATTTTGAATGTTTAAGGAATTCACCGCTACATGGTGGTGGCGCTGTATACTGGAAATTTACGATTAAGCAAAATATCTCCGAAATGGATCGTTCTACGAAAATTTGTTTCAAACAAAACTTGGAAGAAATATTATTCTCTACAACTTTGGCCCTCACGAAGATTACCAATAACGACATTTTTAAGGAGATATTTGACGGAAAACGAAAAAACCGATTATTTATAAATAATTCCGAAACAATAGCTGCTTTGGAAAATTGTTTCAAATGAAAGTTGTAGGAAATTACATTCTCTATAACATTAGTACAGAATTGTATATACAATAATCATGTTTTAATGGAGAAATATCGCAAAAACCGAATCGGTATGGTATAAATCTCGACTTCCGGTTAACCGGTATTGTCCAAAAACTAGTCAATTCTTTGTGCTCATGCTAAAGTGTTATATATGAAGTTTGGTAACGATATGGCAAGTACTTTTTGAGTTAGAGCATCCACAATCACATACATCCATCCACACAGACACACACACACACAGATACATCATCCGAACAGTCTAAACGTGTTCTAGGGACCTCAAAACGTGTATTTCCGTTGAAATCTCGAAGTCGATTTTTTTCGTGATCAAAATACTTTCCCTATACTACGTATGGAGAAAGTATGCGTGTAATTCAGTACAACCCCTCTAATGAGGTGGGTCGTGCGTGAATTGCACACCGATAATTACGCCATAGGCGCTAAGCGTTGATGTACATCTTATCTTATACTCGGATTAGGGACTTGAAAAAACTGCGGAATAGCCTCGAAAGAGACGCTCCTAAGAAATAACAAGGCGTAGATTAGATATAAAAAGTTGCTCGGCACAGTTTATCGCGTTGAGGTACGGCCTCAAGAAAAATCGTTAAAGGGTCAGAAAAGGAAATTGCCGCAATAGAGTGACGTTCGTCCATTCTAAGAAATTATCTTAATTATCGGTTATCTTGCCAGGTTTTCGACTCGATACTCGACGTCGATTCCGGTCGATATCATTGCTGCAAACTTCATGCAGATCCCTGATTTTGGATCTGTCTCTGTGGATTTCAATTGTTGTTTACTCCACTCAACCGTTTTCTTCTGCAGGATTCGAGATATCGATAATACCTTTTCTCAATTTTTACTTTCTCCATACGTGGTAATGGGAAAGTACTGTATTCACGAAAAAAATCGACTTCGAGATTTCAACGGAAATAGACGTTTTGAGGTCTCTAGAACACGTTTAGACTATTTTCGGAATGACGTCTGTGTGTGTGCGTGTGTCTGTATGTGATTGTGGGCGCTCTAACTCAAAAAGTACTTGCCATATCGTTACCAAATTTCATATATAACACTTTAGTATTAGCCCAAAGACCTGATTAGTTTTGGACAATACCGGTTAACCGAAAGTCGAGGTTTATTCGAAACCCGATTCGGTTTTTGCGATATTTCTCCGTTAAAACATCATTATTGTATATACAATTCTATACTAATGTTATAGAGAATGTAATTTCCTACAACTTTCATTTGAAACAATTTTCCAAAGAAGTTATTGTTTAGGATTTATTTATAAATAATGTTTTTTCGGTTTCCGTCAAATATCTCCTTAAAAACACCGTTATTGGTAATCTTCGTAAGGACCAAAGTTGAAGAGAATAATATTTCTTCCAAATTTTGTTTGAAACAAATTTTCGTAGAACCATCCGTTCCGGAGATATTTTGCTTAATGGTAAATTTCCAGTATACAGCGCCACCACCATGTAGCGGTGAATTCTGTAAACATATTCAAAATATACCTAATTTACAGCAATAAGGGCGACTGTATTCTTTTATGATACGAAATGATAATTTTGCCTCCAAATATGGAGAAAGTCATGTGTTGGCCACATCAGATTTTGTAATTATGCCTCACTGAAATATTTACTTTTATGGCTTGAAAAAGCAACGTACAGTTGTTCATGATTGAACACTGACTGGTAAATGCAGATACACCAGATACGTGGGCGTATTTACGTTAATAAACATTATAATGTAGAATATAATGATTTTACTTACTTCAAATGAAACTTGTAGGAAATTACATTGTATATAACATTTGTATAGAATTGTATATACAATAATGATGTGTTAACGGAGAAATATCGCAAAAACCGAATCGGGTTTCGATTAAACGTCGACTTCCGGCTAACCGTTATTGTCCAAAAACTAATCAGTTCTTTGTGCCCATACCAAAGTGTTATATATGAAGTTTGGTAACGATATGGCAAATACTTTTTGAGTTAGAGCGCACACAATCACATACACACGCACGCACACACATCATTCCGAAAATTGTCTAAACGTGTTCTAGGGACCTCAAGACGTGTACTTCCGTTGAAATCTCGAAGTCGATTTTTTTCATGATCACAATACTTGCCCATTACTACGTATGGAGAAAGTAATTACGTACGTCCCTATTCTTATCTAATTTAAAATTTATGCGTGAGCCTATTTGCGTTAGTAAGCATTACATATGTATAATATAAAGCTCTTACTTACAAAAAGGTAAGGTTCCAGCATACAAACGATGAACTGCCTTGATTAAGTCGTTATAAACGCTTCCCATACGCAGTCAACAGAATAATTATCCTTAAATAAGTACGTTGCTATACATCATTAATTTAGATGCTAAAACAACAGTTCGAAGAGAATAACGCTTTTCTTTCGTCTATATTGAAGGATTAACTGTCATTAATTGAATCGGAGGCAACAATGATGGTCGCCTTCCCAAAGTCAGGAAGGAGTACGAAAATTCCGCAAAATTTCGAAAAAGAATGTGTATTTCTGAAAACTTCGACTATGTAACATGTAAATATCGCAAGAATGAGATAGTATACAGTTTTAGAGGTAGAATAAAGCAAAAACAAAGAAAATCGGTCTATATTTACATATTTTTATGAATGAAAGAATAGAACCTTGCAGTCTGAAAGTTCGAAAATCCCGTACAAACTTATGGGAAAATATAATTGTCTCCTGGATTCGAACCCGGGACTCCTTAGCAAAAAAAAATACTTTTTCAAGGCCCTAACAGCAGGTAGAAACAAAACGCCGTTTACCGCATATCTTTACGACTAACGGTTCTCGAGAAATACGCCGCTTTAATGCTTCACGTACGTACGTACGATAAGAATTTTAACAAAGTTTCCGTTGCTATGTGGAACGACGTTTACTATAATATTATATAGATTTCAATCCTTATTGGTATAAACGTGCTTTGAGTGCTTTTAATGCAAGAGAGAGGGGGGAGAGATGGGGAGGGTGGAGAGAGAGGGAGGGAGAGGAGGAGGGAGTGAGGAAGAGCGGGGAGGGAGGGGGAGGGAAAAGGAAGGAGAGAGAAATGATTTTCAAGACAATTGATGTTTCTGATGTCAATTTGATCTCCATAAATATAGCTTGAACGATCGTATCTTTGCTCCAGTCATTTTTGACGGGCTATACAGCAGTTTAGGCAATAATAGGAATCTCGAGTCTCAAAAATAATATTCGTTGTCCAGGAAACTTATCGATAAAAGCGCGATATTTGGTCAAAATTTGTCACATGCTCGTTAAGAATAAGAAACCTTACACATTCTCCTTTAAAAGTCCACGTACTGTGATTGTAGGTCATTTTTTTTCTAATTTTAATTTGCAAAAGAGTGAAAGTCTGCACGTCGAGAGATCGAATTTTACGTGTTATCTTATGGGAAACAGAAATTACCTCCTGGAGTAGAACCCGGGTCTTTTTTCGGGAATTTTTTCGTCATTGCCTTTTAATGCGTGATTCATACATTTCTGCCAAATTTCAAACTCGTACCTACTCCAAATTTATCTTAAATCGCGTCTAGAGAGTGGCTGCAAGTGTGTAGACACGAAAACAAGACTCTTACGCTGTATAATTATTCATTTTATAAGCCAAAAAATGATTTCTGCGATCACTGTGTTAAATTTGATAATTTTAAGGATGGAGCGAAGAAGGAAGAAATGAGTCAGGAATACGAAGAACATTTACGTCGGAAGGATGAGTGTTACATTGAAAAAGAAGCAGACAAGAAGAAAATAGAAGACTACAAACATTTTTGATCTATCACATTTGAGCGTCCTTCGGATAACGTGTTCTGATGCCTCCCATATGTATTATACTATGCCAGAAAATTATGCGTCTATAACCTATTTATGAAACGGCCAGCCGTGATGGCCTTTGCTTTACGTGGAGCGAACTGAATGGAAAAGGAGGAAGTTGGCTGAGTCTTGCTTAAATGGATTCAGTCGTTACCTGCATGAGCCACTCAAATCTCGTTATCCGCTGACTAGCTGCACGTTTAGCTCCGAAATCGGAGCTCTGTTGCGGAATTATGGTAAGCAGGCTCTCCGCTGCCCTACCCGCGCACCCTACGGTGCGTTCTAAGTTATGGTATTAATTTACGCGCGCCTTTGTGCCCCCAAAGAACTAACAAGCACTAAGCCTCGGGGCCCTACTCAATCTACCCGCGGGACCTCCTTCCGCCCCAATTGCCACCAAGCGTGGTTGATTTAAAATGGAAGAAAAGATTTTATTTACGAAAAGGGTGCGATTTCAGTATTCAAATTGAACTGCTGTGGCCAATACTTTTACATATAATAATCACTTAAGTCGCTGCCGCCGCTGCGAACTGAGGCTAGGAGCCCTATTCCAGGTACACGCAGGCACTCCTTGCGCCCCGCGTGAGTGAAAGTGGACGGGAAGCTTCGCTTTGGGTTGTGACGGACATCACCTTCCCTTACTCAATTAATACATACGTTGATACTTGTGCCGGACAGAACCAGAACCAGCACGTCGTCACAATTTTCCTCTGGGCAGTTACAAATACGCATTCAGAAATAATTGAACAAGAATGTTTGGATTCCGGCCATTCACACAGGGAATGTGATAGTATGCATTTCGCTAACTCGTCCTCATCGCTTTCGGCTTCATTTCCAGGAAGTAGGAACCTCGTGAAAACGTCGGAGACTGAATAAATTTCTCACCGTACTCAGGTGCAATTTCGCGCGAACCTAATCCACGTAGCATTATCATCCTATCCCTTCCACCCTTCCCTCGCCATTGCTCTCTATCTTTACCTCATCCCCTCGTCCTCTTGCATCCACACAACTCTCCCCCTTCCTTCCATGTATTTCTTATAAGCCCAACCCCCACCTATGATCTAGTCCCCTTTCCTTTTCTCTCCTCTTCTTTCCTAGAAAACCCACTCATCCCCATACCCCTTCCTCCTCCTCCTGTAACTAACGTTTCCCCTAGCATATGTATCAATCGCATCTCCATGAAAAAGTCACTTTCAGCCTCTCACGAGTGAAGTTCTGAACACAGCGAGCTCAGAGGTTTCCCACCTGCGTCGTCAGTTTACACGTAAGCACATTCACTTTTTAGGCGCGTTTCGCCTCCAGCGTAAGCGCCTATTGTCGTCGGTCCGTCCGTCCGTCTGTCTGTCCGTCCGTCGCATGTTCGTTCTCGGCTTCTACTGAACGGATTTTCATAAACTTTGGTATTAAGGCCTAAAATTAACTTTCCGTCTTATCACGTCCTATAGTATTAGTCATATCAAAATATTTTTCAAATAAAAGTTGTAGAACTAGTAGAGTATTTCTTTTCCTATACATTTTTATCGTCTGAGTAGCCGTTAACAATAAAATCAAACAAGAAAATCTTAATTCGAGTTGAGCTTAAAAATGTCTTGCATGGTTACTTCTTCATTGTTGCTAAGATAAACAATCTCAAAAAATACGTTTAATTTCCTTACGTGGACATGCAATATTTTTAAATGGAATATTTCTGATGAATAAAAGAACTTTAAAATGCTAGTTCTCTTACGTACAGGTATATCATTTCTTTCTAATACTCCATTGCACGAAACGCGCCCATTTTTCATAAGCTGTACACTTTCCTAACCTGTTTTTGTTGTCCGCAGCTGTCACCCATCATCACCATACATCAGGCTATAAGGTGAACTAGACAAAATATTTTTGGAATTCCTACATTTGGCTGAACTTTATTCGGGACGAGAGATAATTCGAGTTAAATTTCTTAAAACGAAGTATGTATTGGATCAACAGGTAACGGCATTCTGGAAGGCAATAACGTTTCAGGCGTTCTATGTCAGTGTAATCGGAATTATAAGGAGTAGAAGGTAGCCGCAAGAAACAATAGGCAGTGTCTTAAAGATGGATTAATCAGCAATTCACTCGAGAAAGAAAAAAAAATTACCTTTGCATCCTGACTCAAGAATTGAGGGGAAAAATTTCGTCGGGTTTTTGGCAGGATGTTTTATACGTATATTCTTTCGAAATTAGAAAAAAATGAAATTTTTAAATTGCCAATATAACCTTATGGCTCGTTTGTTTTTTAATCATTCAGTGAGTTGTCGACTCATGGAGCCATTCATTGCTTCGATTTTTTTAAATTTCATCTTCAGCTTAATCTTATTTACAACGTTTATAGATTTTGACTGAGTTAATCGTGTTCCGAGTGACACGCACAGAGACCTATTGGTTTTTTCTGTATTTTCTCGTTGCATTTATAAAATCGTTTTACTTTTAAAGTTCCAAAGTCCTTATAAAAGGAAGGAAAAGGCAAAAAAGAAAAAATATTCTCTCTCAAAAGCTATATGCCTAGTAAACCATGTTAGAATTAACGATGAATCAATTGCCACCAAGGACGGGTACTTTCAGACTGAAATAGACATCGATTTTAATCATGTTTTATGACTAAATGAGTTATCTAATTTGAATAGAGAATTATACGGCACTAGTCTAAGTGCCCGTTAAAATTTAACAGGAGAATTACGATCATTCGAATCAATCAGAAAGTGAAGCGCTTGAAATTTATTACATTCGAATACTCCAATTAAGAATTCGATAAGGTCATTACACTTTTCTGTGATTTTAAATTATGGCATCTATATAAGTACCTTGCTTGTACTCTAGGAAAATGAAACTTTAGTTTTTCCTCCGTTTCTTGGTTCAAGTTCCGTTTTCGTACCGTGATATGAAGTAATTTTAAAGTGCAAATTAAAAATAGTCTATACTCATACCTGTGTGTCAGCTGCAGAATGCGGCAAAATATGTGGCGTTGGATGATTAAATCGTTCGCCATTTCAAATCAAAGTGACGGACAGAAACGAAACCTTAACCATTCACTAAGTCAGGATGCAAGGAATAATTGTACCAAATTTGGTTGTTATAGCTTTTATCGTTTAGGAGCAGTTCCATGAACAAATAAACAAGCAAACTTCAAAATATATAGTAGATAAGATCAAATTGACAAAAAAAACGTTTAGGAAAACCAGATGTACACTTCTGCTTCGGTATTTCTTTACTAGAAGCCGCCATCGCCACTGACGACGGTTGATATGTAGCCGAAACGCGGATCTGGCTTTCCTTAGATTTTGTTATGGCAACTGAAGCGACATAAATGTGTCAATAGATCATCCATCGTAAAATATATTTTTTTAAACATTTTCTTTAGGACGGCGACATACTGTGATTAAACGCCACATCCAATATCTTTTTCCGATCGTCCCTGTGATCCCTTTCGTCATCGAGTATTTTTTTTTTCATTTTTCTCCTCTAAAATTAAGACAATCTTATCTCCGAGGGCACTTGTTAGCGCTTCCCGCTCGTTCACACCTCTTCTACGTGCAATAATCGATTCGCTTAAGAAAAATGCATCGAAAACAACGTTATATATATTTTCCTTTTATCAGCCGGACACGATCCTGAAACTTCGCCATAAATCTATAATTTTTCCCCAGGACGTGAATATTTTTCACATTTTATTTCCGTTGTTATTGAATACTTAATGTCATATAATGAAGTACTGACATCTAATGACAAAACATTGAGAACCATCGCAACTGATAAGACAGTCGATGTATAGCGACAAAAATTTGTTCTGTGACTCGTACATCGTAGTAGAACCTTCCTAAAATTCGCTGTGATATGCATCGCACAAACTTTATCGCATCCGTACATATCCTGGTTACATTTTTACGTATCTACGTGCAGTTTGACCAAATAGAAATAACGCTGCTGCTGTAATTGGCGGATGGTGAGCGAAAAACACGTTATGTTACGACTTGATTAAACGACATAAGCTTCTTTTTTGAGAAATGCAGATTATGTATTGTATGTACATAATGACATGAAGATGTATTAATTGACGGATTCTAATGAAAATCCGGGTAAAATTTTGGAGTAAAACTTGTGAAATTGCCTGGAATAAAGTACTGTGGCGTCATTTGAACAATGCTACCATTTTGGATGATACCCTATATCAGGGATGGCAAATGATTTTTGAACCGAGTGCCAAGAAAGCGATGTGAACCATCAGAATTTTTTTTCGCGTGCCACCAGTTTACTCCTTCTCTAAGAAACTTCATGTTGTATACAGAAAATACAAGTCTACGCGTGCCAAGTAAAATCACCTGCATGCCACGTATTTGCCATCCATGCCCTATATCAAGGATTCCCAACCTCGTGCTCCCGAGCAGCCTGACCGTGCTCTTCTGCGGTGCAAAAAATCGCTTTTCCTAGTAATGGCGATCTGTTTCCATTCGAAATGTGACTAATAAAATTGACGTAGTTTTGATTTCATTTGTAAACAATCTCACTTTTTACTTTCTCCATACGTAGTAATGGGAAACTATTGTGATCACGAAAAAAATCGACTTCGAGATTCCAACGGAAATACACGTTTTGAGGTCCCTATTAAAAAAGACGTTTACACTATTTTCGGAATGATGTATGTGTGTGTGTCTGTGTGGATGGATGTATGTAATTGTGGGCGCTCTAACTCAAAAAGTATTTGCCATATCGTTACCAAACTTCATATATAACACTTTAGGGTGAGCACAAAGAACTGACTAGTTTTTGGACAATAATGGTTAACCGGAAGTCGATGTTTATTCGAAACCCGATACGGTTTTTGAGATATTTCTCTGATAATACGCCATTATTGTATACATTGACCGGCTTGTGTCGACTAACTGGGACCACATTTAAAACTGACCGCGAAGCTGACCCCTCGACCGTCATTAACTCGGGTTAGAGGCCCATACCTCGAGGCCCATCCTCAAATCCGAGCTCAGGTGTCTTTACTCTCTCAGCAGGGGGTCACTGGCCGACCATGTCTTTTGCAGTAAAATTTAAACTATTTTATGTTGTTAACTTAGTGCGATTGTGACTCAAGCAACATATTCGGGTGAATGCGCTGATCAGGAGCGTCTTTTTACCGGAATTCTACGATAAATAATAACATATTTACACTCACATCTAATCTTGACGCCAAGGAATACCAAACTCTTAAGAGTTTTCGGACGGGATTGTAATGAAAGCAGACATTCGCGAGACGGTGCGGAGGGTGTAACGCTTTTATCTAGTTAATCGCATTTTTCTATGATCACCAACCAACGGACAAAAAATTAAACCTAATTTTTGGCTTTTTTCTAATGAGATTTGAATTTCTACGATATGGAAATTTATTTTCATACTTTTTCCGGCATAACTGTGAAAATACCGCGTCGAAATCTCATTTTTAAGATATTTGAAAATGCTAAAGAAAAGAAGCCTCGCTTCGTTTCAGCTCTGCCCAAGTTATTCAAATGGAGAAATGATATGCTCCTGAAGTCAAACCCAGAACTACTATGTACACGGCGAGCAGTTTCAAATTGAAAGTGATTCCTGAAAGTTTGATCGAATTGTAAAGCGGTTTCCCTTTTCTCCCATCTAACACCATATAACAACCAAGCGTTACACCCTCCGCACCGTCTCGCGAATGTCTGCTTTCATTACAATCCCGTCCGAAAACTCTTAAGAGGTTGGTATTCCTTGGCGTCAAGATTAGATGTGAATGTAAATATGTTATTATTTATCGTAGAATTCCGGTAAAAAGACGCTCCTGATCAGCGCATTCACCCGAATATGTTGCTTGAGTCACAATCGCACTAAGTTAACAACATAAAATAGTTTAAATTTTACTGCAAAAGACGTGGTCGGCTAGTGACCCCCTGATGAGAGAGTAAAGACACCTGAGCTCGGATTTGAGGATGGGCCTCGAGGTATGGGCCTCTAACTCGAGTTAATGACGGTCGAGGGGTCAGCTTCGCGGTCAGTTTAAAATGTGGTCCCAGTTAGTCGACATACAAAAAATGCAGAAAATATAATTTCCTACATCTTTTATTTCAAACAATTTCCCATAGCAGTTATTGTTTAGGAATTATTTATAAATAATCGGTTTTATCGGTTTCCGTCAAATATCTCCTTAAAAACGTCGTTATTGGTAACCTTCGTGAGGACCAAAGTTGTAGAGAATAATGTTTCTTCCAAGTTTTCTTTGAAACAAATTTTCGTAGATATTTTGCTTATTCGTAAATTTCCAGTATACAGCGCCACCATCATGTAGCGGTGAATTCCGTAAACATATTCAAAATATAATTTACGGCAATAAGGACGGCTGTATTCTTTTACAATACGAAATAATAATTTTGCCTTATAATGCTATTCCTAATAATTTAAATATCTATACCCCAAATATGGAGAAAGTCACGTGTTGGCCACATCAGATTTTTTAAGTGTAGTGGTGCTAGCTTGATGTTCTAAGAAATTACTTGGCGCTCGCCACACCCAAAAGTTTGGAAACACCTGCCCTATATAAATACGATAATTCACTAGACTCTGTTTAACAGTTTAGCTCCTGTAGCCTCGCATAGACGACAGAAAGCTGACTACAGATAGGCAGAGGGCATTGCAACAAATAACTTTTTGGGTTCACGAAAAAATCTGCATAAATACACACACACACACACACATATATGAGAAAATAAAAAATCAATTCCGTGGCACGTTAGCCGAAAATAAACGATGCGTCTGCATAAATACACACACACACACACAAATATATATATATATATATATATATATATGAGAAAATAAAAAATCAATTCCGTGGCACGTTAGCCGAAAATAAACGACGCGTCGCTGTACGGGATCTGGAAGGACGTATTATCAATTTTCTGTTTCCAAAGCGAACATTTACAAAATCTTCTCACTCTGTACTAGCCGTCTCATCGGAAATACAATTGGTGGCTATAATTTTCGCCTAGAGGGCCACATTGTCCACTTCCGCTCTCATCACGGGCCGGACGCAGTCGAAAATACGGTCGAAGAATAATTTTAGGGGAATATAAGGCGTAAGTATGAGGTTAACATCACCTGGCATTACATTCATTTATCTACTATAGGCTAAAGACGAAATATAGTGCTTCAATAACTTTCTAGTTTAATTTTACTCTCCGTTGTGGTTAAATTGAAAGAACTCATGACGGGCCAGATGTATAAATTTGTAGCTCGCGAGCCGTAGTTTAGGCGCCAGTGGCCGACATCGTCGATTTACTAGGATCTCATTCTTATTCTGCGCGCCATCCGCAGTAATTTCTCGACCTGTTTTGGGCAGTTGAACAAATACCTCTCTTAATTTCCGCCATCTTGGGTCACGATTCAACTTTATTACGAACGTAAAACGATTCTAGAACGTGCGACCTGATGATCTCGTTTAGATTATCGAGCAGACGGCTAGAAACACTCGATTGAATGAAGATTAAACAACTTTTAAGTCCGTGACACATATCGATCAACTGACGACATTTCAGCAGCCATGTTTTTCAACGTTAACGCGTGGAAACGATAGGTTTCCCCTATCCCCCTCCTATCTCGATTCCAGTTTCACAACATCATCCCTGTTGATAATATCTATGTACGCTGCGCACAGTCTCTAACAATCATCTCCTTCGAAACTTGCTCCATTCGATTCTCGCTTTGTCGCTAAAGAGGAGCGCAAGGCGTTTACCCCATTTTCATCATCCCATTAAAGAATTCTCCTAGAGAATGTGTTTTAAAAAAATAAGTTTTCGAGGACGAATACCACGGAAGGAAAAACCTAACGAAAACAATAACAGAATTTTCTTCGAATCAAGTAGGCGAGTCTTCTCGCGTTGCCTTTGCGATAATGCTATTTACTCGATTCCCTATCTTAAAAGGATCTATCTTTGACTTACCTAGCGTTCCCAGTGAAAAAAAATAATCCCAATGGTTTAATTATATCTTTTTCAATTATTATAGCCGAAGACTTTTACGGAGACGCTTTGCGACTATTTTCTCTAGAATTTTTCATGCGGTATTATCTATTTTTAATCTTCGTAAGTGGTATGGGAGAAATGTTTGTATTCGTGAAAAAAAATCCATTTCGAGGTTTCAGCGGAAGTACACGTTTTGAGATCCCCTGAGTACGATTATAATATTTTCTCGATGGTGTCTGAGTATGTGATAGAATTTAGTGGGCGCTCTAACACAAAAACTAACAATCGGATCAACGCAAAACTTTATACTTAAGATTTTTATTAGTAATTCAAGATCTTAAAAGGTTTTGGTTGAAACTGGCCAACCGGAAGTAGAGGTTTATCTTGTTGTTTTACCGGTTTTTTTCCAAATATTTCCTGAAGAATTCAATTTATGAATGTGTCTGTCATTATCAGTTGTAAAAAATTCAATTTTCCACGTTTTGTTGGAAACATTTATTCATAAAACCGATTCTAGTGATTTCGATGTTTTGCGGTAATGTATACTAAGTACGTCGCTGATACCATTGTTTCCGTTGCTACGATAAAATTTTCTAATTATTGATTGCTATGCCTGCGCTGCTAGGGTAATTTTACTATCGCATCGGTTTTTTTTATCCGTAGCAACAGTTAACCTAAAAATTATTGACAAATGTAATTTCCGATAATTAATCTTGAAGGCGCTGATGCAATCATATCCATTATTCTGCATGGAGAAAGTCATATGCTGGATTTTTTAAATCGCATATATGTCCGGTTTTTCTATCCATTCCGCTTGTGTATGCCAAATTTTCAGGATAACACGGTCTGTAAAAGGGCTCAACGAGGGGATCTAGGTTTAGCTGCTAGAAAGAAAAGATGATTCCTGCATGGGAATGTCAATGGTAAAACGCTCGTACAATGATGGCGCATCGGGTTTCATAACTCATGTACAAGGGATTTCATTTTTAATAATGGAATATTTTATTCTTCGATATTTTTGATGCTTTTTGGCAGGTTCACCTTGTTTATTTACAATAGTTTTTGTGATAAAAAAGTCTTATGTAATTTGCTTTGGAATTCTCCCGTCACTTTTATTTTTTATGAAATCTGTTATATGCGTTTGTCCGATATTTATTTATATAAAAATTTTTTTGGGTAGACCATTTTTTGTTCCCTAATATCTATTGAACGAATGATCGCATTGTAAAGAATGTTATATTGTTCGAAAGCTTATGGCTCGAATGTGGTTTTTAGCCCGTTAACAATGTCGTATCTCATGTAGATGTTAAACTGTGAATGTTCAAACTTTCCAAAAGTCTCTCTCGTTGCGGTGGCTCTGCACGCGAGACTAGGGACGTTCTAGTAGCAAGAAATTGAACTACTACATAGGTACAGCATTATTTGCCCCAAAGTTGGAAATGATAGCGGGAAATACGTATTTCAAAGTGAGTTGTCATTTTGACCAATATATGGCGAGAGAAGTTATAACGCTTAATTGTACGAAAATTTCCGCTTATTTCTATTACATATGTCATTTTATACCTCAATAATGTTCACTATTGGTTTAAAAACTTCGAAGTTTTTAATAAAACAATTAACAACTCGTAATCATTAGATGTTTCATTTGGGAATGTATATTTTTTCTTCAAGCTGCCGTAGATGGCTTCTGGGAAGGAAAGTATCTTCGAAATTTCAAAACTTGCGTAATGTGATGCCGTGGTATAGTGGCGACGCGTTGGCCTGCTACGCTGAGCTATTGAAAACATGCGAAAGTTGCATTTTTTTCAATAGATCTTGCGGTCCCCCATTTGCGTGTTTGGATGAGAGCACGCGAATCATCGCTTCATCCTTCAGAAGGGACATAAGCCGTTGGTCCTCATTGGTGCTTTTCGAAAAGAGTAGGCCGGTACCGGGCTTCACTTATTATTAGCTTTGTGATTTAAACTGACGAGTCTACTAGCGCTCGAGTCGTATGAAGTCACAAAGTTTCACAAATCACGAACTTTGACATCAACCACTGTAAGAAAGCGGTTGAGGTATATTATTTATGTTCGTTTTTTCTTCAATGAATGCTATTCATTTTCACACTTAAAAGATGAAAACAAGTAAGAATTAAAAAAAAATGCAAAAATAAAATCTTTTTGCTTTATAAAATAGGCGGTCTTAAAAGAATAAAACAAGAAAATTTTCAGATTATTTGTTCGTTATAAAAGATTTTGGTGACATTTACTTTTCATTACTATAACTTTACATATCATTTACGTAATAATTTAATTCCATAAGCTGGAGTAAATTGATTTTGAATATAAAGTTAATAGCAAAACAGTTTTTTTTTAAACGAAGCTCAACCTTGAAAACTTCCTATCAAAGCGAAATTATTACGTAAATGATATGTAAAGCAACAGTAATGAAAAGAATATGACAAAGGAACCTTTCATAACGAACAAATAATCTGAAAATTTTCTAGTTTTATTCTTTTAAGGCCGCCTATTTTATAAAGCAAAAAGATTTTAGGTACTTACGTATTAACGGGGAGCCCAACTTAATAGGTAAGTACCGATTGGTTTCCAACAAGATATCTGTAGTCGACAGAGGAATTATATCTCGCTTGACTGTTGCGCCGAAAATGGAGAGGATATTGGCGAGTCTTCGGCTCGCTTTGTTTTTACTTTGGTTGTCGTCTCCGGGCGCCCTTCGCCTCGATGGAACCAAACTATCCCTCCCTGTTGTCCGGTGATCGGGTCTGTAAATGTCGCGACAGGCCGATCAGTCGAGACGCTTTTGATACCATTTTAGAAGAAATTGCTAAATATTGGCCACCAGAAATAAAAATGTGTTTGTTTTTTTTCAATTGTTATCTATAACAAATCATTTAAATGTTAATTGGTTTCTTTTAATGTTGTTCTTAAAAATTAAAGCAATTTAAATGGTATTTGTTCCGTATTTATATTTTTAAGTTGGGCTCCCCGTTAATACGTAACTACCAGATTTTATTTTTGAATTATTTTAAAATTCTTACTTGTTTTAATATATGCTCTCGCTTAATGTGTGATTTTTCTTTTCAGGTGGCGACAAGGAACGTTCGAAATTTCCGTAATGCAGTTTGGAAGGTTTCAAAACGTCTTGACTTTCTGTTTGGCGGCCACAATCCTCGTTCCTGCTGCTGCAGGTGGGTGATAATTTCGCTCATTATTCCTTTTTAGCATTGTACTACTATATATTAGTACTATATATTAGTATCATGCTTTTTAGGCGCGTTTCACTTCCAGCGTGAGCGCCTATTACCGTCGGTCTGTCCGTCCGTCCGCATGTTCTTTCTCGGCTTCTACAGAGCGGATTTTCAGGAAATTTTATATTAAGGACTTACAATCAAAGATAATAAGAAAATCACCTAAATGAATCACGTACGCCAATCAGGGGTACCACTTTACCGGTGACAAAAAATTAACTCCGTCATATTTCGTAAAGTATTTGTCATATGAAAATATTTTTCAAATAAAACTTTTAGAACTAGTAAAGAAGAGTATTTCTTTTCCCATACATTTTTATCGTCGGAGTAGCCGTTAACAGTAAAATCAAACAAGAATATCTTAATTCGAGTTGAGCTTAGAAAATTTCTTGCATGGTTACGTCATTGTTGCTAACATAAACAATCTTATAAAATACGTTTAATTTCCTTAGGTGTGCATGCAATATTTCTAAACAGGAAGAAAATGGATTATTTATGACGAAGAAAAGAACTATAAAACGCTATTTCTCTTACGTACACGTATGTAGGGGAAAACGGGGTAAGATGACGAATCGGGTAAGATGATGAAGTTGATTATTTCGTTAACTGGTTGGAAGAGAGTGCTGCCGGTGACGTGCAGGGTATCGCCTATCTATGCGAGTTTAAACCTGAGTCAATGAGCAGTGTGTTAAAAGAGCGTGACAAAGTGGAACGTTAAGTCTATTTCAATAGGTTCCCTTATAATAATTTAGTAGCATAACTTAAAGGTTTTACTACATCTATGACTTTGAAAATATGAAGTTGTTATAACAATGAAGAAGAACCATTCTTTGTCAGTGTTTATGCTGAATAGTGTGGCGTATTACTTTGTGTTAAGTTTCTAGCTATCATTTTTAAAAATGCACGTATATGGCGGTTAGATGACCGGGGTAAGTACGGCGAATTCGTCATCTTCATTTCGCCTTTTCTGATCTTTTCTCGAAAGCGAATGAAGTCTGAATTCCTCAATTGTACTCCACCAAGCACAGTAGCTTTGGCCTAAGAATCTAGTTGGATATGTGCGGATATTTTCGTTAACTTCCTCCGGCACTTTATCCAACACGTGAGGCCCTCTGCGATTAAACCAGCTCTTTTACTATTGGACAATCATTCTTCCCATACCTCACTCCCAGCTGTTTCATTCGTAAGAGAAAATAACGTCACGTTGATGAGATTTCCACCTCATACCACGCACAAACTTCAGCCTCTGGATGTGGCTTTCTATAGACTATTAAAAACGTAGTCAGGCAACCCTGGTTGTTCAATCACGAAAAAAGATGTAGGACTGTTTGGCACCGCATACTTCAAAGTGGCCAACCGCTGAAAACACTGTTAATGAGTTTAAAGCTCGTGAAATTGAGCCGTTCAAACCAGAAATCTTTGGAGACGACGAATTCGGTTCATATCTGACTACAGAAAGGCCTGTGAAAGCTTAGAAAGAATACCGTTCAAGTGAATCAAATGAATCAGTCCCTGCCCCCCTTAATGCAGAAGTTATCGTGCAAGAATCAAATGATGGGGCTATTGACACAGAAATAGCGAAGCAGATAAATGAAACCTCAGTTGAACGAGGATTGTCAGAACAAGGGCTGAGTGTTCTAAAGAAGTCACTCTTTTCGTTCCGTAAGGTGATTAGAGAGGGTAAGGAAGCGCATCAGGTCTTTCCAGGGAAGACCCGAGGTATTCTGGTGGCCCAGGCGAGAAACCGCTTAGCGCCTTCCTCCGTAAATTTCTGTTAAGATATTTTTGAAAGAGCTCGTTCATTTATTCATTGCCCCGTAAAATGAATGATAATGAAAAGTATGAGGAATTTTCTGTAGATTCCCGCCTATCCCGCGATATAAATTGGTATCCAGCATTTATCCACTTACAAGTGTAATGTAGATATAGATGGTAGGGTTAGCGCCCCTAATACCTCGGTGCCCCGGGCAACCGCACGGCTCGACGGTACCTCGGACAGGCCCTGGCTCCTTCAATGATCATATCGAGAACACATAAAAAATTTCCCGATTGAAAGAGAGACTAAGAAGGGTAAGAAAGGTATATGGCTTGAATAGAAATTGCGAGCCAAGAAGACTTTGTTCCCTTCAAAATCTGACGCACCGCTTGTAGATGTAGAGGGAGGGTTCAGAAAGAGGTATTTGTCCTGTCTGTGAAGTGCTACGATGACCTCCATTAGAGGATTGGATACAATGTATTCAGTGCAAGAAGTGGTGGCACGAAATTTCTTCTCATATGAAGGCAGACACTTTTATTTGTGACTTTTGTGATTAAGAATGCTGGTATTAGTGTAAGGTGCTGCTGCTTTGAAATGTTTAATTTTGAATAAGCCAATTTCATAGTCAAATCTTGATTTTTTCATCTTACCCCAAGTGACCAGTCAACTTACCCCTAGGGATGGGTAAGTTGACGAATTAGCAAATATTTTCTAAACATTAATTACGGAGCAAACGGTTAAATGTATGGATCTGAATGCATTACTAAATGATAGAATACTTAACAATGTGCCGTTACAATGTCAAATGAATGATTTATCCGCCTTGAAATTCTCGCAGGAGAAGTTTTCCCTTAGCATCGTCATCTTACCCCACTTTTTCCTATATCATTTCTTTCAAATACTCCATTGCATGAAACGCGCCCATTTGTGATACACTACACTTTCCTAACTTGTTTTAGTCGTTTCCGATTAGAATAAAGTGCGGAAAATTTGTATGCACCTAAGCGATCGTAGCTCACGGTACAGAAAAATCGTAAATCTAATAACAGAACCCACGTGTAAAATTCCATGATTCCACCTTTTCCCCATCTGATTGGAGCAGGTATAGGATATTTATATTTTGCATTTTTAGGTGCGTTTCGCTTCTAGCGTGAGCGCCTATTGTCGTCGGTCCGTCCGTCTGTCTTTCAGTCCGCATGTTCGTTCTCGACTTCTACTGAACGGATTCTCATGAAATTTTATATTAAGGGCTTACGATCAAAGATAATAAGAAAATCGCAAAAATGAATTACGTAAGTCAATCAGGGGTACCATTTACTGGTGATAAAAATTAACTTTCCGTTATATCTCCTAAAATATTGCTAATATCAAAATATTTTTCAAATGAAACTTGCAGACCTGGTAAATTAGAGCACTTCTTTCCCTATACATTTTTATCGTATGAGTAGCCGTTATCAATAAAATCAAACAGGAATATTTTAATTCGAGTTGAACAGAAAATGTCTTGCATGGTTACGTCTTCATTGTTGCTAACATAAACAATCTCACAAACGTTTAATTTACTTATGTGTGCATGCAACATTTTTAAATCGGAAGAAAATGGATTATTTCTGATGAATAAAAGAACTTTAAAATGCTATTTCCCTTACGTATAGGTATATCATTTCTTTCTAATACACCATTGCACGAAACGCGCCCATTTGTGATAAGCTGCACACTTTCCTAACTTGTTTCAAATAGGTTATAATGGAGATTCGACATCGAGACTGAAACCATTGTACCGGCAATGGAATGTAATTTAATTTTTTCGTCAGGAGAATTACATCTGTATTGCTTATCCCAAAAATTGCTTTATAGTCAAAAAAAAAAAAAACGGAATATTTTCGCGTTTTAGCAAAGGAAAATTATCGCAAGTCCTTTGCTCTAACAAGGCAAATATCTCGCAATTACACATCCAGATTTCAGCACATAACTTCATTTAGTTTTTATGATAAAGGCAATTGCAGATTTTATTTTTACAAATATTTATATGTAACCAAAAGGTAACCAAAGAAAAGTCTGCCAAATATTATAGCAAGTATTAATCCACTTTTAAAATAGTAAAAGTAGAATTATAAAAACAAAATTCACATTTGGGTAGTAAAATAATCCAATGTCAATAATAGTGCAGAACAGTTAACTAACCCGGTATACCATCACATCCGATAAAGCTACACGAAATTCAAATTTGGCTTAGATAAAAATAAAATGGATAAAACTATCAAAGAAAGTCGAAAGACAATGACGGAGAATATTACACGTTCATTTTCTAAATATCAGCAAATGTTCTCATAGAATAACAGAAATAGAGAAATAACCGAAGGCGGATATTCAGTAATTATTTAAATAGGTTACAATTCTCCGATTGATAAGATATTAATGAAAAAAGTGATTATTAAAGTCTAATAATGTATCCAAATTAAACAAGTAGAAAAATAAGTTTCCATTACCTACAGATGACTGTAAGGGAAACCATTACCTAAATCTTAAATGCACAAAATAATTGTAATTTCTAAAAGTGCTACACAAAACATTCATAAGGTCAACGAAAAAGGGAAGAAAAAGCATGAAATTCAAGACACCATGCGGTACTTATGCCCGTAAAACAGGTTCTATTCTGAAATATAATCAGCATGCGTAAAATAAACGTAATTAAATGCATTAGTCAAAATTTTTCTTTAGATATGTGCCAAATAACCATCCTAATATAAACTCTCAAGCCGAAAATGTTGTTACTTTCTCAAAGCCGTCCTTATCACCAGTCTACAATAAGTAATATTTTCCCGTATTCTCAGGGTCGATTTCAATTAACAAATACATGTAATTGAGGTAAGATTTTTATACCCCTCTGGTTATTAGATAAATAATTAACCGCTTTGAAATATATGGCTCCATTATACCATAATATAAACTGAACAATTAAACAAAGCGATTGTCGGTGTATGCTTATCTGTTAGGTCCCCCAATCGATAAAAACCTAAAAACCCCAGTTTTATGTATTACTCGAACTAACGTAATCAACTAAATGAAAAAATGACCAATACTTTGCTATTCAAAAACCGAAGATTGCCTTTCCCCCAGGCTAACCTACGGTTCCGAAAACACAAGCATATGCACAGATGGCTACAACGTATCTGCAGTACTGATCTACAATATCGATAGATGTATTAAATAAGCGACCTATATGTATGACTCCTATCGTCGAAAACACAAAATTCCTTTCACTGGCCTCCACAACACTACTGAAATTAATACTTCCTCTTTTACCCTCAGATTTTGGAGAAACATGCGCGAAGCCCGAGGAATGCGGTTCTCCCACACTGACTTGTGGTGCCGATAACACATGTACATGCGCAGAGGGCTACACTGAAGTCGACAAGGAATGTAAAGCTAGTGAGTAAACGGTCATTTATTTCATTATTGAACAATTATTTCTTTAATTTTGTATAAAATAAGATTCCTGTGTGTATGTTTCTTATCGGCGAATAAGAAAATTATTCTGGCCAATGGTCTCTACTAAACAATTTCACTGAAAGTAATATTACCTCTTTTCTACCCTCAGACTTTGGAGGCACATGCGCGAAGCCCGAGGATTGCGTATCCCCCACACTGACCTGTGGTGCCGATAACACATGTACATGCGCAGAGGGCTACACTGAAGTCGACAAGGAATGTAAAGCTAGTGAGTTCATCGGTCATTTACTCATTATTGAACAATTATTTCTTTAAATATGTATAAAATAAGCGTCCTGCATGTATGTTTCTTATCGTCGAAAAAAAAATTATTCTGGCCAATGGTCTCTACTAAACAATCCCACTGAAAGTCATATTACCTCATTCCCACCCTCAGACTTTGGAGGGACATGCGCGAAGCCTGAGGATTGCGTTTCCTCCACACTGACCTGTGGTGCCGATAACACATGTACATGCGCAGAGGGCTACACTGAACTCGACAAGGAATGTAAAGCTAGTGAGTTGACCGGTCATTTATTTGCATTATTTGCATTATTCAACATTATTTTTTCTTTAAATATGTAAAAAATAAGCGCCCTGTATGTGTTTCCTATCGTCGAAAAAGAATTTATTCAGGTGAATGGCTTCTACTAGACAATACCACTGAATGTCATATTACCTCTTTTCCACCCTCAGACTTTGGAGGCACATGCGCGAAGCCCGAGGATTGCGTTTCTCCCACACTGACTTGCGGTGCCGATAACACATGTACATGCGCAGAGGGCTACACTGAAGTCGACAAGGAATGTAAAGCTAGTAAGTTGATCGGTCATTTATTTGCATTATAGAGGAAAGGTTCCAAATATGGAATACTATTTATATTTTGTTGAATAAAAAGTTTATTTTGCAATATTTTAAATGCAAATTATGACATATTATATTCTGAAATATGGAAAAACTATGCATTATAATACAATACAGATACATGAACTATTGTTGAGACTAATAAATAAGTAGAACCTCATAAATCCGGCACTCGAAAATCCGGAATTATCAAAAATCCGGCAGTTTTTGAAAAGTGCACTTTTTCAAATTTTTGCCGCGGGTAGCCTAATCCACTATCGAAAGATAAACGCACCACTTCGCATCAAAATTCGCGAATTCTAGAACCAATTTGACGGCAGCACTTACATTGTGTGTGTGAGTGAGTCCAATTGTCAGCTGACCAATACATGTTGGTACGTGTTAGGGAATAGTTTCCACAGTCATATTGTATAACTTGTATACAGTCGCGTGTTCATATTCGTAGCGATCGCATGTGTCTTTCATTAGTGTGATATTGCTCAAATTCATATTGGAATGTCTTCAAAAAAAAGCTGAAAACCCCTCCAGTAGTATTATGAAGCGTAAACATAAATCTCTACTGAACAAAAAGTAGATTTATTAAGAAAACTTGAAAAAGGTGCTTCAGTTGAGAGACTTTGTGAAGAATATAGCGTCGGCAGTTCTACTGTGTATGACTTGAAGAAACGAAAAAGTGAGTTGGCAACATTTTATGCAGACAGTGACACTTCTAAGGCCGAAAAACATTACACACTTCCAGGGTCAACGATATCGATAGAGTATCGTTTGAATGGTTTCGACAAAGAAGAAGTGAATGTGTACCGGTATCAGGCCTATTGCTAATAGAGCAAGCAGAGAAATCCCACGACGATTTGAAAATCAATAAAGCTTGCGATTATTCGCATGGTTGGCATCATCGCTTCAAGCTTCGCCATGGAATACGAAAATTAGCAGTGTCTGGCGAAAAACTTAGTGCCGATTCGGATGCTGCCGAAACATTTGTAGAGGAGTTTACCAAGTTAATTTCGGATGAAAATCCTACTGCAGAGTAAATATATAACGGGAGGAGAAAGGATTATTTTGACGATGTCTTCCTCGGAGCACACTTGCAGCCGCCGATGAGGATATGGCATTTGGAGTGAAGGAGTAAAAGGAGAGGCTGACGGTTCTTGCGTCCGCAAATGCAGCAGGTACGCACAAACTAGAGCTAACTGTAATTGGTAAAAGTGCACACCCTCTTGCTTTAAAGAGTGTAAGGAATTTTCCTGTCAACTACCGTGCTAATAAACGTGCATGGATAACTTCTCAATTAATGTTGGATTGGTTTTTGAATTATTTTGCACCGGAGACACGTGCTCATTGTAAATCTAAGGGACTAGGTGATGATTGTAAAATAATTCTGACATTAGATAACTGTCCTGCCCATCCTGATGCATCACTTTTGGTATTGGGTAACGTGCGTGTGGTTTATCTCCAAATTGTACATCTATTATTCAACCTATGGATCAGGGAATATTACGCTCACTAAAATGCTATTACAGACAGCAATTTATGCAGAAATTGCTTGTTGCTTGCAATAGAGGCCAAGGTGTTGACGGATTTAAAAAGGAATTTAACATTAAGGAATCGATTTAGACTCTAGCTAAAGCGTGGACTGATGTAACGGCCGCAACACTGAAAAATGCCTGCCATAATTTGTGGCCTGCAAGCATGTTTCAAGAATGTGATGAATCACCACCAGATTTTCTAGGTTTCAATGTTAGTGACAAAAAGAGACTGTTGTCTGAAATTATGGAATTTGCTAAGGGATCGACGAATAACGCTTTCACGAAGGGTCTGGAAGAAGACGTTGAAAACTAGATGGAAATCGACTATGAAGTGCCTGTAGTGAAACAGCTAACTGACGGAGAAATAGAAAAATGGTTTTGGAATCCGAACGTGAGAATTATGAAAAACGTGAAAGTGACGATGATGACAATGCAGCTGCAAACAAGCCTTCAATAGACCGTTGCATAGAATTAGTCACAGATACAATATCGGCTTTAGAACAGCGGTCATGCATCGAATCACAGGATATGATGAATTTGTATCTAATTAAAGATAAACTTATTAAGGAAAGATCACTATGTATGAAGCAATCTGTGTGATATGTTCAAGACAATTTCGCAGAATAACCTTCAAAAAGCTTCCAACACTGAAATGAAATGAAACTTGCATTCCCGCAACTAAAGACGCTGTCTCGACCTTATCGTCTAGCCATCGAGACTTGTAAATTGGCATTAAATTTGCTATGACTTTATTCCAAATTCGTCCACTTGTTAATGATTCTTTCTTTTATAAGTTTTGGCGTAAATTTTGGATTTTAATGTTATGTATTTTATTTTTTTTACGTATAGGCCGTGATATGGTATGGAGATGCAGTGGCGTAGCCAAGGGCGGCAAGAGGGCAAGGCGTCTATTATGATTTATTTAATATTTTGCATGTTTATTTACATACATTTTGTGTATGTATTTCATATTTTAAAATATTCTGGCGTGATTTCTGATTAAATTATGAAATATATTATATAGATTACAAAAAACTTTGTTTAGTTTTATCCAGCATTAGGCCGATTTGCCCCTGGATACTTAGGCAATGTGCAACATTTTCAAAAAACAGGAATTTTCTAAAATCCGGCTCGCGCTAGGTCCCGAGGGTGCCGGATTTATGAGGTTCTACTGTATTTCTCAAAATATTACAAATTTGACCCTAAAAAAGTATGGTTCCTAATATGAAATACCTCAATCATTAACAAATATTCTTCTCTTAGACAACACATCTGCATTATCAATTTAAAAATTTTATTTCCATGTACATTAATGTTGCTGAACCAAATATTAATAACAAAGCATTAATCAAAATGTTTACACAAAATAATCACATTTATAACCATTAATCACCGTATTTGAAAATGTCAGACATAAACCTCCATTCAGCTCCGGGCATAAATCTAAGACGATGCGAGAAGAGAATATGTCGGCTCACTCATGGAAATCAAACGGTAGCACAGTATTTCAAGGGCGTACGGTGAAATTTGTTTCTGGGGTTCACCTACAGCAGCTCCTTAATTCAGATGTGATTGACTATCTTACAGGGGCGGAAAGGTAGTAAATTCATTTTGGAGGAAGAGATGGGTAAGGGGGAGGGGGGGGTTCCGATCACCGAAACTCCCTTTCCCCACCCATCCTCCTCCGTACGCCCTTGCAGTATTTCATGGTAGAAAATTTCTAGGGAATATGATATAACAACATCATTCTCGCAGTAAAAATACCAATGGATAAAGAGTACAAATGGGAGAAATTTGTTCCGGCCCGGCCCTGGATAACTAAAATAAATGGAAAATTACACACCAGGCTGACCATTGATACAAGAAACACAGGGGGCATTGTCTCCCCGGGCGCCAAATAACTTCACTTTACCACGACAATTGTGGCTCCTAATATGGAATACTATCCCATATTAGGGACACCCTAGTATCCCATATTAGGTCCCTAGTCATTTTTAATTTTGATCGTAAACAATTAATATAACATTTGTGATAACACTTAAATCAATGCAATAATTTCAAAATACGATTTATGTGCTAAGCACACGATACACGGTTTACTCTAGATTTAACATGCCAAGATGTAGAAATTACCGTGAAACATACCTTACAAAAAGTTTCTGCACGGAAGGTGAAAGAATGCCGACCACAAGCACAGCAAGAAAGAAATCAACTAAGTGACTGAACCGCATATCATGTTACATTGGTCCTCCCGACATCCTCGTATCATCACTACATTGCTGTGTTACATTACTTAATTAATACATGGGTATTCCATATTAGGACCGTACTCCATAATTCGAACCTTTCCTAACATTATTTCTTTAAAATGTATAAAATAAGCTTCCTGTGTGTGTTTCTTATCGTCGAAAAAAAATTATTCTGGCCAATGGTCTCTACTAAACAATCCCACTGAGTGTTATATTACCTCTTTTCTACCCTCAGACTTTGGAGGCACATGCGCTAAGCCCGAGGACTGCGTTTCTCCCACAATGACCTGTGGTGCCGATAACACATGTACATGCGCAGAGGGCTACACTGAAGTCGACAAGGAATGTAAAGCTAGTGAGTTTATCGGTCATTTATTTCATTATTGAACAATTATTTCTTTAAATATGTATAAAATAACCGTCCTGTATGTATGTTTCTTATCGTCGAAAAAAAATTATTCTGGCCAATGGTCTCTACTAAACAATCCCACTGAAAGTAATATTACGTCTTTTTCACCCTCAGACTTTGGAGGCACATGCGCGAAGCCCGAGGATTGCGTTTCCGCCACACTGACCTGTGGTGCCGATAACACATGTACATGCGCAGAGGGCTACACTGAAGTCGACAAGGAATGTAAAGCTAGTATGTTGATTAGTCATTTATTTGCATTATTCAACAATTATTTCTTTAAATATGGAAAAAATTAGCTTCCTGTGTGTATGCCTCCTATCGTCGAAAAAGAAATTATATAGGTCAATGGCTTCTACTACAAAATCCTACTGAAAGTAATATTACCTCTTTTCCACCCTCAGATTTTGGTGGAACATGCGCGAAGCCCGAGGACTGCGTTTCTCCCACACTGACTTGCGGTGCCGATAACACATGTACATGCGCAGAGGGCTACACTGAAGTCGACAAGGAATGTAAAGCTAGTAAGTTCATCGGTCATTTATTTGCATTATAGAATAAATTTTTCTTTAAATTTGTATAAAATAAGCTTCTTGTGTGTATGCTTCCTAACGTCGAAAAAGACATTATTCTGGTCAATGGCCTCAGCTACACAACCCTACTGAAAGTAATATTTCCTCTTTTTCACCTTCAGACTTTGGAGGCACATGCGCTAAGCCCGAGGACTGCGTTTCTCCCACAATGACCTGTGGTGCCGATAACACATGTACATGCGCAGAGGGCTACACTGAAGTCGACAAGGAATGTAAAGCTAGTGAGTTTATCGGTCATTTATTTCATTATTGAACAATTATTTCTTTAAATATGTATAAAATAACCCTCCTGTATGTATGTTTCTTATCGTCGAAAAAAAATTATTCTGGCCAATGGTCTCTACTAAACAATCGCACTGAAAGTAATATTACCTCTTTTCCACCCTCAGACTTTGGAGGAACATGCGCGAAGCCCGAGGACTGCGTTTCTCCCAAACTGACTTGCGGTGCCGATAACACATGTACATGCGCAGAGGGCTACACTGAAGTCGACAAGGAATGTAAAGCTAGTATGTTGATTAATCATTTATTTGCATTATTCAACAATTATTTCTTTAAATATGGAAAAAATTAGCTTCCTGTGTGTATGCCTCCTATCGTCGAAAAAGAAATTATTTAGGTCAATGGCTTCTACTACAAAATCCTACTGAAAGTAATATTACCTCTTTTCCACCCTCAGATTTTGGTGGAACATGCGCAAAGCCCGAGGATTGCGTTTCCCCCACACTGACCTGTAGTGCCGATAACACATGTACATGCGCAGAGGGCTACACAGAAGTCGACAAGGAATGTAAAGCTAGTAAGTTCATCGGTCATTTATTTGCATTATAGAATAAATTTTTCTTTAAATATGTATAAAATAAGCTTCTTGTGTGTATGCTTCCTAAAGTCGAAAAAGACATTATTCTGGTCAATGGCCTCAGCTACACAACCCTACTGAAAGTAATATTTCCTCTTTTTCACCTTCAGACTTTGGAGGCACATGCGCGAAGCCCGAGGATTGCGTTTCCCCCACACTGACATGTGGTGCCGATAACACATGTACATGCGCAGAGGGCTACATTGAAGTCGACAAGGAATGTAAAGCTAGTGAGTTGATCGGTCATTTGTTTGCATTATTGAACAATTATTTCTTTAAATATGTATCCTGGGTGTGTCAGTACACTGCATGTACCTCATAGTGGTAGGATGCGGGCAACTGATTGCTGGCTTGCAAGGTAGTCTCTAATAGGGATCCTAGCTTGTACAGAATAGCGTAAGCGTGCTTGGGGTAATACTGAGCTTCGGTTGCGTTTTTGGCAGTCTGGCCAAAATGTGCCAATACTGACAGGTAATGTGCCTTACCGGTAGCAGGGAATGCTACGTCGGCACGGGTACGACTTAGCTGGTAACCTAATGTACTCTAATTTACCATTACTAACAAAGCCATATGAAAAGCCTCGGATGACCAAAGCCATGGTGGGCGGCAGAGGTCAAAACTGGTTGACCCATCATTAGACGACTTACGCGAGTGGAAGTTAGGCATGTGGAATGTTAGAGTAGTGAACATGAGTTGGTGAATTAAATGAATGTACGAGGATTGGATGTGCTGTGTGTATGTGAGACAAAAAGGAAGGGGAGTGATGCTGTGGTAATGAATGATGTTAGTTTGTTCTGTGGTCTGGTGTGGATGGGTGTACATATGGGAATCAAGGAGTTGGTTTGATTCTGAATGAAAGAGCTAAAATGCATGTGAGAAAGTATAAATTTGTGTCACCCAGATTGTTGTGGGTGCGTATGAAAGTAGGAATTCGTAGAATTCTGTTGGTTGCATGTTATGCTCCTGTGGATAGTGAGTGTGAAACAGTTAGAGATGAGTTTTTTGAGAAATTGAGAGATGTGTTGAGTAATTGTGATGCAGGTGAGAGAATAATTGTACTTGGTGATATGAATGGGTGGGTAGGTGTCAGACGGGAGGGCAATGAGAAAGTGGTGGGCCCCTTCGCTGACCCCAGAGTAAATGATAATGGTGAGAGTTTGATTGGAATTTGCATGGAAAAGAATTTGCTTGTTTCAAATACATGGTATAAGCATAAGAACATCCACATGTATACATGGCAGAGGGGTGACTCAAAAAGTATGATTGATTTAGTTCTGTATGATGAAAGACTGAGAGATCTGGTGAAGGATACAAGGGAGATGAGAGGAGCTGAATGTGGGACAGACCATTTTTTGGTTGTCTCTACAGTGGATCTTGGAAGGAAGTGGACCTGGAGGAAGAGTAAGTGTGAAACAGACTAGAGTGAAAGTAGAGAGATTGCAAGAGTGTGAGGTAAAGATCAAGTATATGAATGTATTGGAATGTAAATTAACTGCCCAGCAGACTGAATGGGAAGAGGATATAAGGAAAGGAAATGTGGAAGATGCTTGGAATAGACTGAAAGAGAATGTTACACAGTGTGCTTCAGAGGTGTGTGGAATGACTTTAGTGGGCTCTATGAAAAATGATGCTTGGTGGAATGAAACAGTGAGTGAAGCAGTTAATGAGAAGAAGGAGGCATATAAGAGGATGACTGCTGCAAGGAATGATAATGAAAGAAGGATTCTGCATGACAATTACAGGAAGAAAAATAAGGCTGCTAAGAATGCAGTTAAGGAAAGCAAAGAACGAGTACGTTTGAATGAGGCTGTAAAGATGCAGAATGATTTTGAATGGAATAAGAGGTTATTCTGGAAGTGGATAAAAAGGGCGAGACAGGGCAGCAACAATGGAATGAATGGGATTGTAAATAAGGATGGAAAAACGGTGTGGAATGAATGTGAAGTGACAGAATGTTGGAAGGAGTATTTTGAAGACTTGTATGGAGGTAGTTCTGAAGAGTCTGGCATCCAAAGTGATACTGACTGTATGAATGTGTCCAGTAAAGACAGAGTTGACGAACGTGAGATTAAGGCATGTGTGAAAATGTTGAGGAATGGGAAGGCTGCAGGCGTGGATGGAATTACGGGTGAAATGCTGAAATATGGATGTAGCTTACTTATGAGTTGGATGAGCGATTTATTTAATTTGTGTGTTAACATTACAGTTGTACCAGATGATTGGAAGAATGCCATCATTGTTCCTTTGTACAAAGGGAAGGGTAGTGAAGTAGAATGTAAGAATTAGAGAGCTATTAGTTTATTGAGTATGCCTGGGAAAGTGTTCGGTAAAGTACTTATTGAAAAGGTTAGAATGATGACTATGAGTAAAATTTGGGGGGTACAATGTGGTTTTAATGCCAGGTAGGGGGTGCTCTGATCAGATTTTTGCTCTCCAACAAGTAATCGAGAAGTGTATGAATGTGAGAAAGTGTATAGTGCATTTGCGGATTTGGAGAAGGCCTATGACAGAGTCAACAGAAATGACCTGTGGAATGTTCTGGCTGAGTATGGAGTGAATGATTGGTTAGTGAATGCAGTGAGAGCAGTCTACTCAGGAAGTAAGGCTCGCATAAGAATAAATGGTATGCTGAGTGACTGGTTTAAGATTGAAAGTGGTGTTTAGCAAGGGTGTGTGATGTCTCCTTGGTTGGTTAATGTGTTTATGGATAAATGTATGAGGGAATCCTGTGCAAATACGAATGGTCTGAGGATTGGGGAAGTGAATGTGTGGGTGCTGTTGTATGCTGATGATGCTGTGTTGATGTCTGAAATGCCGAATGAGTTGCAAAGAATGTTAGATAGTATGGCTGAAGTTACAGAGAGAATGGATCTGAAGATCAATGTGTCAAAAATAAAGGTTGTTGTGTTTGATAGAATGAATGAATTGAATGACTGTAGGCTGCGCATAAATGGTGAAGTTGTTGAACAGGTGGATGAGTTTGTGTACTTGGGAAGAATGTTTTCTAAGAATGGAAGAATAGATGGAGAGATAGAAAGGCGTGTGAATGCGGAAGAAAAGTGGTGGGTAGCATGTGGTCAGTACTAAATAGTGAAGAGTCCAAGGAAGCAAAAATAGCTGTGTATAGAAGTGTGCTTGTACCCACCTTGTTGTATGGTAGCGAAATGTGTGTCAGGAGAAACACATGAGTAAGGTGAATGCAATTGGAATGGGTTATATGAGGAGAATGTGTGGGAAAACCAGGAGAGGCAGAGTCAGGAATACTTGGGTGATGAATGAATGTGGAATGAAAGAAAATTTAATAGGTCATTATGAAAGGGGTGTGGTGTGATGGTTTGGCATGTGGAGATAATGGATGAAAACCGGGTGACTAAATTGATACATAATGGTAGACTATGCGGATCAAATGGGAGATGAAGACCAAGAAAAAGCTGGCTGAATGTGGTGGAGGAGACTCTCAAGAAAAGACAGTTCAGAAGTTTAACGAATAATAGACGATGTATGAAACGATGCTAGGACATGTTTGACGCAAAAGAAGTATATAAGGATAGGAAGGTGTGGAGAAATATTGTGAATAATAGAGGCATTTAGCTTGCTTACCCCGTAAGGTAACAGCATGAATAGTATGCCTGTATATATGTATTTCTTTAAATATCTATAAAATAAGCGTCCTTTATGTTTTTCCTATAATCGAAAGAAAAAATATACTGGCCAAATGTCTCTACTAAAGAATCCCACTGCAAGTAATATTTCCCCTTTTCCACCCTCAGATTTTGGAGGTACATGCGCAAAGCCTGAGGATTGCCTTTCTCCCACACTGACCTGTGGTGCCGATAACACATGTACATGCGCAGACGGCTACACTGAAGTTGACAAGGAATGTAAAGCTAGTAAGTTTATCGGTCAAATATTTGCATTATAGAATAAATTTTTCTTTAAATAATTATAAAATAAGCTTCCTGTATGTATGCTTCCCATCATCGAAAAAGACATTATTCAGATCAATGGTCTCTACTACACTATCCTACTGAAAGAAATAATTACTCTTTTCCACCCTCAGACTTCGGAGGCACATGTGCGAAGCCCGAGGATTGCCTTTCTCCCACACTGACCTGTGGTGCAGATAACACATGTACATGCGCAGACGGCTACACTGAAGTTGACAAGGAATGTAAAGCTAGTAAGTTTATCGGTTATATATTAGCATTATAGAATAAATTTTTCTTTAAATACATATAAAATAAGCTTCCTGTATGTATGCTTCCCATCGTCGAAAAAGACATTATTCAGATCAATGGTCTCTACTACACTATCCTACTGAAAGAAATAATTACTCTTTTCCACCATCAGACTTTGGAGGCACATGTGCGAAGCACGAGGATTGCCTTCCTCCAACACTGACCTGTGGTGCCGATAACACATGTACATGTGCAGAGGGCTACACTGAAGTCGACAAAGAATGTAAAGCTAGTAAGTTCATCGGTCATTTATTTGCATTACTGCACAATTATTTCTTTAAATATGTATAAAATAAACTTCCTGTGTGTATGCTTCCCATCGTCGAAAAAGAAAATATTCAGGTCAATGGCCTCGACTACACAATCCTACTGAAAGAAATATTTCCACTTCTCTACCCTCAGACTTTGGAGGCACATGTGTGAAACCCGAGGATTGCCTTTCCCCCAAACTAACCTGCGGTGCCGATAACACATGTACATGCGCAGAGGGCTACACTGAAGTTGACAAGGAATGTAAAGCTAGTAAGTTCATCGGTCATTTATTTGCATTAATGCACAATTACTTCTTTAAATATGTATAAAATAAGCGTCCTGTATGTACGTTTCTTATCGTCTAAGAAATAATTATTCTCGCCAATGGTCTCTACTAAACAATCGCACTGAAAGTAATATTACTTCTTTTCCACCCTCAGACTTTGGAGGCACATGCGCGAAGCCCGAGGACTGCCTTTCTCCAACACTGACATGTGGTACCGATAACACATGTACATGCGCAGAGGGCTACACTGAAGTTGACAAGGAATGTAAAGCTAGTAAGTTAATCGGTCATTTATTTGCATCATAGAATAAATTTTTCTTTAAATATGTATAAAATAAGCTTACTGTGTGTATGCCTTGCATCGTCGAAAAAGACATTATTCTGGTCAATGGCCTCAGCTACACAACCCTACCGAAAGTAATATTTCCTCTTATTCACCCTCAGACTTTGGAGGCACATGTGCGAAGCCCGAGGATTGCCTTTCTCCCACACTGACCTGTGCTGCCGATAACACATGTATATGCGCAGACGGCTACACTGAAGTTGATAAGGAATGTAAAGCTAGTAAGTTTATCGGTCATTTATTTGCATTATAGAATAAATTTTTCTTTAAATATGTATAAAATAAGCTTCCAGTATGTATGCATCCCTCGTCGAAAAAAGAAACTATTCAGGTCAATGGGCTCTACTACACAATCCTACTGAAAGAAATATTTCCTCTTTTCCACCCTCAGACTTTGGAGGCACATGTGCGAAGCCCGAGGATTGCCTTTCTCCCACACTGACCTGTGGTGCCGATAACACATGTACATGTGCAGAGGGATACACTGAAGTCGACAAAGAATGTAAAGCTAGTAAGTTCATTGGTCATTTATTTGCATTACTGCACAATTATTCCTTTAAATGTGTATAAAATAAGCTTCCTGTGTGTATGCTTCCTATCGTCGAAAAAGAAATTATTCAGGTCAATGGCCTCGACTACACAATCCTACTGAAAGAAATATTTCCACTTCATTACCCTCAGACTTTGGAGGCACATGTGTGAAACCCGAGGATTGCTTTTCCCCAAAACTAACCTGCGGTGCCGATAACACATGTACATGCGCAGAAGGCTACACTGAAGTTGACAAGGAATGTAAAGCTAGTAAGTTCATCGGTCATTTATTGGCATTATAGAATAAATTTTTCTTTAAATATGTATAAAATAAGCTTCCTGTGTGTATGCCTCCCATCGTCGAAAAAGGCATTATTCTGGTCAATGGCCTCAGCTACACAACCCTACCGAAAGTAATATTTCCTCTTATTCACCCTCAGACTTTGGAGGCACATGTGCGAAGCCCGAGGATTGCCTTTCTCCCACACTGACCTGTGGTGCCGATAACACATGTACATGTGCAGAGGGCTACACTGAAGTCGACAAAGAATGTAAAGCTAGTAAGTTCATCGGTCATTTATTTGCATTACTGCACAATTATTTCTTTAAATATGTATAAAATAAGCTTCCTGTATGTATGCTTCCCATCTTCGAAAAAGAAATTATTCAGGTCAATGGACTCTACTACACAACCCTACCGAAAGTAATATTTCCTCTTTTCCACCCTCAGACTTTGGAGGCACATGTGGAAAGCCCGAGGATTGCCTTTCTCCCACACTGACCTGTGGTGCCGATAACACATGTACATGTGCAGAGGGCTACACTGCTGTCGACAAGGAATGTAAAGCTAGTAAGTTCATCGGTCATTTATTTGCATTATAGAATAAATTTTTCTTTAAATATGTATAAAATAAGCTTCCTGTGTGTATTCTTCCTATCGTCGAAAAAGACATTATTCTGGTCAATGGCCTCATCTACACAACCCTAATGAAAGTAATATTTCCTATTTTCAACCGCAGACTTTGGAGGGCAATGCACGAAGCCCGAGGACTGCCTTTCTCCCACGCTGACCTGTGGTTCCGATAACACATGTACATGCGCAGAGGGCTACATTGAAGTCGACAAGGAATGTAAAGCTAGTGAGTTGGTTGGTCATTTATTTGCATTATTTAACAATTATTTCTTTAAATATGTATAAAATAAGCGTCCTGTATGTATCATCGAAAAAAAAAATTATTCTGGCCAATGGTCTCTACCTAACAATCCCACTGAAAGTAAAATACCTCTTATCCACCCCCAGACTTTGGAGGCCAATGCGCGAATCCCGAGGATTGCATTACTCCCATACTGACCTGCGGTGCCGATAACACATGTACATGCGCAGAAGGCTACACTGAAGTCGACAAGGAATGTAAAGCTAGTGAGTTTATCGGTCATTTATTTCATTATTGAACAATTATTTCTTAAAATATATATAAAATAAGCGTCCTGTATGTATGTTTCTTATCGTCGAAAAAAAAATTATTCTGGCCAATGGTCTCTACTAAACAATCCCACTAAAAGTCTTATTACCTCTTTTCCACCCTCAGATTTTGGAGGGATATGCAAGAAGCCCGAGGACTGCGTTTCTCCCACAATGACCTGTGGTGCCGATAACACATGTACATGCGCAGAGGGCTACACTGAAGTCGACAAGGAATGTAAAGCTAGTGAGTTTATCGGTCATTTATTTCATTATTGAACAATTATTTCTTAAAATATGTATAAAGTAAGCGTCCTGTATGTATGTTTCTTATCGTCGAAAAAAAAATTATTCTGGCCATGGTCTCTACTAAACAATCCCACTGAAAGTCATATTACCTCTTTTCCACCCTCAGACTTTGGAGGTACATGCACGAAGCCCGAGGATTGCCTTTCTCCAACACTGACCTGTGGTGCCGATAACACATGTACATGCTCAGAGGGATACACCGAAGTCGACAAGGAATGTAAAGCTAGTAAGTTCATCGGTCATTTATTTCCACTATTGAATAATTATTTCTTTAAATATGTATAAAATAAGCATCCTGTTGTATGTTTCCCATAGTCGAATGCTTTGCTTAATATAACACCAATGTCAGGTAAGAGTGAAGAATTTTTCCATTAACAGGAAATACTGTTACTCTAATTCGAAATAGGTTGGCATGAATCAGTAGATTCTCTCTTATTTACAAGAAGCTTCTTTGTAAAAAAATTGAATGTACATGTGCTGCATTTTTTTGATTAAAATTTTCGAAATAATACTGCAGGCGAACTTCTATAAGTCAAATTTCTATAACTCATAGTGAATTCATTATGTAGGACATCTTTTTCATGTTATTTTTCTTCTTTAAATCTGATTTTCTATATGTAGGATATATTTTTGTTTCATTTGACATTCGATTCAGAAGTTCCTCTGTATGAAACTATATTTTACTTGATTTAATTTGAAAACATACGAAACGTGAGGATTCCTGAGAATACCCTGGATTATTCAGAAACCATGTCTCGAGTCCCAGGAAATGAAGAAGGTCGGAATTCAGAATCCTTATTAAATACCCATATGTGTGAGACTCTTTAAGGGTACAAAACTTGCTTTCTACTCATTGAAGGTTGCCGGAGAAATTTGATTCAAATCCCATCAGAATTCTAGATGACACATGTGTGGTATTTAAGAATTCACTCGGCCGCCGTTTTGAATAAAATGGGCAGAGAGAAACAATAACCACGTACGAATTAATTCTGGGAGCCCTCCACAATCGTACCAAAACAATAGTAGGACTTTGGAAAATATGCATAGTTTAATCAATCCCCTCCATCCAATTACGGATAAGGAAGTAGTCATTTCCCACCTTTCTCACTGTGTATAAGATGTAGAGTTACCTGTTCTTTGAGAACAGGAAGTTTATGAGAACAGTTATTTTATTGAACAGTTTAGGCATCAGTACAGTTCGAAAAGAACTGTTCCGTTCTTTCTGACCCATCTCTAGCATTCACTCGTTGCCATTAACATACAAAGTTATTTTGCTTTTTGTACAATTAATATAAAATATTTGGGATTAAAAAGTAGCCTATGGCCTTCCTGTTTGTGAAGAAATTATCTGTTGAAAGTTTGATTACTCCAGCTTTAACGGTGTGAAATGTATAGATGCACAAATAAACAAACAAACTTTCATAAATATATAGGAGATAGCTAAGCGTGACATCACTGATGAAGGGGTTCAATTGGATGTCGCTAGAGGATCGCATACTTAGAGCTAGGTTAAGACATCTGGATAAATTTAGGTCAGAAGTTCTATTAGAGGATGTCTCATGAATATTAGAGGCACCTACTTACATGGGTAGGCACGTTCACGAGGATAAAATATGAGAGATCGACTGTAGAATGGGGCGATATCTCAGGGACCACATGAGACCATAACAAGAGAGTGATACCTGCGAAAGAAGTTATTAGTTAGGCTTTGGTGCGCTGCATCCCCTGCCACCCACCAATCTGGTGATTTGCTGGGTATCATGTAGATGTAGTGAACCTTTTTTTAGATACGTGGAAAATACCCATACATGTAACCCCACTTTTGCCTACAAAACCTTTTTTCTACTCAATGACGTTTGATGCTCTTCTACTAGAAGTAATATTTTCTCTTATCCTCCCTCAGACCTTGGTGGGAAATGCACTAAGCCCGAAGATTGCATTTCACCCACAATGACCTGTGGACTCGAAAACACATGTGAATGCACAGATGGCTACACTGAAGTCGATAATGAATGTAAAGCAAGTAAGTCGATCGGTTTTTTATTTGATATAGTGAACATTTTTTGGATACGTGTAAAATACCCATATATGTTACACTCCTTTTGTCTACAATACTTGTTTTATACTCAATGAAGTTTGAGGCTCCGCCACTAGAAGTAATTTGTTTTCTTATCTTCCCACAGACTTTGGAGGAAAATGCACGAAGCCCGATGACTGTATTTCTCCCACAATGACTTGTGGTCCTGAAAACACTTGTACATGCACAGATGGCTACACTGAAGTAGACAATGAATGTAAAGCAAGTAAGTCAATCGGTCTTTAATTTGATATAATGAACATTTTTTTGGATAAGTGCAAATTACTTGTCTATCGAGGAGTCTCAATGTCTTAATGAAATTCAAACTCATAGTCAACGATGAAATAGGGGCAGAAATCAGTAACAATTATTGTTTTTATGCGAGATCGAATATACGTTTCGGGATCTTCCCAGCCGATTCTGAACACATATGATTTCATCAGTCTAAAAAGAATGTGTGATGCTCATCTATGTCTGCCTGAAGTTTCTACAAGCGAGAAACTACTCTTACCCTTCCTCAGGCTATGGCGGAGAATGCACGAAGCCAGAAGAATGCCTTTCCCCAATGCTGACCTGCGGACCCGATGGAACATGCGTATGCGCAGATGGTTACACTGAAGCTGCCAACGAATGTAAAGCAAGTATGTCAATCGGCCATTTATTAGAATTAGCCATCTTTTCTTTCTTTAAATATCATCATTCGATTCATTATTTTCATTTGCCATTTTGCCTATTACCATGTGTCTACGGGTTACAACAAACCCGTTGCGATTATCTCTACATTTCGTTTGAAGTAACGGAACATGACTTTGTAGTGACACAAGGTCATATTTTTAGAAAAACTCTCATTATACAGGTTAGGGATATCGGTTCAATGTCAAAGCTTCCATGAAAGTATAATTATTTACAGGGCCACAACCCAGGGTGCAATGGGTGCCTTCCCATATTTGTATCTTTCTTTCATTCATTTAAAAGTTTGCCCCTTCTTCGAAATGCTTTTAAAAGTGATAAAGCTGAGCAATTCGCTCGATTGGTAATTGAAAGCTAATATTAAACAAACAGCAAAGTTTAACTGTAAACATTATCGATAAGTTCTCTTTAAATTAGAGGCTGTCCATAATACGAATAAGAACAAACATCTTCGCTAACATTTATGTAGGGGACAGTGGCGGTCTTTTTTTTTAAGGATTACTAGTAGCCAATTTGGGGGAGGGGAGGGCTGTGCCGTAGAATTATTTTGCACCCAGGCACCAAACACCCATGGCACGGTCCTGATTGTTTATAAATTATTTTGTTATCATTTTTTGAAACCTTTAACTGATGCTTTTCAATGCTCGAGGACTGTTTCAATACCGTGCTAAAGCAAATTATGGCACTCCTCCTTGAGTTAATACTGTAAAAAGAAAACCATGTTTTCTTCTTAGTTAGAGGAAACCATACAATTCGAGGGATGGTGTACGTATTTAGGGGTGCACAAAATTTTTACACACGAGGGCCGCATTTATGGTTTATACTTATTCGAGGGCTGCACTTCATTAAAAGCTGAATAATGTAAATTAAACAAGAATAAAATTTAAGATATCAAATTAAACTACTTTTATTTATCAATAATTTAAAATAAAAATTATTAATAAATGCATTGTTACAATTTTTTGTTTCATGAGATGAATGGCACTCCCTATTATGTACTAACTTCCGAATGTTAAGTTTCACTTTACTAGTTGCTAAAAGTAAAATAGAGTCTAAAGTTACATCTGTAGCTCTTAACGACCCTGTTTGGAATAGATACTGCGAGACAATGTAGTGCAAGTTTGAAAAGGTGTTCAAGCCATTTGAAAGAAGCAGTAAAGGAGTAAAAATTTTCAGGAGTACAAATTTGCTAAAAATAGTATGTTTGGTTACCTTAGCATTTTGGACTATCTTATAATAATAATAATAATACTTTATTAACGGGACAAGCCCTTTTCCAAAAACACAATCAGATATGTATTAAAAATAAACAAAAATCTTTAAACGTGCATTACAATACAATATAAATCATTAAAGCACAATAATAAGAAAAATTAAACTATCACACACAGAAATCACAGAATCTATAAAATTATGCTCAAAATCCATCTGACAATATAACAGTATCATACAATTTAGGTTAATATTCTAAGGCATAAAGTAAAATTAAAATTAAAGTAAAATTATACCAGATTCGTGGTACTTAATAGCAATCTACCTGAATTAAAATAGACATAAGTTGGCATAAATTTATAAGCTTCACTATATGATTTACCAAATTAACCTAACATAAACATTGCTCAATGTGAACCTTATGATGCCACACAAATATCAACAGATGGTTGCACTTTGTTCACCCCTGATTTAGACCTTGCTTGATATAATATCTAGTATGTAGTTATTCAGTAGATGGAAAATGTTTAATAATCTCTTTTGTTCTATTTTTCCAAGATTGTTGCATACAATAAGAAGCTGAATTAGTAGAATGTGTATATTTATTACATTTAATTATTTTATACACATTATTTGTTAATTCATTGAACGTTTAATACACTACATTTTTTCATGACATTCTGAAAATAATTCGAGCAAAAGTTCCTTAACTATTTGTCGCAGTGGAATATCATGTTTAATCATATGGTTTTCCTCAATTTCACCGTTATAACAACAAAATCTATTTCCAGGAGTGGAAACCAAGTGCGATGAACCCGATGACTGTATTGATAATGCTGATTGCCTTGGTGACCCAGGAAAGAGAATTTGCACATGCAAAGATGAATTTATGGATCACGGCGACCATTTGTGTTCGAAAGGTGAGTTCACTAAAAAATATCCTAATACGATTTCATTTAAAATAAGAGTATAATGGCGAAAAGCCATCATCATTAAGTAATGCATACAACATCACTAACAAAAGTAACTATCATAGCTTTGATGACACCACTGACGGAAAATAGTCATTTTAACTTCCAAGAACAAATCCACATAAATTCTTATCTTATGCGATCAGATCAACAACGGCTTCACCTGATATAAAAGGCATTATAATCTAAAAGCAAAGCGAGCCGAAGGCTAGCCAATATCCTCAGTTACTGGGTTAATAAAAACATGGCAGGGGGATAACAGACCAGTACCCTTAGTTCGATTCTCTCAATCTATTTCCTCATTCATATCTCAATTTTATTACTTTTGCTGACACTAATCTACATTTCTTATGAGTTTCAGCTCTAATTCAGGGGGGGAAATGGTCTTGGAAGCAAAGACAAGCTCATGTACATTTCTTTTCCTATTTTTTTGATTTCTTTTATTTGTGAACTAACTTAATATACTGTCAAAAATTACGGGAAAAAGTCAAATACCATGCAAATATACTAGATTTGTATTTGGGAAAGAAACACACGGACAGAGGGGAGTACATTCTATTGTACTCCAACTTTGTATCGTACTTCAAATGATAATGCGAATATTTGGGAAGTGTTGGCTAAATACATTTCTTATATAATTCATAGGTATTATCGCGACATTTTTTGTGAGAAATACATTTGAGTTCGGGCCACGTCACAATATAAAGTAACTTCGTGGGTCCCAAAAATTCTTGGCACAGAGCGTTTTTTAATGCCTGCACTAGCCAAATGATGATGCTCACGGTTCACGTTGAAGCGAATTCTTTAAGGGCCAGATTAGCATTGTATATGTTTATATCAATGGATGACTTATGATATTTAGTAATTAAGACGTTTTGTTTTTCTTTGAATGATAAGGAAACGTTCATATCACTTTCACGGAAATGCTTTTTTTAAATTTCAACTAGTATTTAAAAAATATAAAATGCGTAATGCGGGTCGCATAGTTACATGGGAGAATATTGTGGTGCTCTGTTTTTGTTTCCATTAAGTTCTTTTAGTAAATATATGGGTTCTCTCACTGGTTTGAACTGGTTGCTTATATAAGTAAGCAATATATAGAGCCATGCACTAATATCAATTTTTAAAATTTGGGAATTCGTAATGGATATTCAATATCTCTCAAGAAAAATTATTACATAGCACATAATATTCAACAGTTACCACAAATGATAAAATGCAACTTAAAATCCATATTATTGTCATTTAAGTGATAAATCTCCAAAATTAATGGAAATGCTAATTTTCTGTTTCAAAAATGAAATAATGCGGGCAAAGAAGCTATTAAATTACTGCGATATAGATGATATGTAAATTGTAAAAACTATTCCAAGATTATAATCACTAGAAATAGAAATGTAAATTGCATCAAGAAACTAAAAAAATTATCTCAGATTTACTGAAAATAGATTCGCTATTAACTACCATTTTTTTGACTGACAAACAAGAAGTTATTTTGTCAAAACATCTTCAAACACAGAGTTCCCCAAGCTGTGTTAGCTAAAAGGGGTTTCCGTGATAGACAGAGGAAGAGAGCCGATACGTTCTTACTTCTCTTATTTACAGAAGAAAACATGAGCTTCGCTTGTAAACTGCATACTGTAAGGCATAAACTACGTAAATAAAAATTATTGTAAAGTTAATTTGACCGCGATTTAACTCATATCTTATTTAATATTAACTTTCTTCTTACATTTGTGTGTGTACATGTGTACAGTAAAATATCTCAATGGAATTCCATTTCATTATCAAAAGAAGACATTTCTCATTAAATCGTTATGATTTTGCTCTTTTCATTCTAAAAAATACAGATATTGGCATACCATGCACTGATGGCAGCAACGAATGCGGTTCGAAGTCGATGCAATGCAAAGGAAGTAAATGCATCTGTAATGATGGTTACTTGGAAGATGGAAAGGCTTGCAAAGCAGGTGAGCTACTGATTTTATCGACCTCTAAAGGCGTCCTTGGAAATTGCTCGGCACATGAAGCTTGATTCAAAACTTCCCGAAATTTTATTTGATTTTCCGTTGATGCTTCGAGTATAAAAGGACAAAAATTCTAATAATGACAAAAAATAATGTTCTCATATCAAATAATAAATTTCCGATCTCCGGTTCCATGCAATTAGTTGAGACATGGTTCATAAAATGACGACATATCGCACTCTTAAATTTCTTTTACGTTTTTGGTTGAAGCCTAAAATGGTATAGTAATAAAGCTATTATAACACACGTTGATCCACCGACCATAACAGTGGACTATTTTTCACTGCAATCATACATTTACTTGGCATGCCTGTGGAAATTTATACCCGTTGTTTAAGCTTTTAATTATCCCATTTTTTAATTTATATATTTGTGTGTGTTTGTGTATACGTGCAACATAAATTGCACAAACTTTCTCATGGCTGTAAGTTCCTTTTCCGTAGGTTAATTTAGATGGTTACATTTTTATGGATAGCTTGGCACCAGCTGAGCGTAAAACCCAACGTATTTTAATGTAACTGGACTCTATATACCGTTAATAATTTCGAATATGTGATTTATTTAGTATTATGACGAGATCTACAACAGGATGAATTTTAATCAAAATCCTTCCAGCCATTTTTGAGTAAATCAACCATTTCGTGAAGATCAACAAGGAAAAACTACCCTCTGTTGTTAACCAATATGGTGCATATCAACAACGCTTCTCTTCCGGGTGTCACATTATATAATTTTTTCAGCTTCTGATAAGCCTTAGAGCTGTGCACAAATGGCAGTCTACAGACAAGACGGAATTGCAAAAAAAAAACTTTTTCGAATTCTGTTACACCTAAAACGTGCATATTCATCAAAATCTCGAAATTGAATTTTTTTATGATTACAACACTGTATATAAGGGGTGTCCAACCTACGGTCCGCAGGCCGGATGCGACCCATGATGGGTTTTTGTGTGGCCCGGGAAGCCATGACGACAAAGCAATCCGAAACTTTTAACACAAATTCCTGCATTTTCATGAAATTTTTTTATAATAAAACTTTTATTATTTGAATTTCTACCATAAAAACCTCAGACTTGATTTTCACTTAAATTGCACCTCAGAATATATCTGTGGTGGGCAGTCAAAAGGATTGTCCACTTATACCCTTTTGACTGCCCACCACGGATATATAGGTAACTTCCGATTTAAAGTCGAATGAATTTGCAATTTCCAATGCCGCCCGCCGAAGGATTCGCAACCACCTTTGTGGCCTACCAGGAAGTACTAAATTAAAGTGAATATTAAAGCGTAAAAAATGCAACCACTTGCTCAATACACAAGTTAAAAAAACGATGCGATCTTACAAAATCTGTTGATCTTAAGTACATACCTTACCTTTTTTTTACCTCTATATGGAGTATAGGTGGATAGATATTATATGTAATCGCGAAAAAATCGAATTCGAGATTTTAACAGAAATACATGTTTTGAGGTCCCCTGAGTACGTTTTCACCATTTTCTCGCTTATGTTGTATGTATGAATTTTGTGGGTGCTTTAACTCAAAAATTAACAATCGTATCAGCACAAAACTTTATAGTTAAGATTTGTATACCTAAAGAATCAAGGTCTAAAAAGGTTTTGGCTGAAACCGATGAACCGGAAGTGTAATTATAATTTTTCTCAATTTTTCCAAAATATCTCCTTTATAACTCAATTTACGTAAATATTTGCTGCCATCAAAGTTGTAGACAATGTGATTTTCTACAAGTTTTCTTTGAAACATTTTTTCACAAAACGGATTGTTTAAGAGATGTTTTGATTATTCACCTATAAGTACGTCGCTAAGTGATATCATAGTTTCCGTTGCTATGATAACATTTTATAATTGTTTATAGCGATGCCTCCCCTGCCGGGGATATAACTTTACTTTCAAATTTTGTAATCCATAGCAATAGCTAACAGTTTTGTTTACTTATTGTTTTTAATGTAAACAGTGATTCGAAGTACTTTTCATTGTGAAAATTATTCAGTGTTGAAAAACTATTCACGAGTGTAATTTCTGATAATTATTCTTAGAACTCCGATGTAGAGAGCAATCGTATTCATTACTCCATATGGAGAAAGTCAGATGTTGGACACATCAGATTTTTTTTTACATATTTACAGGAGTGAATGCCAAATGCCAATTCTCCGGACAGTGCGTGACGAATGCTGAATGCAGCAATGGGACGTGCAAATGTGTGGACCAGCATAAAAAAGATGACAGCAACAAATGCGTTCCAGGTGAAGTGTTACGGCGAGGTTAAAAATTTTCTCGAAAAATTCAGGGTTGAGTTCCTGGACGTGTTTTTTTCTGGTTTTAAGAAGAATCGTCTATAGCAAGGTTTCTCAACAAGTGGTCCACGAGGTTGCTGTAGGTCAGGGATGCAGCGCCGTAACTAGGGTATGGCGAAGGTGGTGTTTGCCATAGGCGCTGCTTGCAAAAGGCGCCAAACGTTCTCGCAAAAAGTATGAAAAGTTAACTTTCTCATAAAGAAGTGTTATTTTAACACTCAAACGTTGATTTGTTTATAATAAAACGCTATTATTCTTTATTAAAATGAAGAAAAAATTATATCTTACATAACCGAGGCATTTCCTAAAATTTTGCCATAGGCACCATATCGCCTTGTTACGCCTCTGCAGCGATGACAACTTTATGGCACATGACAGGAAAATAATTTTTATTTACTGTCTCAATGTTTTTCAATTCCTGGCGCTACATAAAATACTACTTCTAGCTAGACTGCGATTGATAAAACTGATGAAATGACTAACTAATACTGACTTTTCGTCCGAAGACAAGATGATTACCGCTCCTTAATTGTCGTTCGGCCATATATTATATGTCTATATATAATAGATGAGACCATGAGTCTTTTTTTAGGTGATGAATTGAATGTTTGCACACCCAATCTATCGTTTTCTGAGCTTTAAGACCGAGAATAAATTATTAAAGTTATTACATCTTCGTGGAAGTATTTTAAAATAAACAATATAGTTTGAACATACGCAAACCAGCGGAACAACATGACCGGATCATGTCTATAATACTAAAAGTGTCTTCCTTCTCCTAAGTTGGTGTTTTGTTATACATATTTACCTACGTATTGTTAGTATAAAAACTAAAAACTTCAAAACTATATATCAGAAATTGTGACCTGGATATATAATTTTTTATTTAGGGATGCATTTTCTAAATAAATTTTTATCACAAGCCATTTTAAAGAGAATGAAACAAGAATGTCGTAATTTGCTTTGAATTTCAAAAAATTCATGCATGGTACTGTTGTCAACGAAAACAATCTTCACAGTACCTGAAGGAAATAAGATCTGCTACACTAATTCCTAATATACGTTTAATTTCCTTACGTGTGTATGCAGCATTTTATAATTGGAAGGAAATGGATTATCTGCAATGAAATAAGAACTTAAACATAAATATTATAACTACTTAATTAAAGTAAAGCATATTTCAGGGGAAAAGAATAACTATGTTAACTTCACAATTTTTTTAAATTTCATGACTGGGTTTGCTAAATAACTAGCATCATCAGGTGCTAGTTAGTAATTTAGCAAAACCAGTCATGAAATTTAAAAAATAGTGGAAGTTAACGTAGTTATTCTTTTTCTATGAAATATGAGTATCACTTACAACAAGGATGAGCCAAATTTCTTGGATTACATTAAAGCATGTATTAAATATATTTCAATCATTTGATTAATTACATATAATTATAAAATAAATATGTGAATGTAAATTTAATGTTTCCTGCATATAATTTCTGATCTACTGTTTTTCAGTATTTAGTCATTGTAATAAAATTAGCATTAATCAACCAACTTTGAGGAGGGAAGAAAATTTTATATTATAGACAGAGAGATGTAATGGGGTCATGATATGTGTGCTCATTCAAATTATATCGTTTAGCTATGAAAACAATCTCTAAATTAGGAGTCTTGATTTCTTATTTGACAAGGAATTTTAAGTTAACAAGCAATACTGAATTATATCAATTTGCATTAATTTTTTAATAATTAAATTTGTAAATAATATTTACAACTAACTGATAAATAATAGTGATTCACCACTCCCTCATATAAAAATAAGACGGTTGATATACAAACAAGGTCAGCTATTTTACAGTTGGAATTCTTTTGTGATTCACTGAAACATATTTTGGGTAAAGGAAATGCTTTTAGAAGATGACTCAAGCCATCAGATAAGACTGCTTCTTAAAGTAATAATCTAAAATCATATAATTATTATAGATTTTCTATGTTACTCATGATCTCTTTCTTTTTAAAACAGTGCTTAATGGGAATTGTGTGAAAGATGCAGACTGTGGCTCGGAAGCTCAGATGTGCAATAATAATAATAAATGCAGTTGTGTCAACGGTTACAGTCCTGAAAAAGATAAACCCATTTGTACTTATAGTAAGTAAATACTATCTTACAGGAGAGAAAGTTACATTGTGTGAGGAGTCCACATTACAAATAATTATTTTTCTTACTGTTCTCTCTCTCTCTCTCTCTCTTTACCTGCTTTGGGACTCATAAACCATATCCTGTGTACTATATGAGTGATTTTGGTTTTCATGCTTTTTCATTAACAGATTTGGGCAAGCAATGCGCAAAAATTGAGGACTGTGGCAAACCATCGATGAATTGCACCAGCAAAGTATGTGTGTGCGACTATGGATACTTGAAAAATGAAAAAAATATTTGTCAATACAGTAAGTGATCTTCTCCTTTCATTTATTTGCCATTAACTCAGTGCAAGTTATTATTTAGAGGAAATCTCATTTTTATTCACTAAGATTGAAGCATTTACCTACTCTTACGCCTGCATTTCCTTCTTAATGATAAAAACGATATTTTGTGAATTTTATATATATACATGACAATTTACTTCTGATGATGATATTAAAATATTTTATATCCATGCATAATGGATGTGAAAATATGTATGTATTTGTAAGAACTGTTATAGCATAGCCATGGCTGTCAAACAGCTGGTTATAATGTCCATACTTTTATATTATGAAGTAGCATCCCTAGTTGAAATTCACTACCGATGATTGATGTTCCATATTTAAATCTGTATGTGGTATACTCAATAGTTTTCTGCTTTGAGAGTTTTCTGTGTTCCTTTCTTTGCATAATTTGAAAACTTATAAAAATCAGACTAAGAAAAGAAAAAACTTATTGTAATGCTTATTTCTTTTTAAAAGTGCTCAATAAAGAATGTGATAATGACTGTCGGTCTCCAGCAATGGTCTGCACCCCAGAAAAGAAATGCAAATGCAACAAAGATTCCTACAAGGAGAGCAAAGGAATATGCAAAGGAAGTAAGTGAATACCTCTCTTCTCCTGATTCTTTTTCAAGTTCTCAAGGTCTTCATGAGTATATTGTGACAAATATATTCACAAATTTTCAATAAATTAATATAATGTAAAGACTGATGAAAAGTACCTTGTGGGCGCACAATATTCTGCCTCAGTTCCCCAGTCACTGAACTTAAATGCAGGATGTACTCAATGTATCCCAAACTAAATTTCTGTTTTTATGTAATGTTGCCAACATATTAACAAAGAAATATATTCTGAGTGTGGCTTGGCAAACGTAGGTTCAAGATCATATACCAGTTCACTGGGTGAAAAATGTGAAACAGACTACCGAGAAATTTTATTGATGGAAAATTCATTTTTCTGCATGCTCCTTCCCATTAAAGAAGGATGCTAAACATTCAGCTTCTCTCAGACATGTCCCCTTAGAAGATGGGGAAGAAAGTAATATTCATTTAATGCTATTTTTTAAGTGAAATCTACAGGCATATTCACCCATGGCATTATTTATACACCTACAAAACTTGTCACCCTACGGAATTGTCTCATTGTCAGTTTCATAAGCCTAAATACCTTACTGATGACCTTGGCATGGAAACAATGAGCCAAATGTATTATTCTCCAGATCTTGTCCAATTTGACATTTCCTATTTCCTTCAATGTTGAATAAAGTAACAGTGATGGGTTGCTTAACAGGATTTGGAAAAAAAGTATGGACTCACTGTACATTTTTGTAATAATAATACTATTCATTAAATGTGACTTAATTCATGTACAAACATTTAATTGACTACTGTTTCCTTTGCAGTTGTGGGATCAATGTGTTTTGGTGATGATTGTTTATCATCATTTACCAAATGTGTTGGAAATGGCACCTCAAGTAAATGTCAGTGCAAAAAAGGCTACCAGGAAAACAAGAAAAAGTGTTTGGCAGGTGAGTACCAGACAATCTTCAAAGGAGTTCCAACATAATTGATACCTATGCTTTGATCGTATCTCAAGTAACAATTTTAGTAGGTGTGAGTACAAGAGCTGAATTGAACTGTCCAGGGGGTGTATGAAAAAATTTTGAATGGCATTGAAGTAGAGGAATGTAAATTTACTAAAAGAATGTTACAGTGTAAATATATGTTTGCAATATGCAAGTCCGTGATATCAGCTAAAAGTCTATTGGGGTGAAGAATACAATAAATATTAACATATTTGTGTGGGAAATTGGGGAACAATGATTTAAATAATGGGAACTATCCCTTTCTGACCATAATAATCTTATACCCTACTCCTGGATGCTAATTGATTAGAAAATTTTCATCGCTCTAAGCAAAATCAAAATAACTAATATTGCTCTTATATTTATAGTTGACTAAATCTTTTGATATTTTCATTTGCTTTCAAGATCCAAATTTCAGTTGCGACATAGAAAATGGTTGTAGTGATCCACATTCCAACTGCACCTCAATTAGCAATGGACAAATGATTTGCAAGTGCTTCGAGAAATACAAATTCAACAAAGAAACACAAAAATGTTCAGGTGAGAGTAATTTAATATGCATCTTAAATGGAAGAGTTTTCAATTGAGAAACGTTCCCTTTTGTTTTAGAATTTTTTTGTCATTTTGTCAGTATCAACTTATTCACCTTTGCATCTAACTGGAATATGCCATATTGTTCCTATTTATATTAATGTGCATAATTTCTATAAACTGCAACCAGCCTGAAATGGAATGACTAATTTCCTTTGTAACAGAATAATATCAAATTATTCAAATACCGTAATTTTCCGATTATAATACGCATTTTTTTCACGAAAAATTGACAATAAATTAGGGTGCGTATTATATATGGTAACAAGCGCATACAACTTTTTTAGTAAGGAAGTAATTTATATTTTAGGGCAAATTTTTACCAGTAAATCATACTTTTAATAACATTCCTTTAAATACCGTTCTTCAAAACAAAAATAAGAATAATTATTTATTTACTTTTAGCTGTCCGAATCTTAGCCTCTGAATTCATTATTGCTGTCCTCAAATAGTTCATTGGCGATTCTGTGTTCTCTCTCATCGTCTACGTAATTGGAGTCGCTGAGAACGTCATCTTACTATCCACTTCGGCTATTTACTTGTGTAATACTTGCACTTTTTTCCCTAAAACTGGATGCAGAAAGAAAGGGTGCGGACATTACGCGAGATATGCCCCTTTACCTTTCGACAGTAGGCCACCCGTGAAATGTGTCGTTTCATGGCAAAGAATGAATTCGATGTGCTTCCTGGAAGGTGCTGTAGACCGCAGATTTTGTCTTTAATTTTACGTGATTCATGCTTCAATTTGAAGAACACAACAGCAACGGGCAGGCTGAAAGGCGCTCTGCTCTCTGAGGTCTGCAGATGGATGCTCACAGCATGGCGTGGCATAAGTAAAGAAACTGTGATCAAAGGCTTTAAAGTGACTGGAATTTTGAATTCATTGGATGGAACTGAGGACCATTACTTATGGGGTGATTATGTTGCAGATGAAGACCAGATCAGTGGTTAGGTATTAGAAAAAAACAAACGTGAAATTCCTAAAGAAGACCTTGAAATGTGAGTTGAATAAATTCTTCGTTTAACAATTTGGGATTTTACGATATTTCTTGTTTTCATTGTAATTTTTACGAGTATTTACATACAATTTAACAATCGAAAGATAATGAGACCGCATAGAGCCTTAAGACCTAAATGGATTTATACGTAACTAGCAGGAGTGCCCGTTGAATTTCAACGGAAATAGTGAATCTAAAACTTCGATCGTGTAACATGTAAGCATCGCAAGAATAAGATAGTACACAGTTATACCCATCGAATAATGCAAAAATGAAGAAAACCGATCCGCATTTTCCTATCTAGATGAATGAAGGAAGAATAACTTACGAAAATAACGTATAAACTCCCTCCCCCTCCCACCCTCTCCTTCCCTTCTCCCTCTCCCTCCCCTCTCTCCCTCCCCCTCCATCTTTCACCCTCCCCTCCCTCTCTCCACCCCCTCCCTCTAATTCCCTCTCTCCATCTCCCCCCTCTGTTACCATCCATCTCTCTCCCTCCCTATCTCGTATTAAAAGCATTCAAAGCAAACAAACTTACAAACATTGTTAGATTAGAAGATAATTCAATTAAAAACAACAAATATTTCAATGAAATAAACAACAATTTAAACAACAATTCAACAACAATTTTTACGTAAGATATGGAAAGTTAGTAAATTTCTATACTTCAATAATACCATAAATGCGAAATTATGTTTTACAGAAATAACTGATGAAAAATTTATATTTTTAAACCTATTTCAATTCGTTGCTGAGATACACTCAAAAAACCAAAATTTGAACCGGTCATTACATTACGACCTTTCGACCCAGTGCACTGATTTTGTTCATTTTCAGCTAGAAAATGTTTACTATCAAAACATTGATATTGGTGTAGAATTCATCAAAATCGGTCCAATAGTTGCTGAGATATCCTCAAGAAACTGAAATTTTGACCGACCGACCCGTGACCTCCGGGGTCACGACCCCGTGGGTCGATTTGAATTATATTCGGCATTGCAACTCCCATAATCAACCTGAAGCTGCTTTCAAAATTTCAGGCTCCTAACTTCATTCTCTGATGAGTTATGGCTGCCACAGACAGACAGACAGATAGACAGACAGATATCCTCTTTTATTTATTAGGTTATGTTAAGAAAGAATTAAAAATCGTTCTATTGGATGTTGGGATTTAGTTTGTGCACATAATTTTTAAGTTTTCTTTTATGAGAGAACCACTCTTTTCAGTGATGATAGCATATCTGTCATGATTCTGAACATTTAGCGAAAATAAAGTACACTGTGCAGTGACTCAAAACGGAACCTTTTGGCGATATTAATGCACTGGCCTTGAAAATACGCTTCCGACTTTTTTCCTTATATATTGTTGAATGTCAATTTTTCGCGATTGATTGCGTTAGAATGGCCATTAAAAGTTGTTTTAATATTTACGTCTTAAATACGTGATTTCTGCCGCTTATGCATCATCAGGCTCGACTTCAGATAGATTAGTTTACCGATGTTGCCGTTAATAACAAAATTGGAATTTTTAAAGTGCAGGCGTTACGCGAATACCTTTTTTCCCAGATATTTACTTCCAAAAACTGGGGTGCGGGTATTATTCAAGTCGATACAGTATCTCACTTGACGGCAATGCGAGAACTGTCTCGATACTGCTAATAACCAAATGAAAAATTACTGTGATCTTTTTACAAAAAAATGAGTTGCGTATTATAGATGGTGATAAGACAATTTTCACATTTCACTCGTAAAATATGGGTGTGTATTATATAGGTTGCGTATTATATTTGGAAAATTACAGTACTGTATTTATTATCATATAATCCACCACTGTATATAAGTCTCACCCATGGTTTTTGAGACTGGATCTAGGCAAAATAAAGTACCTGAAGATAATCCACACTTCAAAAATCATGATCAGGAGTAAAATATTCCGGATAATTAAAAATCACTAATATATACCATTAATTGTAAATAAATATCTATAAACACTTATGGCATTTTAAAGTTTACGCTGGCACAAGCAGAGCTGACAGATCGTGGTGCAAACGGTGTGACTGCACGGGGTCCTGCGCTATCTTAAAATATTTGTTTTATTTGCGGGTGAAAATCTGCTGAAGTGTGGCTGCAAGCAAATGTTTTGAGTGCAGTAACACTCCCATATTCCTGTCAAAACTGTATCTCCGAATATTGATTGTAAGAAATATAAGGAATGCAAATGACTGGATGTAATTTTCCCGACATTTTTGTTGCCATTTGGATTCTGTATAATCAATAGTAAAGCATTTGCTAAGAAGCTTCCCGGAAACCCATTCGCAAAACGGAAGAAGAAAAGGCGGAACATGTTAAAGTAATTATTTGCTCTCTGGCATTAATCCAAGTGCCCTACGCTGGAATATAAAGTACCAGAGATATCAATCTTTGAAACTTTAGCAGGGCAGTACTGCAAGCGGGTGCACAGCCAGGAGAAGGGGGGGGGGAGTTTTACTTCTACTGTGCGACTGCAAATAACAAATAAACGAATATTACGAACAGGGCCAGCGCCAGGGGTGAGGCGACTGCCTCAGGCAGCACATAGCTTGGGGTGGCATTTTCAGGCGCATATTGAGACAAAAATCAACTGCCATTGCGGATTTGCAAAAAAGAAAAGGCAACCGCCGACAGATTAAGGTATATTCCTGTGTAGCTATTCTTTTATTTTCCCATACACCAGTGTGTGCGGCGGCTTTCCTTTGCAATATTTTATTGGCGCACATACGAAGACTCGGCTACATTTGTAATATGCCGCTAAGCGAGTTGTTTATTCCACTACAGTACTAGTGCTAGCAATGCCTGTATTCAGCGATCACACTGACAGCGATTGGGCTTAACCTGGCTGAACGTCACTCCTTGCGACAAGCTCACCATGCGCAGGTATTGATGCAGACTGGATAATTTACATCTATTAGATCAAACGCCTTGCGTTAATATTTTGTGGAAGTCCTAGTACTTGCTGTTGCTATAATAATAAATAATTAATCTGTGTAACTAGTGTAAATTTCGTGCAAAAAAGTAAATTTCTATTCTATTTTATTTATTTCATTTTCTTCATTATATCATTTATTATTAGCATCAATATAACTTCAAAATATTAAAAATGGATGGAGTTATATACCAGGTTGGAGACTGGCAAGATAGAGAACATCAACGAATCTCGCAACGTGAACAACAACATTGGCGAGATATTTTAAAGAGAATTATAGTTGTTATTCAATTATGTGCCTCGCAACTGTTGGCATTTAAGGGAAATTCAAATAAATTGTTTGACCATAAAAACAGTAATCTCTATATATATAAAAGGATTAATGATAAATGAGTTTGAAAGTTTACAATGCGAGATCTCCGAAACTACTGGACCGATTTTCACGAAACTTTCACTGAAAGATTCAGCGGTATCTCGAATAGGTTTTAGGCTTCATTTATTCTTCTAACGTAAGCTGTTTCAAAGATATGGCGATTTTTCCGCGAACACCCATTTTCCATCAGCGAGAAAAGGCGATGTCGGCGTGCACCACTTACTGCGCTATCTACTTCTTCCCGGTGGCGATCTTAGGAACTAGGATCCTCCTCCTATCCCCGCCCTCCCCTCTCGCGCTCTCCTCTCGCCTTCCCCTCGAGTGTGGTCATGCCATCTCATACAGAGCTACGAATTTCATGTGTTTACGTACGAGTGAACACTCTTTAATAGATTCTTCTTACTTGCCTAACTTTTCTTCTGATATACCTACCATACATCATTGATGTTACTACAATTTCTATTGTTTAATTTAAATTACTGTTTTGACTAATAAAATTTTGTGCATATACCTTTAAGAAAATGTCCGGAATTGGGCGATTGTCCAATTCAGCAAGGCGAAGTCGTCGTTTTAGAGAAAATGAATCTACAACTTCATACCAAAATCGTCTAGAAAATGAACGAGAGTGATCTTCTTTACGGCGAGAACAATTAGAAAGTTCCGATAGGTCCCTTATTAATGAGAGGGAGATACAGCGTCGAGCACGCGAAACGACAAATGCCCGAGAAGTTCGCCTTGAAAGCCAGCGCATACGCTAATCTCGGCGGCACGCTCAATTGTCTAGCCAAGAAAGTGCAGAAAGGCAAGCTAGGATTGATAGTTAAGTAGAAAGATGGGGCTTGAAAGTTCATTCTGCTTTTTGCTATAGTCCCCGAATAGAATACAAAAATGATGCTGAATTGGTTTTGGGCAAAATGGACAAAGTTTGCCAATTTTTATTTTTACAATTTCTTCCTGGCTGGTAAATGCCAACAAGTTAGGAAACTATACAGTGTATCACAAATTGTGCAATTGAATATTTGAAACTAAATGATATACTTTGAATGATAAAACAACGAAACACAATGACCTGATTAATGTATATCGCGACATATAAGTCAACCTCGACTTTTCTGCTTGAAAATACATGATTAGCCAAATATTCACTGCATAAGTCCATCCCCATTGTTTCACTTAAAAATACCTCTCATGAATTTTTTTTCAGACAAAATCAAAGTCCTGTACGATCCAAGTTTTGACAAAACACAGAAATAAACAATAATAAAAATATATAAATATTGTTTAGAGTTTGTGCTATTCTTCTTGAGTCTTCCATGTGACAGGTGTTTTAATTTCAACCAATAAGAAACTGCTATTCTCGGAGAGCTTGACCCACTAAATGAAGCTTCCTATAATTCGATTGATGTCAGCTGCTAACGATAGTATTGAAACTAACTATACGATCACGATCAATCTCTATGGTGGTGAAATTCAATAAAATATCGCATAGATGTACCCCGCGCATCTTTTTTCCCAAAATGTCAGTAAGAAAAGAGACTGCATGTCATACGTGAGGATTTCTGACCAAGTTTTAAAAATTTACTGCAACTCACTTGCATCTATATTTATACTCACAAAAGATGAAGAATTCTATTAAGTATATGTGTATCTATACAACCAAACAATGTTTAGTGTTTAAATGTGCAGTTTATACTGCCGTTGGTGCATCTTCAAGATTGAGTTAATATTTTTATAATATTAAAGCTGTACCTTTTAAATGAGTTTTAAATTTATTATTATTATTCAAAACAAGCAGTTCTGTCATTAAAAATTTACTATCAATTTATACCTATACTTTTGCTGGAATAAGTCAGCGTCTGGTATTTGTGTTTGTCGAATTCATCGTGAGCCGCTGACAATTGTTTAACCCGGATGGGAACACACCTACGGGGAATCCCGGCAATTTTTGATTTTTTTCTAATTTTCCACCGCCATAGACGTCAAATTATTTCAGCACGAATTTATTTTTTCCCTCCAAACTGGCCCAAAAATAGAGGTGCGTGAGGTACACGAGGGCATGGGTTACTACTCTACTCTCTCTATGTGAGTAAATACAATATTGAAATTGATTATTTTAAATCTTCTACAATAAATGTCATAAAATTTAAACACTGGAGCAGCTGACTCAAAATGGTGATCACCTCGACCGAAAGACAACTGTCTTAATAAATATCAATGTCATTCATCTGTAATTTAAGGTTCACATTTTTATATTTAGAGTATAAGTCTACTTTAAGTTTTAGAAAATTTTTTAAGCTTTAAAGGTCGACTTATATGCTGCAATATATGGTATGTCTCTGTCTACTAAAATTTTTTTCCCTCCCCTAAGTTGGAGCATTAATAAATGTATGTATTTATATAATTTTAGCAGATCTTATTTAATTTAGTTGCTGCAAAGATTATTTTCGTTGACAACAATAAGAAATCATTTATGAATTTTTTTAGAAATACTCTATTTGGATAGTTCCGCAAAGTTTATTGGAAGACTTTTTTGGAACAACCAATATTTTACGAGATATGAAGAAAACTTTGCTTTTAGTTTCCAGTAATGTAGCATCCCTGATTGGGCAATGTGAACCATTTATTTTCTTCTTGTACATATTTGGCCATAAGCACTTAATAGCAAATTTCATGAAAATCTGTTTGGTAGAAGCCAAGAACTAACATAAAGATGGATGGATAAAACAGAGCTAATTGATGGTTAGGTTGGAAATGAAACACGCCTAAAAATGAGGACATGATTGAAGTTTACAGCTACCAGTTAGTTAAGATCATGATGGGAAAAGTCATATTGATCCAATAGACCTTTTTATGAGATATTTTTATCACATTCATTGGACATAATATTCTCTACAGTTGAGTCCACATTCACACGTTTTTAATATAGTTTCATTTAGTCATTTTCAGGAACTCAAGTGATAAATAAGGTAGTTCTAATACCTATAAAAAAGACTGGCAAAATCATATGAGCAATTGGCAACAAATTCTTATATATTTTTTAGAATCTCCAAATCATTTTTTAGCAATGATGATGACTCCTTGGTAGCCAAAATGTACATCCTGTCATTCTAACCTTTCTATGGCTATTTGGACTATGTAATTCAGAAATTGGATTCCAGCTAAAAGATGGGTTTGATGTCTTTTTTTATTTTCAGGAAGCTCGATTTCTGCCTCATTGGTAGGTGCTGCCTTGACCTTCCTATCACTAAGGTTGATGTGACAATGATGGCATTATAACAAAAGAGAGAAAGATTGCAGTATACTTTGCAACAACAATGTTTGAACACCCAATGTTCAGATAGCTCATCTGGATTTCAAGAGGCAGAAAACATCAAACTATAACTTATTTTAAGTTTTATGTAATTCATTTGATATTAAATGAGCCTACTTTACCTGACTCCTGCATCATTACTACGAAAACAATTGGAAAAGGCGTTATCAGTCTTTTGAATCTTAATGTAGCATGCACTTCTGAAATAATGTCATTTGACCATTGTAAATCTGACTCCTTATTTCAAGTTACCCAAATAACATAGATTAACCTTCTAAAAAGGTTCATTTGCTGATGTAAATAATAGGATAAAAAGGCCAAAAATGTTTGCATCTAACTATAATATACCACAAAATAATGCAGGGATGCATATGAGTTCATCATTATACAAATCGCATTCCTTATTGCAGAGTTTTTGGCAATAATGTTTACTGTTTAATATTATTTAAGTATATGACCCCAAGTGAGTCGATTGATTTCCTGTACAAAAGTTTTCTTTTTAATTTTTATAAAATAAAAACCTATTAGACAATTATGCTATTATTCTTTCAACAGACACAATGTTTATCATTTGAAAAAACTTTTAATTAGAACAAAAAAATGAGATTACAATTAAAATTACATTAAATGTAACCTCTATAATTTCTTATGAAATTTGATTCTGCATCAAAATTTTGTTGCATGTCTACTTCATTATATCTATAGTCCATAAACTATGCTATGTATGTTGTGATCATATGAATATGGCAGTCATCTACACCAGAGTTCTACAAAGTATGGGCCATGGCTCAACAGTGGGCTGCAAAACATTCAGTAAGGGCCTCAAAGAAGGGTCAATCCATGATATTTTAATGCAAAATTTTGTCTAAATTGTTGCCAAGATAATCAAAATCAACTAATGGGATTTAAAGCTTATTAAATTGCACCATTTTGATTTTAAACACATCCTTAGAATATATATATAAGGTATCATTTTGATAGGCTGAATAACATATTTTCTATTATTATTAGGCAATGGAGAAAAAAGTTTGAAAACCCCTGATCTATACTATTAACCTTTATTGGATGTACTTAAATGCCCACATTGGGAGTCTTCGGAATATAAATGTATACACAGCCAATAAAGGTTAAATTACATTATTTCTTAGAATTTTGACAATGAGGGAGGGAGTAGGAGGGGAAATTAAGAGGGGAGAAAGTAGCAGGAGGGGCTTAATAAGAGGGACCATCTGAATCTAGGGATGAGGGCAAGAAATGATTGAGTAAACAACACATAACCAACATGGAAATGCTTGGCTAAAAATTTTGGGTCAGTCTTCAACTACCATACGAAATACCAAGCTCAGTCCCGTCCAAAGTTCATAGAATGAAATTCAACGCAATTTCTTTCGATAAGAAAACTTGAAACACCAAAAGAAAACCAAGGTCTAAGCTGGAATGTTTTCTGTGAATTTTTCCTATGCCAAATTTGACACCATATGAAAGATTGTGTAAATTTTCATTTGACGGACGTTCAAGTTATATTACACAGCAAGTAATATTTACATTATCAGGAAGAAAAAAAATATATGATTTATCAGCGAGCATGAAAAACAAAGCAGTATATATACTGCTTTGTTTTTTTAATATATTAAAAAAATACCAACCTTTATAGAGTGAGGTCGAGCTGTCGAAGGCGAACAGCAGTAAAATAACGGCATGAGAGGTTATTTTTCCAAAATTAAATATATTTTATATAAATTAATGGTCACTAAATAATATGGAAAGAAGTCGAGTACCACAATATGTTCTAATTTATAGAGCACTACGGCAGTAATATACCATAATATGCATGTCATGGCTAAACCTTTTACTAGGAATGATCAAAATTTAGACATCTAGCCCAAATTAAATGGAAGGGGAGAGCTAAAAGATATACAGTTAAACTAGTTGGTAGAATCTCTCCTTCTTGCATAATACATCAACCAGACACAAAATTAGTTTCAATTGTTTCAACAGACTGTTTTATTGTGTCAACTTGTAGTCACACTCGCCACTCCATTGCCGTAATCCAATTAATTTCACAAGTTCCCTAGCCACTTAACAAGATACAATGATTCTTCACTGATAATGGAAAATTTTACTAATTTTTTGCTCACACTATGTGCAATTAATTATGTAGTAATCGATACGAAAATTGGCACCGCTTTAGAAAATTCTATCAATAGATGGATGTATGTATTTATTTCAAGCAATGCGAGGATATGAATGACTAATTGGTTTCTATGTTAATTTTATAAAACTTTTAATTAAAAGCTTGCATTCACTTTTAATCTCCTTCAACCAGTCTCTAATGACATATCCTGATCAAAAATTTTAGGCACACCACGAATTGTTTGAATCCATTGCCTTTAGCTGCAATGACCTAAACAACATTAAACCGAAGCTGGAAATAAAAGAGAAAATCGGACGGCTCTTAATAAAAAATAAATGATGCCTCCTTACCTTCAGTGCAACGTAAATTTTCCAGTGGTGGGAGAAGACAATCCCACATGATGAATGGCATTTCTCTTGACACACTCAAATGAACACATACATGGGACTTCATGGCAGAACGACCATATCGCATCACAGGCGCATACGAGGTTAATCTTTAAAAAGGGGAGAAATAAAAAAGCACTTTGTAGCACATAAAGGGTGATGATTTGAAACTGGAAATGGAGGAAAAGAGAGGAATTCACAGCACCTGGAAACAAAATTTACTGATAATGCTTTGACGTAATAAAAGAAGTGGCATTTTAAATAAACTTAGTGTCAGCAAAATCATTCGAAAAGTTATTATAACAATTCTTTCTCGTTCTCATCAAGTTAATGATTTAATTCTAACAGCGTATTTGAATGCAGCAATTCGAAACGCAGTGAGTGCTTGTTATTCATCTTGAATCCAGAGGTTTACCATGAACAATGAGACAATGAAGAGTATGGCCACATAAGGGGCCGTCCATAAAAGACGTCCTCAGTTTTAGACCACTTTTTGACCCCCCCTCCCCCCCTGGTCCTACTTCGTCCGATTTCGCAGCCCCCCCCTTAAAAAGACGTCCAAAATTGCGACAACCCCCCTCCAAAAAACTGTACAATTTAACAAAATTTGCTATTTAAAAGAAAAATTATTTGTATTTTCTCTTCCTATTTCAATTGAGTAACAGCATTAGACGCCACGGGTCATAATTTAATGATATGATAAATTTAGTGAGAAAACAGAGCCAAGTTCAGCATGTGGGTTCTCCAGTCGTGTTCGAAATTACAAAGGTTTTCTTCTAAATGTCACAAGAAGAGTAAAAAAAGGCCTAAAATTATTGTCTTTATTCAAGAGAGTGAACATGCATATTTCTCTCAATGACTAGTACTTCACTAAGCAAACAGTCTTCACTGATAATGGAAAATTTTACTAATTTTTTGCTCACACTATGTGCTATTAATTATGTAGTAATCGATACGAAAATTGGCACCGCTTTAGAAAATTCTATCAATAGATTTTTTGCTCACACTATGTGCAATTAATTATGTAGTAATCGATACGAAAATTGGCACCGCTTTAGACTGGCTTTATTATTATAGACAATATTCAACAAACGCGTTTGTATTATTACAAAAAATAATTTAAAAAACTGGCAGTTCAGTCTGCATAGTTACAACAATAATAAACAAAAATATCTAAAAATAACTGGTTCTTCAGTCTCTTTAGTGATGATAATAATAAAAAATACAAGTAAAGTATTTTTAGCAAAAATACTTTTAAAAAACGATTTTCATTCAATCTGTAATTATTTTAGCTTGTGACTAGTCAGAGTGAATGAAAGGGTTTTTGATCCAATGCTCAAAGAACTTAATTAGAGGAATGGAATCAAAAGTATCATCTTCCAAGTCCAGTCCAGTGTAACCACCCTCCACATCATCCTGATGGGCCCACTCAACGTCCTGTGCCCCGTCACAGGATCCTGCACAACACAGAGCACCTCTTCTTCACGCTTAGCAGTGACCCTTGCTGGCTTGATTTGGCGGCTTTTCATGCCTTTCTTATGGACGTTCTTGTAATGGGCGCCCGCTCACTTAAGAGAAGCATGGTACAGCCCACACTCATTACAGGTTCTGTCTGTGAGTGAGAACTGCATTGAGGAACAGAATAAGTCATGAGGAAGTACACTGAAGTTTGCATGTTCAGGCTCCAACTTCAAAGCAAGACGGTACAGAAGGGGAGCAAACCTGGTGATGTCCTCAGAGGAGAGTGGTACACGAAGGCCGAGAGGGCCCTGCTGGATTGGAGTAGGAGGTGGCAAGAATCCAGTGGTCAGGAGGCGCCGCAGACTGCTCCGACTTGGCCTACAACAGCTGCTGTCGCTGCACTTCACTTCACGTGAATTGAATACCACTCGTCAATGGGTGGAGGTAGTAAAGGGACAAGATTCTCTGGAGCCACGTACTGCGCGCCGACTACTGTTCATCGAATGATAATGTAATGAAAACAAAATTCATTACTTACGTTCACTTCTCCAACAGGAGTCTGCAGCACCGCCGTAGGTGGCGATATCGATGATTGCGGAGAGTAGACCAGGCTGCTCGACCTCGACCCTGGGACGGCCGTTGCCATCACTGACTTTTAGGTCTTTCTTCAAATCAGGATATTTTTCACAGGCTGCCTCAAGCTTCTTTTTCTGCTTGAGGTGGGCATTCCTTTTGCGGTCGGCATCGGATATTTTTTGTTCAGAGTGATCTCTTCAGCATGCAACTCTTTTCATAGTTTTTAAATTTAAGTTTCAGCACTTTCTGAAGCAAATCCTCTATCAATTGCACCTGACAAGTTCGTGATATCAGCTCTAAATTCAGCGATCCGTTTTCTGGCTGCTTCTTGAGCCGACTTCGCTCTTGAGCTTGCTTGCTTCCCCAGCAAATTTCTCATTTCCTTCCTTGTCCAGCAATATAGCACATACGGCGGGTTCATCTGCGGCGGAAACTGCAGGGAAACGATGAAATTTGGTGACAGGTCAAATTAATGTACCGAGCACTGCATAGTATCTGACAGAAAACTGTTGAGATCGGCTGGCCAGGCCAGGGACTGCTATCTTTTGTTTACACGTAACTTGAGCTCGAGATGACTCGCACACCGCGCCGGCTAGCTAAGGAGGGGGAGGAGGGCTGAGTCCTTTGCCGGCAGTTGCGCGACTCATTTCGAGTTAGCAGCTAAGTATAAACAAAAGGTTAGCAGTCCCTGGCCTGGCCAGCCGATGTCCACAGTTTTCTGTCAGCTACTATAATACGACTTGGAGCAGCAAAACGACTTACTTGATGCCGGAGTCAACAAAGAGACAGTGGATCCTGCGCAGTTGGTAGTTTGACTCACTCTCGTCGTGCTTGCCGTTTTGAAGAAACTCAAAATAGACTTCGACTTATCCTTGGTTGCCTTTTGCAGAAAGGAGTCCACACGACTTTGCACAAGAGACTCCAGAGTACTGTCATCTGAACAATCACTCTTTAATTTCCCCATTCTGCATTCATACCCACCTGAAGGGATGCCTTCAGTCGACAAGGGAAGGCCTTCTTATAGGCCTCCTACAATTTGCCGTACAACGCTCCGCACCCAGACGTGTTAACAGAACTTCGTTGGACACTGACAATTGGGTGCCGATCGACACTAAATGCATGCAGCGAGCAGACATGTCCAAACTCGAACTCCTCGTCTGCATCTGCAGTAGGCACCGAGCCGCTCACCCAGACAGCAGCCGGCACCACACATAATGCGCGTCAGCGGCAGTCTCACTTTTCCACCTCGCAGGCGTTGCGGCTTCAATATCGCCATCATTTTATCCAACATTTCAAATTCAAGACTCTATGAATAGCATCTCACAGTCTAAGAAGCTTAAAGAATAGTGTAAAAGTCCTCCTAAAATACAACTGATGGTGTATAAAACCACTGAAATTAATTGTGTAACTCAAAAGTATTTACGTTTAACTTTTGGACGTCCAGAGGCCCCGACCCCCTCCTCTCCCCCTTGTCCGACTTCGTCCGATTTCATGGACCCCTCCCCCCCCCTAACCTGCGGACGTCTTTTATGGACGGCCCCTAATCCAATGACTTGCATGTAAATACCAGTATGTGGAATCAGAGGCGGATTATCGCAAAGGTGCAGGAGGCGCTTGCCTGGGGCCTCGACACTCATGGGGGCCTCAAAACAGTCAAAACTCGATTTTTTTCAATACAGGCGACTCCTGAGATTTGACAGGGATGCGTTCCTGAAAACGTGGTCGAATCTCGAAGCGTCTAATGTCGAATCAACACAAATTCAAACAATTAGAGCAGAAATAACGATGTCTAGACTGAAACTAAACCTCTCGTGGTCGGGCGGGCCAAAAATTACTTCGTGTAAACTAGTTTCTAATTCAACCGATCGATCAGCTGGGTCGATTCGACCGGCTGAATTCTCGAGTTGGTCGAATCTCGAATGGTCGAATCTCGGGAGTCGCCTGTATTTTATTTAGTAAAATATTTCACAATCTACTACTTACGTACACCTCATGTTTTTACTTACGTTTGTTACAAAGTAACATCCCTTGTGTCATTCGAAAACACATCTCACAGTTATAATTCATTTTTTGTTTATTTTTCAACATGTTCAAAATTATATTAATAAATATTAAATTTTCTATTTATGCATTTCTGTAATTCAATTTATTTAACCTGCTGCATTGTTTCGATTCGTAAGTTGTAAAATTTTTTGTAGATTGAGTACCCCCCCCAGTCAGTCGGGGGCCTCCCAATTTTTTTGCGCCTGAGGCCTTGAGATACCTAAATCTGCCACTAACAATGAGAGGCATAGTCAATGGGTCAGTTTTGGAAGTTCAAACCACCCCCTTCTGATCTCACAAGATCATTCTGATTATAAATATTTTCAAAAATCTGTCAGTTCAATTATGCATTCAGCCTCAGGTTCACCAAATTAGGCATGGCGTTCTGTTTTATCCAGTGAAAGTTCAAGAGCTATGTCTACATCCCATTCCAAGGGTGCAGTTGCACCGCTGACATCACCATCTAGCAGCATAATTACCTAATTGATATTTGATCTATCCCACTTCACTAAAAGAATCAGATGTCCACAAAACTTCTGTTTACAGTGGAAACATAGGAAAGATTTCCTTCACTTTATTTCCAATTTATCATGAGTGTTTACTGGTTCCCAGTGCCATAACTAGGGTATGGCAAAGGTGGCACTGGCCAAAGGCCATAGGTAAAAAATTCCAAAAGTTAATTTCATGTAAATACATATTAATTTAATGATCAACTGTTAAATTTATTGTTAATAAAATGCTGCCATTCTTTATGAAAGCATGGCAAAAATTATTTTCTCCATAAACGATGTGTTTCCTTAAAATGTTGCCATAGGCTCCGTTTTTCCCGGTTACGCCTCTGCTGGTTCCCCTAGGGAATTTTCCTTCCTTTCTTTATTGAGAAAATGTGTGGGAACTGGGGTCTCTTGCTTGGTTTTTCCATAAAATTATTACCTTCTGAGTTCTGTCTTATGCTCTTAGTCAAATATGTGACTGTGATCACTCTTAATCAGTTTTTCATGAAGAAGGATTATAGCTTAAAATTGATCTGAAATCTCAGTTTCACACATAATCACCGGGTTATTAAGAACTTAAAGTTGACAACCCTAAACATACAGTAGGTAATTGCTTCTATTTCCAAAATTTAAATACATATTAAATGTTTTCTCTGGATGTGCTATAGCCAAATTTTATCAGCATTAGTCTATGTATTATCATAATAAGTGCAAGGAGTGCAAACGTACTTACTTTAATTATACAAAATAAATAGCATAGAATACAACTTGATATGTATAAATTAAAATTAACATATGAAAACAAGTCAAGACTCAGGCTTATGATTGAAGTAATGTAGTCCTGGGGGTGGACTCATTAAACCTGAAGGGCTTCCTGAAAATAATAAAAACTTCAGAGCTGCTGTCAGACTCCAGGCTAGAGTGAATCAGATATTAAAAAGCCACAATAATTAGCCCATAAAAATGCAGCAGCAGCCCAACAATTCAGAACAAAGTTGTTGATGGTTGTTTTTGAGCGTGTAGCAATATGAGTTGTTTATAAGGATATTAAGTTTCACATATCTGTAATTTACCATTCACCACCTGGTTGTTTTGTAAGTTTTATTGATAAGCTAGATAAAGCTAGATAATTTTCTGCATTCTTTGACTAATAAGATAAGATAAGATAAGATATTTATTTACGGGCATAAAGCCAAAATTTATACAAAAGAGGTTACATACATCGTATAGTCATACATAAACAAAGTACCTAAATAAATAAATGTTGAATGTAAAAAGTAAATATATATATATACGTACATAGGGGTATATTATATATCTGTAATCCCATCATTCATTATAACGTCAAAAATTTAACTGTCCGAAGATTACAATTAAAATGTCAAACTTAGATGAATATTTATTGCCTGTCCTCAACAAGCGATCAATAGAAGAGTGGAATGAATAATTAGTGCAATGAAATGAGGTTTCAAATGGCAAAGTTAGTCTAGTAGGCCGTGATGGAGCATGAAGAGAAATTTTTGAAAATAGTTTGGAACAGTCAATGAAATGATGGATGAATTTAAACAGAATTAGATCATGAATTACAAATCTATCATCTATGGAGATAAGATTAATTGTAGATAATAAGTGGTTATCTTATATAATAAAACTGAATGTCTGTCCATCTATCTGTCCGTCTGTTCCTTATACATTCCCACGCCTTTTGAGCAATCGGGACCAAACTTTGCAAATTGACTTCATATGACTCTATGAGTAACATAGGATATCTGGGATTTCCAAAATCAACCCAGGTTCGATTCCTGAGAATGATTTCCATTCCTAATAAGATAACATGGAAAAATCGATATTTCGACCTGCAACCTTATTTCATTTTGCTTATTAAAATTTGCATATTTGACCTACGATTTTTGGACTTGGACTGTATTAAAGAAAAAGAAATGCAGTTTCTTATTCTTGTTGTCTTTTATGGCTTTTAAATCTAAATCTTTCGAATTTAACGTTTTAATATCATATTTTGACAAAATTTAGCATTTTTAATGTGAAGTTGCCTTGCCAACCGATTACATTGTTAAACTCGAAATCCTATTACTCTCACGTATGCTCACGTTCTCTCCGGACCTCCATGGACCCTCCCGGCCCAATTCATAGGTATCAGAGATATCTCAGAATTAGTTTTTACTTTCTCCAATATACGTAGTATAGAGAAAGTATTGTTTTCATGAAAAAATTCAAAATCGAGATTTCAACGGAAATACACATTTACAAGCAAACTTTGAAATAAATATTAAAACATATTTTTCCAATTTATAATCCTTTGATAAAAATGCACAAAAGGTGATATGATTGTATTACCATATAATACATAATTTTATTCACCAAAGACGTCTGGCATAACCCAGGCATCGCCGAGTACTTTCAGCTAGTAGTTAATATGTTCAATTGGTATCCCAAGTTTGAAATTTATAAATCTGAGAAATTATGTTCAGCTCTTACAATTGTATCAATATGTACTTTGTAATAAGGATGCCATACAACAGAACAATATTCAAACAACCCCAACAGATGTCTACAATGAGTTACATCACAGAAAACCCATACCCTCTCAAATGGTGAGATTGCCTATGTTATAAATTGAGAACCCAAGAAAATATTTCCATTCTGAAACAGGAGAATTTGTCTGCTATGGTAGTTCAGTGGTAGAATATATATCCCACAAGTGGAAGACCTGGGTTTGATTCCCGGTCATAGAAGATTTTTTCACCTGTTTCCACATTTCCCATTATTACAACTTCTGCCTGTCACATAAGGATCCTTGGATCATTCATTCTATCAATTTATCAATAATATCATCATAAAAATAATTGATATCTTTGGTGAATATTAGATTCATTCTCCAAAAAGCCAAAACCAGAATCCTAAACTAAAATTGAAAAATTATACATTAATGAAAATGTCATACCATACATATATAATTAACTAACAAAATGATTTTTAATTTATATAAACTTGTCTGTATAAAAATACAATTTTCTATTTAAAATTTCTGAAACAGTTGTATTTCCATAGTGTACAATAAAACCAAATAGTATAAATAATTATTTGTTTTACTTGGATAAAAATAACATAAATACAAAAAATGTATTATGATTCTAAGATGGATATCATTAGTAGCTGATTAATGGAATGTATAAGCTTATTGACAAGGCTCATAACAATAATTTGAGCACTTAAAAAGCTGAAATATGGAGAAAAAATCATAACTGAATTGTTAACGTTAAACAAATATTTTTCATTTTACCAGTACATAATTGAGCTATAGTCAGTGCTGTAGTCATAAAAAAGCAGAGGATATACTCTATACTAAAGTAAAACTTTGAGGAAGGGTTCTTACCCAGTTTTTTTAGAGAAAATTACACAACCGTAATGTTATGATGCCAGGAGAAAACGTATGAGCTGTTTTTTCAATAATCTATATAAATTTTCATATGACATAGTTAAACGCTACTTTTTTGAAAAAGCAGACGGTATACCCAATTCATTCGAAAAAAGCAGAGGGTATACGGCATATACCACCATATATCCTCCACTACAGCACTGGCTCTAGTCTGTATATTGTATTCTTTTTTTAGGGGATCCCATGACTCAGTGTATTTAAAACACTTGTTAGAAAATAACCATGTTTTCATGGAAAGGTATATTAAGAGAAATAAAAGGAAATATGAACATGATGAAGTATTCAACAGAGAATTATCAAGCTCGTCTTATGGCTGAAAAAATTCAAGAATAAGCACTTCATATCTCAGTAAACCCGAATAGCCATAAGATTATAAAAAATCACATGTATATTAAAACTTTGTTGCAGCTATTGGAGATAAGCACTTTTTTAAAGTGCTTATTCTTGAAGATGAAGCATAACATCTAAAAACCAGCATTCTAAAAACGAGACCCTCCTCGAAACAAGCTATTTTAAATCAGATGATCTGGCTGATATTATCAAATCTTATTTTTTTAATAGTGTATTTTGATCATAATCCATTTTAAAAAATGGTAAATAAAAGCAATATTATATTCCTTCATTTATATGTGATAATAAGATTAGTAGTGAATAAAAAAGATGTTTGATTAATTATAATTTAATAAGAACTCTTTATATCAGATCCATCCTCCTGCAAATTTAAATAAAATGGCAACTACATCCATCCTTTTGTTTTTATTATTTGCAATAGTATCAAGCATAATTTTCTGTTCTCAAAACTTATGTAAAAAAGATAAACAATGATAATTTAATGATGATATTATTTATTGATTTTCAAGATTCATAAAAGGAAACAGAAGGCAAGTTAAAATATACATTTCAATTACGAGGATTAAATTGTTGCTAATAACAGAAGATAACTAAACACCACACAGAACAGCTTAACCCTGCTTAACTTCTGATATTAAAAACCAAAGAATGTCAGCAATACTCTGGATAGTAAAGAACAAAACTTTTTTGCAAAACATGAAATCAAAAGAGAAAAAACATCTCTTTTTAAGAATGTGAATACAATTACTTGTAGCACGTTTTACAAATATCCCACTTGCTTGGACTCAAAAATCAAACTGAACTATATTTAATTAAGATCGTTGTGACCTTCTCATCCTTAACAAAGTACTCAATTTATCATCACCATGTAATTATTTTTCTGACAGATACCGTATGTCAACACTAAACAAGCGCTTACGTTACTATTTTAAATATTAATATGAGATATGTAATTATCAAGTAACATTTACCTCGGATTTGTAGAAAATACATGAAAAAACTAACTCAGAGAAGTGAAAAAAGCCACAATTCCCGCCAAAACAAATGACTCACTTTCAAACTGAAACAGCTTGTTCGACGGTTACAAATTTTAAGTAATAATTGATTTGAAGTATCAGAATTTAGTTTAAAATTTTAATTTAATGCAACTAAAATTTACCCTGCAATTCACTAAAATTGTAGCAAACATTGAATTAGATCCTCATTTATGGCACTCAGAAGTCGTGAACATTTTACTATTTGGGTTCATATCTTTTTTTAATAAATGGTTTCTTCAAATTTTCATTAGCACCTTTTAGTCATTTTTTCACCGTATGAGTATAAGTGCATAAGCACTATGTAATTTTTCCAAGTTTCCTAATTAAATTCAAAGAAGTTACAAAAACGTATTCTCTACCATTTATTCTTGTGGAGGATGGGATTGCCCGTAGGTATATAATCGTCTTTATTCGGGTGAAATTTAAACCACAAGGTCCACTCTTACATTTAACCCTACTCTTTTTTGAAATCTAAAACTGAAAATATTCTAGTCTCGAAAGATCTCCTAACCCTATCATTAAAATACGCTAATCAAGGGAACTTACGTTAGTCATTACAAGTTTTCTAACGAACCAAACATACTGCTCTGAATTACTGCAATGTGTTAAAATGCTAACGCTTTATCATTTCCTGCGGCACAATATTTCGAACTGCATCCTTTGCATGACACATTTTGGCAACGCTATAATTCAAGCGAAATTAACGCTTGGAAAATGCCAGGGTTCTATGAAATAATTTGCTGTTAAAAATTTCACTCACCAATGCGGTGAATTGCACGGTAAAATATAGATGCAACATTTTTAGTTTCTTATATTCAGCTGCCTGGAAAATAGCATTAAATAATAACATGTTAAGATCAACAGAAATTTATTACCAATTCATTCAAAACAAGTACAAGTTTCCAAATCAACCACTTTATTCAAAAGAAGTTATTCATGTATTCTTCTTTTATTCCACATACTGATTGAAAAAATATAAATCACAATAAATAAACCAAACTGAAACGTCACTAACATTTCGTTTTTATAACGACGGAATATACAGGGAAACGGCAGAGGAATATCACATATCACTTCGACAATAGGTAATCCGATAGATTAGCTATAAATGGGTGATGCATTCAAACGATGTTTTGCAACAAGATTAGCAAGTTCATCCATTTTCACATTGCACTGAATCACAGCTATTACTCCAAAATAAGCAATTTCCAACACCACTGTAGCATATTAATGAGACTGAAGCCAAGAACAGTAGACTGCAAATTGTACATGGTTTTCTTTCCAAAAAGAATCCAGTGAGGTACAGCATCATGAACATAACATGTGTTTGCATTAGTGCAGGATTCACCGGTTTAGGTATCAGCAAAACTGGAATCAACCATTGCAAACAATACATGATTCGTTGGTTGTATTACACGATTGAATTACTCAACCACTCCAACAGCACCATCTACGAGACGTAGTTGTTTGCTTCTGATGTTAATGACGTAGTCACAGCGACGAAAATAAAGAAAATGAAATCTGATTACAGGTTGACCAACGGCAACGTATTTCAATTCAATGCAACCTAAAAAAAAGTATTTAGTTCCTTTGATGAACCACCAAATTACTGATTTTATAAATTTTCCTTGGAGATTACAATAATTATGGGGAAAAAAAAATATACATATGTATATCGAACAAAAAATTGCAAGATCAATATGAAAAACTATTCAATTACTTAAAAGCATCGATAAATTCAGATTTTAATCATTACCTAGATAAAGATACAGCTCTGTTATGGGTCAACACAAGGTCAACAGCGTTCGCAGCGCTAATTTGTGTCAAATAAACGAACGACATACGTGTTACGGACTACCAAAAAACAACATTCTCTGAAGTTACTAAGTAAATGTTTACATTTACCTAGTAACCAAGTATATTGGCGAGCCTTCGACTTGCTTTGCCTTTCGATTACATTTGCCTTTTATATCCTCGTTTTGAATGAAAGTTAATACATTCCTTAGGAATTTTGATGTAGTTCGTCGCTCTCCCACCTGACATGTTGGCGCTGCAATCGATGTTGACCCACAAGAGTTCTAAGCCAAAATTTATGACATGAATACAGTAAATAAAATTGTAAAGTTTAATTTCGAGCTTGTATCTATTCCTAGTTCATTTTTGCTTAATTTCAGGCATCATTTTATGGTCAACTGTGACATATATAATGTTAACATGATTTATAGTATACAAATTTAATTTATGCACAATAAAATTTTGAGTTCCACTAGGGAATCTAGCTCTTGTAAAATCGAGCACAAGGTATTCAAATTCTCTATGAGGATAATGTATCACAAAGGAAATTTTTTACCCTAGCATTTGAAAAGTAAAAATTGGAATGCTGCATTGAAGCTGCATGTATTATAGTTCTCATATTAATAAATGCTTATTAATTATTGCAGTTTGAACACTTGAAAGTGTCCAAGTAGCTTCTAGAAAAATATAGTACATAAAAATAACATAATAACCACACCTAAAAGTCTATTAATAATCTAACACTGTATTTCTTAATACTTTTCGTACTATGCCCCCTTCTGATTTTATAAAATTACCATGGCCCCTCCCTTCCCCAGAAAATTTTCTTTTGTTTTTAGGGTCTATATAAAAAAATATTAGTGATAGTAACCAATTTTTTATGACTTAGGTTTCTAAGTGTCTGCTTACAAAACACATGAGCTGAGTTCTACTGTGTGAGTTTATTAAACGATTTATAATGGGTTTCATTTTGGTTTTGATACACAATTCACAAGCTTGCTTCATTTTGTGAGGAGTCTGCTGTAAGTTGTCATTTCACTAAAACATCAGGATAATTTTTCATATATTATTTGTATGTAAATTCATTTGTTTACACTGCATTTGTTATGGTGGTGATAAGTTGGCATAGCATTTGAATACATAAATGCAAGCCTTATATCATCTAAGTATGCATTTATAAAGTAAATATAAAAATATTAAAACATGTAAAATGGACAGCATTAAAAACATATTTTAAAACTGATTTTGGTCCAAAATGCTTCATACCACCAATGGAATACTCATATGACCCTCTAAGGCAGTGGTTCTCAACCTTTTGCATCCTGTGTCCCACCAACCATTTTACTAAGAAATCTTGGTCCCACCTTAATAAAAACAAATCTGACTTTCTCTAATAAGTAGATTCGTACATCAACTGCATTTAGTATTACATTAATGGAAAATTTTTAAGGGTCATAAATATTACAGTCATTTTGTCAAGAAAAATTTTATAATAATTATCTTCAAAACTTTGTGACACACTATGACAACCTTCATGTCCCACCAGTTGAGAAACGCTGCCTTAAGGGATTAAGAACAAGGGGTTTTACAAAATATAATTGTGCAGGAATAAGTTTTATTGTATTACTGCTTATAAGGAAATTCCATAATGATTTAAACTATTTACATCACTTGTTTAAAAAACCAAGTAGGTTGTTCTCTGGTTACTTAAAATGTATCAGAAGCATCAATTTACATGAAAAATATCATTTAGGTATCATTAATGATATATCCTGACAGAAAATATATGAATATCTTAAAGAAATTTAAGTGGAAAGGTTTTCAGGCCAGATATACAGACCCCAGTTATAGGTTATGAGATAAAAAGAAAGTTGAAGGAACGATTAATGAAGGGGCCTCATGAGCCAATTTCCTAGAAAACTCAAACTCTATAAAAATAAGTATGTAATATTAATGATGTTCTACACAATGTGTAAATTTTGTCATATTATAATCAGTTGTTGCATCTTTTAGGTGAGCACTGTGGCAACACTGATAGTGCAATATTGAGTTTAATGGTTGTTTCATGTGCACAAGATATGGTCTGTGTTATTGTGGATTTATTAAGGTATGTATAGGGATCCCAGATTTTATAAGCAAAAAAACCGGGACGTTGAGTCATGCACGACTATCTATATGCCAGGGGCATTATATTTTCAAGCAAGATACTTTTATTGAGACTTTTTTAAAAGAAATATGCATTATATGCATATTTACTCTATTATTTATTATATGCATATATATTCTATAAGTTATTTCCCTAGCTATTTAAAATGAATGAATGACTGGAGGCTTTTGAAGACACAGCATCCTTATGTTTTTTTGTGCTGACATGATCAAATATATCTGCCTTCCCTCCGTGACCAACACTAAACACAGCACGGCACAAGGAACACTCCACTTTTGAGGAATCACTACCAACACTACTTTCTTTTATGAATGGGAATTGCTCTTTTAAACTGTCAGTAAACACGCATTTTCACTTTGGCATTTTTAGTAAGGGTTAATTTTATATTAAAAATAGAAAAATTATAGAACGTTGAAAGTAGAACACCAAGAAAAAGACGTGAACAATGCAGTGCGGACAATGCAAACTGAAACAATGATTAAACGAAACTCAAATCTGTACGAGTATCTTGCAATAAAGTATGCTATGATGTTTTAACGATTAAAATTGTTTTCATATCAAATGTAACCAGTATATAACACCAAACTTAATGGCAAGCATGTGCTGCTTTGTCGCGAGATACTCGTACACTCGCGTTCGATCCACTGTTGCCAGGTGTCAAGTGAAAATGTTCAAGAAACAATGTCTTCTTGAAAAAACTGGGACATTTGGCATCCCAAGTTGACTTTGTCGGGACACCAGGACAGAGCTCTTTAAAATCTATAAATCTGGGACTGTCCCAGGAAAACCGGGACGAATGGGATCCCTAGGTATGTACATAAAATTTATTCCAATTTATAATTTTATTAAAAGAGCTATAATTTGACCATAAAACTCTAGTTATAAAAACTTTGATTGCTGTCAGTTGACTATTTATTTTTGATTCTTTAAATGTTGCTGGTTTATAACCTCACTTATCTTCCACATCATATTGTGATCATTGTAGCTGTATTGCCAACCTAACTTGAGCAGGGGTAAAATTTCCCTACAATGTCTGTTTGTGGGACACAGTCCCAAGATACCCCATGTGCAAACTTGTATTATATAGAAAAAGGTATGAGCCTATAATACGGTGATAAGTTAGGTTAGAATATTTTATATTAGTATAGTTAAATGAATGAATGCATAATTAATTAATTAAGTACCGAAGTTACATGACTTCTAAATTCGGTGTTACCATAAGCCTATACTAGACTTGTTCCTATAAAAATGGAATTTTTCTAACTGGTATTGTTATACTGTTCTAGAGCAGTACAATGGTCAGAAACCGACAGAGGAAGGTTGGAGCGTGAAAATACTGTGATTTTACTAATGAGTAGCTGCAGCAAGTCATTGATACTGTTAAGAAAGGGACATCTGTGCGCAAAGTACCAGAACAATTTGGAGTTACAAAATCTACACTGAATAGATATGTAAATGGCAAAAATACTGGGAAAGTGGATGAACCTTTTGTATTTTCTAATGAAAATTAAAATACTATAGTAAAGTGTATAGCTTTGGCTGGCAATTGGGGTTTCCCTTTGACTGCATTCGATGTCCGCCTAATTGTCAAGTCATTCCTTGATAAAAAAGGAGTATTTGAGAAGAGATTTGCAAATAATTTATCTGGCCTTGACTGGATTCATTCATATCTTTCCTGGCACAATGAACAGTTGTCACAGAGACTGTGCCAAAATTTGAAAAGAGCTCGGGCTAAGGTTGACGATGAGATGATAATTAGATATTTTGATGAACTTGAAACTATGCTGGAGGAGGTTGATGCTCATCTCATTATAAACTATAATGAGACTAACATGACTGATGATCCTGGAAGGAAAATTGTCATTATCAGGTGTGGTTTCCGCCATCCAGAAAGAAATGTAGACACCTCCAAGTCCAGTACATCAGTCATGTTTACAGCAGCTGCTAATGGAGTGTTACTTCCTCCATATGCCACATTTAAAGCTGAAAACCTGTATAACACATAGACCGAGGGTGGACCAAAAGGAACTGTTTATAATAGATTGAAGAGTGGTTTGGTCACGATGGATGAGGATTGGATTTGAACAATAATTCTGCCTTACTTCAAGAAATATGACAAGAATGCTCCAAAAGTTTTGGTAGTGGACAATCTTGCAAGTCACGTTTCACCATGGGTAATAAATGAATGTGTTCAGAACAACATAAGATTTGTTTTGTTGTCTCCAAATAGCACTGGAATAACCCAACTCCTGGACGTCGCCTTTATTAGGCCTCTAAAAATTAAATGGAGGTCAGTGTTAGGAGAATGGGAAAATAAAAATAGAGGAAGTATTCCAAAAGATAAATTTCACCACCTCTTAAATAAGTGCCTTAATGCTGCACAAAAAATATCAAAGCAGGTTTCAAAGACATGGGATTAGTTCCCTTAGACAGAAAGCAAGTCTTAAAAAGATTACCCAGGGCAACTACTGCTGACGATAATGAACAAAATAACCCTCATTGGGTTTCAAGCTTTGAAACTTTTCTCCAAGAAAGCCGATTGAACGATAAGCAGCCTTTGCGACAGAGGAAGAAAAAATTAAATTTACCACCAGGAAAAAGTATTGATGAATCAATGTTGAATGATGCAGTAGCTGAACCATCAGGGACCTCAACACCAAAAGTTAAGAGAGGAAAGATGTTGCGGATTGAACCTGAACTGAGCTCTTCTAATGAAGAACCTGATGGATTTTCCATTCATGACTCTGATTCTGATATACTACATTTGAGTTACACATCTATGGATGAAGAAGAAGCAGAAGCACAAGAGTATCAAGCTCCAAAACCTACCAGTGGTACTGTTTCTCAAAATGAGCTTTCTATTGGTTCATTTGCGGTGGTTAAATTAGTCTTTAATAAGAACACTAAGAGAGAATGTATAAAGAATTTTTATGGGCAAGTAATTGCAAATGAAGAGGAATGGCAAGTTACATTTAAATTTCTATGAAAGTCTGTAAAGTGTGCGAAGGAATACGTTTTCCCATACAAGGATGATGTGATGGACGTGATCAAATTATAGCAACAGTGACACCCTTGAAAGTAATTAGAGGAAGGCATATCTTTCCATATGAACTTCATTGAAAAAGCTTAATTAATTAGGTATCACCTACCTACTAAAGCTATTTTTCTTTAAACTTAGACTGTTTTTCTTTTTTTAAACTTGTAATCGTTGATTAAAAGACATATTATTAACCATCCAGTGCCTATTTTTCCTTTTTTTCTTTTATCTCCTGTGTCCTAAGTTAACCTACAAATGTCTAACTTGGGTTTCTCATTAGAAATGAATGTGTCTCAAGTTACCCCACCTTATGGGGTAACTTGGGATACCATTATTAAAATTAAAAAAAGAAGTTAATTGAAAATATTCAAAAGCCTAATGAACTTTTCATTTACAAGTATAGACCCAAATTTAGGAGCTATAATAACAAAAAATTGGTAACAACTGTTGAAACAGTGACATGACAAAGATGAACTGTCCCAAGTTACCCCAGATACCAGTACTGCTAATTTTAGTAATGATTCTGTGATTTTTATAAGCATGAGAACGGTACCTACACAGATTTCCATTTCTGACCAAGGATAAGGATCAATATAAAAACCATTTATAGATGCAATGAATATTATCTCACTTTAAGTCCAAATAAATGAGTTTCACAACAAATATAAAAAAATTTTACTTGCAATTGCTATGTTGCTGATAAAAATAAAAAACTTTCATCTCAATAGAATGTATTTTCCTCAAGATATTCAGTAAATATACTCTGCAAAACCTTGTTGTAGCCAACCCTCAGATAGATTCAACCTTTTGGGAAGAGGCTCTCAACCTGTGACCTCGATATTAATGGCCAATGGTGCTATCTTCTTTATCCAATGGCAAGCTCAAAACTTCTTTTTGAATAGTTTATCACAAGTTTGAAATGGAGCTCACACTTACTTACATCATCAAATTACATGGTGATGAAGTAACTCATAAGCAATATGTGGTCCTTAAGAACCAATATAGGAAAATGATTAGGAATACCAAGAAAACATATAATTATACTAATACTAATGATGCAAAAACTGCTTGGAAAATAGTTAACAAATTTTCCAGGAAGCCCAAGTTGTGTTCTCCCAATTCCTTATGTTATAATTCCAAAATTCTGCTAGATCCCACCAAAATAGCTAAGGCTGTTATAATCGTCACTTCATTGACTTACCTAGTCAAATCTTCAATATTCTCAGATTTCATTCCTCCAATAATCCTATCCCTTTGAGTAGACCTAATTCGAAAACAATCTTTCTTAATCTGTGTGATAGAAGTGAACTGCTGAGGCATCTTGCTAAAATTAGCAAAAAGAAGTGCTCTGGGCATGATGAATTTCCTGGTACACTACTGAAATCCTGTGGCCATTTATTGATTGCCCTTTGCTATAATTGGTAAACAAATCTCTTAATCAAGGGATTTTTCCAGAAATGTTAACAATCTCAAAAATTATTCTAGTTTTCAAGAATAACGGTGATCGCAATAATCCTGACAATTATAAGACACATAATACCAGGTCGAGTAGGGATATTCATGTACATCCCTCTCAATTAAAGACTTATTGCAACAGACCTGAAAAAATGGGCAGAAAACTTTACAACAAACAGCCAGTCACCACTAAAAACACTAAAAGTGTATCTATTAAAAAAAAAGACTTGGCTTTTTAATGGACAGGTGTTTTTATAGTATTAGTGAGTATGGTCTGTGTCTATTAGTTTTATTTTAGACATTTGAATATGTACAATATCTTTGTATTATTTTGTATTTTGACGAGCCTGATGCCCAGTGGGGTCACAAGGGTAATTTTTAAATAAATAAATAAAATGTCTAATGAAAGGGGGGAAAAGGACTTCTATTATTTATAAATATAAATAAAATAGTGATGTACGTGGAATCTGCACAATTATTGTGAGGCATCGCTTGAATTAATGTTAAAAATCAAGTCCATTGCATTTTTACAAGGATAATTTTATGCAATAATAATTTCCTTGAAAAGTATTGATTGCTTATATTCTACAGACTAACACACTTTGCAAGGATGACATCAAAGGCAGAGGAAGTTGGCAATTTAAAGATAATCTAAAATTTGTATTTTCTGTATTAATTTTTTGCATGAAATTATCATGTGTATTTTTTCAGTCGAGTATTTTTATCATTGTTAAGGTGCAATAATACTGATTTTCAAATATAAAAATAGCATACTGAATTTCTACTAGGAACATTTTAAAAATTCTGATGGATCCAAGTTGACTGTTTATAAAATGTATTTATTTGTTGAATTCTAGAAATTGTCAATAAAGTTCGATAACTAAAAAAATAAAATAGTGAAGGAAATTTTATAAATAATTCTAATTTCGTTATATTTTAATAAAAATTTAAAACAACAAACCTGAAAGCATTAATTCAAGCGAATTAATCGAAAGTTAAGGCTTACTGTTAACAGCATAGCCAGCGAGCTAAGAGTTATTTTTAAGGGGCAAAATAATTATTAAAGCTCAACATTTATTTAAGGTATTTGGCCATCAATAAAATATATTCTGATTCGGTTGGTCTTTTGCACCAATATTCCACTAAGATTTCAACACAAAATGCCGTAATTGCTATTTCTTATCATTCTTACTTCGCTGAAAGAGACTCTTCATACTTTAAAAAATGCATCAGTAATAAACACGCACAAGTTAGGCCACAGCAATAAATATAAACGATACTCAATACGAAAAATATGAATTACGAAAATACATGTAAAGGTTGGTCATACTTTGAATCTGGTATCTAAGCTTTCTACACCATTGCTGTCAATCGAATTCTCCACTCTACATTAAATATCTAATACGCACGCACGAATCGTTGCTTTATAACCACTTTAATACAAACTTAATAAGTAAACGAGGATAAGTATATTCCAATTGCGATTTTTTGGATAGGAAGGAATTCGTTATTCCTCCCATTGCAGGGTAATGTTATTAATTAATAATGAACACTTCCCTAAAAAGCTAAAGTTGATAATAAAATAATTATTCAGCAACTGTAAATTAACCTAAAAAACGAATTTATTTACTCGATTTAATGTTAACAACATCAAAATCCTGTACATATTGACGTAAACCAATAAACTTGATAATCGATTGTTTACGTTTTCAAGAAAATGTAAAAACATTGAGTATGAAATACTTAAGCGTTTTAGATTGAAAAATATCTTAAATACATTGATTAACGCCCGTAAAATAATACGGCAAATAAAAATACAACATAAAAGAACATAATGAGCAGAATCCTCATCTGAGTCAACTTCCTTCAACTTTTTTTTCGACACACATTCCATTGCTTTATAATTTAAAATCGCCATTAGAACGATATTTCTTACTTTTTTCATCGATAGAGAAAATCAGCGTTTTGTTTTATTACCAATAATACTTTGTTTGAAAGACATAAAACAATATATCTAGTCCCAGTATGAGGATTAAATTTCCCGTATATGTGCAACATGGCGGATGGCGAGTAGGAAACACCAACTAGGGCAATGAATCCGAGTAGGAGTCCTCTAAGAAACACTGTAATCATTGTTTGTATCGTCTTTTGACGTCAAGATGGTTTACTAAGGTTTGTTTTGTAGCAAGAAAGTGTTTTTATATCCTTTAAGTTATGTAAACATTATTTTTATGTGAAGGATCATTCTACTCTTGTCGCTCCTATATTGACCTGATAGCCTGTTTTAGTTATTATAGTATTCAGGTGCTAGTTGTAGCAATTTATGCACATGTTAAAAGATAGAGTATACTTTAAAAATTGTTTTAAGTTGCAGTAGCAAGTTTTATCAAGAAATAAATAAAACATCTGATGAATCGCTGACATTATTGTTAACATAGCCTAAGTAGATGCACAATGTAAATTAAAGAAGTTCGTTTGTTGAAGATCTAAGACGTTTGGCATTTTAAATCATATTTGAAAAAATGCCTATCTTTGTTGCAGCTTTTGAAATTCTCTAAATGCATTAAAAATTACAGTATGTCATTGTTGTTATTTTTGTGAATATGCACTGACGTAATACAAAATTTTTCTTCTCAGCAATGATTACATAATGGATCTTCCCGATTGGACTGGGCAGCAAAATTGGATAAATTTCTGCAAAAACTGAATATCAAATCTAGCGTAGCAATGGATCCGAATGTGTGCCCCGTTTGCACGCTCTACCTTCGGGAGGGTATAACTCTTCATAGCCATCTGAACACTCACCCGAAGGACCAAGTTATCGAAGCGTTGGTGAGATGTGCATCACTAGGTGTGCCCAGTTCAATCCCTAATGAAACCAGTGAAAGTGTTTCCGATTCTCTAAACACAGCTCAAACAAGCCTAGAAACTCCAACTGCAGTTCATCATTTTGCAAATGCTGTGCAGGCTATACCAACAGTGCCCTCATCCGGACCGGTTTCTCTTTCTAGTCCTTTTGGTATTGCGGGTCCGATTAATTTGCCTAATACCATCCCTTCACACAATGCCATTGCTACATCAACCCCAGCGCCTACTACTATACCTTCAGTACATCCTTTTGCCATAGGATTGGGGGGTAGCTCAGGAAATCAATATGCTAGTACTTTTGCATACCAACAGTTTTGTGGTGGTGGAGATGGTTCATTGGGGGGAGGGCCTCTATTGCTTACGATGAGCCCGCAACAGCAATATGCAGCATACAGCAGCAGCAGTAGCAGCAGCAGCAATTCTGTTCTTCAAATGGTTTTCAACCCTTATGCTGTAGATCCAATAATTGGAAGCACAGGCTACTCTACTCCAGGGCTTATAACAGGGATCGGACTAGGACCTACATTACAAACATGTCAACAGGTAATGTATTGTTATATTTTGATTAGTAATTAAAATTTACATGGAGAAATTAGAGAAATTTTTCCAAAATATACTTTGCATAAAAGATGAACTATAAGGAAACCTGTTAGAAATAGGAAAAGGGCATTTCCAGAAATAGTCACAACATTTTTTCAGTTTATCATGGTTTTATATGTTTTATTACATTGATTAAAAAACAAAAATCATGCTCATATTTTAACTAAAGGTTTTTCAGAAGCACAAAGATAACCTCGGGAATTGTCATCTTTCCGTGGTTTATATCCCCATGATAAAATCACAGAAAGCTCCCAAGTTGTGTGATTGTGGCTGATAAATTGTATTCCTCTCCTATTTTAGTTGAATTTAAATTTAATAACTAATAAAGTGCTAAACATCTTCACAGCTGCTATGCTAAAAAATAATGGCTCCAACAAATCAAGGAATTCTATGATAAATTTTAACCCACATTTGTGGAAGATAAGTAAGCATAATAATGTCAGTGTGAAACCCAAAGCCAAACAAAAACTATTAAGAATAAATTTTGCAATAATATGTCTATAATATATATAGTATTTAACTTTTATATACCAAGTGAAGAAATATTTTTGTTAGAACTACCAAGGAGTCACAAATGGCATGACATACGTTTGTGCAGAAAAATTGTATCACAGCATTTTCAAAGTTAGTTGTGAGCTTCTTAACAAACTAGGCTATATTTTAAGACCAAAATTGTCTTTGTGAGAGGCTATCCAATCTGGAAATTATTATTTAAATTGCAGCATGAAGATGGGTTTGTTGGAGCACATTGTTGAAATTATAGTCCAAAACATTGTACATTAATAGAGTGTTAAGATCATCTTGTGTCATTTTGTTTAGGTGGTAAAAATTGATAAGAGTGGATGCAAGAAAGGATAAGTATATAATACGCTTTAATATGTGCAGTCCAAAAATCATAAATTAAGATTTAAAATAAATGCAGTAAATGTAAATCAGGGGTGGGCAAGTGCAATATCTCCCCCCTGACATCAGCACCACTAACTTGGGAATGGCAGCTATGGGAACTCATTAGTGCTGAGGAAAAGTGAAACTTTTTTGAATATCATGTCTAACCCTAGCCAACCCAACCTGGTCTTTTCAACTACTGTTATAATAAGGAAAAAAGTGAAAATTTTTCGATCACCAAGACCAACCCCAACTTAACCCATAAACTCTTCAAGACTTGGAATCATTTGAAATGTTTGATACACGGGTGTAGTTCTATTTGTGGCCTAGTCAAGGACATACTGTTATGTATCCATTGTCAAGGACGTAGTACCGTAAGTGGTTTCCAGAGTCGGGGGGTTATAGAGTCGTGCTGGGTGCCTTCGGCACCCTGACAGAATACATATCTTCCTCTCCATGCCAGCAGAGATTGGGTGCCCAAAGCAGAGCAAACGTAACAAGTGTTGATAGTAGGACATAGTTCCGTATGTGGCCATCGTTATAGCGCTGATATCAGGGGAGGATATATTGCACTTTAGCCTGGGCAACCTTGTCTACATGGTGGGTTGCATTGGTGGTAATGAATCCTTCAATGGACTGCATTGGAAGTTGCCAATATGGTAAGAATTTAAATTGAAAGTAACAGAGATTCTAAGGTATTATATAATCAATAATAACAAGCAAATCTGAATTAGGTTTGTAGGGTTAACATTTCATCATTAAATGTTTTATTATTATGATATGAATTTATATAAATAATTTACGCTTTGGTTTCATGGATCTCTTTTTCAACATAGCTTTTTGGGCTACATAAAATGCTCATGGAGACCATATTCAGCCTGAGGGGGATTACCCTGATATGGATGATATACAAAAATACTTTAATGTAAGCATACATTTGCGTATATTGAAAAACTGTAATTCTCCTATAGCCACAAAAAGGTTGTGAGTACCAATATGGTCTTTTTACCCAAAAATTTAACCAGACTGCACTTTCATACTATCAAAGTAGCTAGTATCTGTTTAATGTAACTATTCTTAATCAGCTAGTTATGTGAACACAAATGGAAGGTGGCTGAACCCCTTGACTGTAGCAAGAATTATATAGGGTGCTCCAAGATAAATAAAATAAAATGTGCAAGATTATATTAAAATGAGAGCACAACAATTGCATTAAATGCCTAAAATGTTCTTTGTTAATATAAACATCATGCCTGTAAGAAGCAAGATTCATTCATTTGGTAAAGAGAATTTATCTGGGTATCCAACTAGTTATTATGCAGTTAGCATTAACATTCCCAAAGATTCTACAAGAAGTGTATTTTATACATTAAGAGGAATCTCTGTACTTGGAACATTGGGAAGACAAAAGTAATTAAAAAGAATAGAAATATTTAGTTATAGAGTCTAAAGCCAAGGTGTAGGCATAACAATGGAAAGAAATATATTCTTTGAATCATTGAAAATATCAATTAATGATTGTCTAGTAGTATTTCTCAAACTGAGAGACGACACTTCGCCCTAAAAATTATTTAATCCATATTTATAAAAATGTTGGTGAATGGTGGATATACTTTCACACAGCCAATACAGATATTTATCTAAGAAATTGGATTACGTACATGTTTGTAACAAGCTGGATTTTCTGCAGTCTATTAATACAAAATGTAGGCCAATGATGAATGAGAATGTCAATGTCCTAATTCATGCCACATGTCGATAAAATGTTCAGCACTAAACAGCCTCATCCTTCTCATCGGTTAGGTATGTTATCTGTAAAAATTTCCATTTAATCATTACCAGATGTTTATAACAGGAATGCTTTCTTTGATTGAAATTAATACTTGCTATTATTTCATAAAGGAAGGGAGGAGTAGAAAAATTTTACATCTTCCAGGGAGGTATGGTTCTAAAATGTTTGAGAATCACTGGTCTAATACATGATTGTTTTTTCTGAGTATAGCAATTTGTACCTTAAAATGACAAAAACTTGATTGATTTTTATAATTTCTCCTACTTTAGGTACAGACAAATGTTCTTCAACAGGTGGTGACAGCATCACCTCTTGTAGCAACTGCAATTTCTTCAGTGACTCCTGATGAACAGCCTTGTAGAGATGCAGATGAGGTTACGGCTCAGATAGCCTTATGTCAGGAAGAAGTAGTGACAGATGAAATACAGGATGTTGAACAAATTGCAAAAGTCAACAGCAAGCCAGTATCTCGAAATATGGATGGAGGTCATCCCACTCAGGATTTTGGAAATCCACAGAGTGCTCCTGCCTCTTCAAGTGGCCAAATGGCCAATGCAAAAGTTCATTTCACTGAAGAGGAAGGAGCTCCCATGAATAGGGTACCTTATCCACAGCAACGAACCAACCGACGTGGTAGAAGTCGAGCAAAACTAAGTATTAAGCCCTGCCAATCAAAACGACTTCAGGCTCAAAGTGCAGTGAATCAAAGTCACGTTCATTCATTGCAAGCACAATCCATCAGTCCACTAGGGCACGAAAGAGATGAATCAAGAAAAAGCTTAGGGAGAAATTATCCTTCGAAGCAGTGCAGCATAACTGACTTTGTGTCGACCAAGTATAATGAAAACAGTGGTGTTATGGATGGGATTATAGAAAGTGGTTCAAATCACTCTGAGAAATCGATGTATGAGCGGCCAAAGAAACAGTTCCAGCAAAGGCAACATGGTGACATCTCAGCTGCGGAGAGTTGTTTGGAGACCACCTCAATGGTTGGGGTTCACAGAGCAACGCCGCTAAGTCAGATTAACGAAGAGAAAACAGAGGAATCCAAAAGTGACGCAGTACAGGAATGGGTTGATATCTCTTTGTTCCCTGGTGACGCGGTGGCTGCCCAAGTAGATGATGAGGATAAGGAAGATCCTAACGACAATCATTTTCAAGGGGATAGTTGCTTTGAGAGTGACATTGCTGAGCAGGCAAAAGGTAATGGCATCAACCACTCGAGTGATCGAGGAAATGATGTATTTATTTTGAACCAATGGAACATAAGGCCTGGGAACGATGAAAGGGAACAGGCGGTAAAGGATTTAGTTGAGAATGAAGCGAAAGAATGCGAGGATGAGAACCTGAAAGATAGAGAAACAAATGAAAACGAATCTGGCAGTTTTACAGGAGAAGAGGTAAACTGTGTTAAAGATTACAGGAATAATGTTGAGGGTAAGGCAGAATGCTGGGTCCAAACCCCTGAGGTCATAATTTTGGACGAAACTACACCAGTTGATGACTCAAGGGTGGAAAGACCATGTCAGCCACCAAGTGCAGCAGTCGAGGATGATGAGGTGGTTGTGGTAGGCAGAGGGGAGAATGCAACTCTGGAACCTGAGCAGCAGTGCAGGCCACATGTTCAGGTTGAAGGGTGCCAAGAAGGGAGCCTACCTGGTGGTGGGATATCCTTGTGTCCGGCACCTGGTGACACTGAAGATGCCCTTCCAGCTCCTCCCAGCCCAGTAAACATCTTTCAGATTGATGGCATGAGTATCATCCTTTCATCTCGATTGATTGAGCAGACAGACAAGATGAGGGAGCGTCTAGGTATCTTTGAGGGTTTAGGTCCGATGGCCGGGAGCTTTAGTGACATCTCTATCCCAGAGGGCATATTAGAAGAGGAAGGTCTTGTGTCTGATATTAGGGCAGATGAAGCAATGCCTCCCAGAGGTGAGCTATCTGGACAGGAAGGCATGGGCAGCAGGAGTAACTGCAGCAATGCAGAAGTGGTAGAAGATCCCGTTCATAAGGCAGAGGGAACAACCATCTGGACGTCAGGAGGGTTTTCGGTAATTTGACTTTTCTATTCCAACTTATATTTATATGCCTTTATTTGAGTGTAATTACATAATTATAGGAAGGAAATTTCAAGCAAATGTATTTTGTGGAAATTTTTGTCTTAATCTCAAATTACACATTGAAGAATTTTTGCAATACTTGTTTGTTGATAAACCTAAAAAATGGATTTATATTTTTCTTAAAAAATTGCTTTTCACTAAAATGCCTAATAGGTAATAAGGTATTTGTGCTTGATTACAATAAAAGTTCCTACTTCCAAATCCTCTTTTGAAACAAGTTTGGCTACTTCATTTGTCTGTTCACATAAATCCTATTCAGTGTAAATTCTGCTACTTTATAATTTTTGTTTTCTTGTCTTTGAAAGTTTTAACCATTTGCATTTTTGTTATGTTCTACATTGCTTATGTTGTTTTTGATTGCCAATAATGCTAATGAACATTTATTCCTCTTCTAAATGGACTTTTTCCTCTTAAGTTTAAATTGCTTATTACTTGAAATCAAATTACTTGTGCAAAACAGTAAATGTAAAAATTCAGTAACATGTCAGGTATATGTCTAACGTGGGTGTTTCAAACATTTTCTCTCAATTTTGACATCAAGAAACTAAAACTTTTTATGTGATCACTGTTAAAACCTGGATTTGCATTTTACAATTTACATCCAAGTAAAGTAAATAAAGAGAAGATAGTGTTTAAAAAATATCAAACTCCTAAACCGTAAAACGAGATAGTTCGAGACCCACAAGGAAAGAAAAAGAAACAAAAACTAAAAACTTACAGATTTAGGGGATTTTACACCGCGCCAGGGACCTGATGTCATTCACACATGCACTCACACAGTTGCTCAAGTACTCGTACAGGAACTAACACACTTCATCTGTAGGTTTATGCACGTCGTCTACTTATGATGAGAGCTTAGCTCTTGAAATACGTATTTAATTGTTGGTATGTTTAATTTGAGATCCTGTACGAGTGTTTTGAGTGCGTCTGTGTGTGACTGGTTGTCTGTAGGTCCCTGTCATCACTGAAAGGTGCATAAACCTACAGACAAAGTGTGTTAGTTCCTGTGCGAGTGCTTGAGCGGCTGTGTGAGTGCATGTGTGAGTGACATCCGGTCCCTGGCACGGTGTAAAATCCCCTAAACCTGTAAGTTTTTAGTTTTTGTTTCTTTTTCGTTCCTTGTGGGTCTCGAATTATCTTGTTTTACAGTTTAGGAGTTTGATATTTTTTTAATCCAAGTAAAGGTTGAATGTCTTTAATCTGGCTTAAAGATGCTCAGGAGGAAAACATTCTAAGGAACTCATAAGATTCCAGTGATGCGTGGGCCCAGATTTTGATATCATTTGATTAAGTTTTCTTATTTTCATTTTGACTTGCCATAAAGGGTCCATAAAATAATTATTTAGGTCCTGTAATATTCTTTATCCAGCTCCAAAAAATTATTATATCAATTTGATACTGTTCTATATTCAGGTGTTTTGAATTAAAGTGTTAGTTTAGGCATGATTTTCTGGAAAAAATATTGTAAAGATATACTAGTATTTCATTAATTTATCAATTAATTAGCTTGCTTTTGCCCACTATCTGTTTCAAATCTACTTTCAAATATATACAATAATAAATTTCATTAAATATTATTAGTGTAAATTTCAAAAGAAGGATCAAAAAATCTTCACAATCTAATTTTTATGGTACATATACAGTAAAACCCCCAAATTTGCAGGGGTTACGTTTCCGAAAATACCGCAAATTTGGAATCTGCGAAAATAGAAGCAAAGGCCTTATGAGAAAATGGGGGTTAGGTTCACGGCTCTTCATTATTTTGACAACAGTAAATGATGAAATGGTAGGCTAAAAGTGGTTTTGAAGCAACACAATGTGGCATTTAAATCTGCCGTAGCCATACATAGGTTTAAAGAGATAATTTAGCATAAACCATGATTAGCAAAGAATATACAGAAAAAATATTTATTGAATCACGTAAATGGCAAAAAATGCATGCATTAAATTTGGTGAGAGCTAGAAAATGAATCCCATGCTGAGCGTACCATTACACTACCAGTATGTTCAGCAATATAATCATACCTTAAAATGTTAAAATGAAGATATTGAAGACATCTGCGAAAAATGCAACAATGATGAGGAAGATGATGACAATGGTTGATGGTTAAGCTATGATGACAAAGTTGATGATTGATGAAGGTGATGGTGATTGTGATGAATGAGGAGGTTATTGTTCCTCTGGACTAGTGTCTGATTCATCCGGACACAACACAGAGGATTGCGGAAGGTCAGCAGTTGATGCTCGAGGTTCAGACTTCCGTAGAAACATTGTTATGGCAACTGTTGAGGTTTTTTTTGCAGGCTTTGATAAATTTCTCTGTATCGCATCATCACATTTTCAATTCCTCTTTTCATGTTAATTATGCACTCCATATCGTGGTCCACCTCATAAATTTTGTCAATCAGTGATCTTTCACACTTAAAGACTTCTGCCAGGGCCTGCAAATTTAGTTTTGGCTTTTCAACTTTGTCAACTTCATCGTCACTTTCACTTGATTTAATTAATTCTTCAAGCTCCTCCTCCATCAATTTTTCAGTGTGAGATGTGATGAGGTCAGTCACATTCATAGTCTCCATGTCCTGAAATACCTCACATCCAACAGAATGTGCCGTACTCATGATTCTTTCCACTTCCTCATCTACTTCTGGGAAGCCTTGAGAATCGCAGATGGCATCTTCCCATACCTTCCTCCAACAGGTGTTTATTGTGGATGACTTAACTTCATCAAGTGATTCCTTCATACAAATAATGAAATCTGGAATGTTAAAATTCTTCCAACACTTCCTCACATCCAATGTTGAATCATGCTCCATCCTGTCTAAAATTCGAGCAAAAGTACGCCTGGTGCAGTACACCTTAAACGCTGCAATCACTCCTTGGTCTACCAGCTCTTACAGCGACGTTGTGTTTGGGGGAAGGAAGAGGACTTCCACGTTTCTGGGTGCAAGGGTGCATTGTCAAGGAGGAGCACTTTAAATGGTAATGACTTTGATGCCAGGTATTTTTTTTCTTCTTTTACAAAGCACTTGTGAAACCATTCTAACACTTGTAACCTAGGCTTTTTGGTTAGCTCTCCAAAACACTGGTAAACCTTGTTCATTGTTTTTCCCCTTCAGTGCCCGAGGGTTTAAAGCCCAGTATACCATCATGAGCTACACCATGCAGTCCCCCAAAGCGTTAGCACATAGGAGAAGGGTAATTCGGTCTTTGGCTGCCTTAAACCCAGGAGCCGATTTCTCTTCAACTGACAAAAATGTTCTTGAAGGCATTCTTTTCCAAAACAACGCTGTCTTGTCTGCGTTGAATCTTGTTCTCGTGTGTATCCACCGTCTTCAATACATTTTTGCAGTTGTTGGGGAAAACTTTCTGCTGCAACACAGTCTGCGGATGCCGATTCATCCATCAACTTCACATTGTGCAGGCTGTACCTTTTTTTAAATCTGTCTAACCACCCTCTGCTCGCATTAAAAGATTTTTAATATCAGTACTAGTCCCTTCAGCACCCGATGTTTGAATAATGTGCCCGTAGAGACACAAAGCTTTATCATGAATGACCTGACTGCTGAGAGGCAGGTTTTTTTGTGCTTGATCCTCGATTCACAAGTTTAAAGCTCTCTCCATTTTTTCCAACTTGGGATCACGAGCATGAGAAGTAACTTTTGCGCTCTGAAGAGTTCCTGCGGCCACACCATCTCTGATGTTCTGTTCATTTTCCTTAATGTGCTGAACTGTTGACTCGTCTATCGCATATTGCCTGCCCACTGATGCCACACTCTGGCCACTAGCAAGTTTATTTAGCAACTCAATTTTCTCACTTAAAGTCATCTTCTTGTTGCTTCTGCTTTCTGCATTATCACTTGCTTTCTTCTTGGTAGACATTTTCGAAAAACAGTGTGATAAAAAAACCTTGAGGATGGGAAAATTCATTTGTTTAGTGTTTTTTCTCTTCACTTCAAAGATGACAGCAGTAGTCGAAAACTGCGAAGCACGTGAATTTGGAAGCCGCAAATTTGGGAATTTTACTGTACTGTGTCTCCATAATTGGATTGCTACCTCAAATTTTCAAAATCTCAGATGTATTTGATTCTGAATGTATATTTCTATACAGATTTTATATTCATGGCTGGTTTTCAGAAGATCATAAGTAGAATGAAGGTATAAAAAGGCATACAGTAAGCAATAAAATCTCACTGAAAGATTTCATGCAAATATTTTAAAAGTTGAGTCATTTCCATAATTCTTTTGATATTTTAGTCCTTGGAATTTTCTGCAGATCTATTTGGAGTAGAATGGCAATGTTGGATAGATCTAGTGGAGCTTTTCTGTCAACTTGTTGTTTCTACAAAGGCTTTAGCATACCTCACCAATTTGGTGAAGAGGATTTATTGTTCTATTGCCGTAGCTTAAACTTCAAAAAACATTGTGATTAAAATGAGGCATTGATTACAAAGACAGAGCTTAAGGCATAATATCAATATTTATTAATGTAGTGATTTTTGGTAGAGAAAGCAAAACTGATATGAAAGTTAAAATTTTTGTAGGATTGCAGATATCAACCAACAGGAATAAGAAGCTGTTTGTTATTTAGCATGTAAACATTTTATTGCACAAACAAATAAAGATTCCTTTCAGACAGTTGGAATTGAGTGTCTACATTCAAGTAATTCCTGGGCTAAAATCTGATCGTATTTTTTAATATCTTTTTTATTGAATGATACTATTTAAGCTTCTATAAAACACTGCACTTATCACATTGAGTATCCTTTGCCATATTTCCTCTGTATGTTGTCGTTACTGGGTAGTCCCTGTTTAACCTCCTCCTTTCTTCATCTATCACAAATTTACTGTTTTTCATCATTGTACTTAATTACTCCCAAAAATTTCGTTACAAAATTCATGTTATGCTCTTTTTTGCCTTGCACATTTAATTTCTCTTCATCTTCTCTTTGACATAGCATAAATAAAAGTATAAATTGTTTTTATTCATCATCTTTGAAATTTATGCTTTCACGTTAAAATGATGTTTTGTAGATACATTGAATAATATTGAAAAAATTGAATTTGAATTTTTCTTCTGCTTTTGGTATTTTAGTACAATATATCCTTATCAAACCTAGGTTTCCCCAATGTCGATTTATGTGCAATTGAATAAAAGTGATTTTTTTACTCAATGCATATAAAATTTAATTATACCTGATCCTCGGGTGCATACTGCAATTTTACATAGCATATATGATGCAAGAAGGTTAGAAAGAGTAGTCATAATGAATATATGATATTCTCCATATGGTTCTAGCAATGTGGTTTTGCCCAATATAGCCTTTTCTAAGATTTTAACCCTTCTGCTGGACAAGCAAAGAGCATTAGGAATATAACTTTAAAAATATTGAAACTAGGAGTTGAGTATTGAGTATTTTTGTTTGCCATGGTTTTTCATGTGTTAGGAATGATTGGACGGGTATTTTCTCATCCCTATTTCAAAAGTAGATCTTTTGATCTACTTTAATTTTGACTGCACTATCCTTTTGAGAATGTCTAAGAGAATTTCTGATCAATAAATTTCTTTCTTCTAGCCAAACACCAGATGCATTTGGTATAATTGGCTGAAACAGTTCTTATGATCTTTTTTCAATTATACTTCGAAATATTTTGTGTAAATGGAAGTCATTAAAAAAAATTCATCATGACATATGTAAGAGGATTGTACTTCCTCTATTTAATTAATTTTTTCTATTAAGAAAGTAGATGGGCCACTTCTGCTTTATATGTAACGTATCTGGGAAACCAATGACCTGGGAAGCCATATGGAAAATTTACACCTACAATTTCACATTTTCAATCAATTCTGTGATTATTAAACCTTTCCCAGTGAAGTTACAACCAACAAGAAATATTTGGATTTGATTTTCACTAATGCTGCAGACTCTTTTCAGTAACTTTTGCTGTAAGCCTATCAAAGTACTTGCACTCCACCAATTACCCATGTTTTTTAAAAACGTCTTTCAAGATGTTTTTCTTTATGCTGCCATTTTTCCAAATGCTGCTAACATAATAATTTTTTTGCTCCTTGATTTGTGATAATTTTTCAGGATGAATTATATGAGCTAGCTTTTTCTCCTTTTCATACTTATTGTCATGGTTGCCAGAGTAGGATCTAAATTCTTCATTTTTATTTCTAGTTGTTTCACAAATGTATATGAAAATTTCACAATTACACTTATAGGAATACAGAATAAGTTGTCTATCATACTCTTCTCGTCATATTCATGGATGTCACAAAATTACAACTCTATTCTTATTTGCCCATTGTTTTTTCTATATTTGAATTTGGAAATACAATCATTACATATACAGTGGTTATCATTGAAACTAGAATTTCAGGACACAGTGATCTAGGATATTTTGGTTATGAGATGTTACTCTTTTATGCACTTGTGTGTTACCGAGTCACTCTTAGTTTAACTCTGTATTAGTAGGGGATTACCTATAAAGCATCTTGCCTCACATTTTTTCCATTGACTAAATGGCAATATTTCTCACTTGTCAGAATTGCAGCAAAAAAGAGCTGTTTTCTGGTTCTTATGGTGCTTCCCACCATGGCATGACTCCCTGCAAACAACAAGCTTATAGTCAGGTAAGAAATTGTGCAACAGTCTTTCACGTCCATGTTCTATACGTCTCATCATTTGCCACAACTGTGAGCATGCAATTGATCCTTTGAAGACACACATACGGAGACATTTCATTAGATCTCGACAAATTTAGTATTCATAGCTGTAACACACTCACTCAAAGCATTTTACTTTCAGAGAAAGCAAACTGCAGTAGGGAAATCACTGCTCATGTTTGTCATGCATTTTTGCTGAAATATATGTGAAATACTTTAATATACACTTTAGGTAAACAGTCAAGTTATGTATTGATTTTTAACATCAAGATATTTCTAAATGTTTGTACGTGACAAATATAAAATTCCACAATACCTGGTTCATAGATGTTTATTCACTGTTGTTAGTGTTTAAGAGGGTTTTTGATGTGCTTGGCATATGAGTTGTGTATGTGTACTGGTGTGGTAATTTTAAATATTTGTTTAGTTCCTGTAGCGCGTAAAAGCTTCTTAAATCATTTTTTAAAAGTTCATTGATGAATCGTAATAATTTGTTCAGCATTCAAGTTAGCTCTTCTAATTTTCTCATTTTATGTCCAGCTTTTTCCAGCTTCAGCTCGTCAAGGAGCTGCCCAGTGCGACTTAATGCCAGGAAGTGGTGAAGCATGGCCAGCTGTGGATCCATATAAAGGAAAGCAAGAAGGTGAGGTTGGTGGGGTGGTTTCTGAGCCGACGACAAAAAAGAGACAACGTGCCAAGAAGAATGCTGGAAGTGGAGGTGCTTCCAAGGCCGATGGAGATGGTGCTCCTAAGACAAAGACCAAACGTTTGTACCACTGCTGGACCTGTTTAGAGGTGTTCAACTGCCCGAAGGAGAGGAGAGTTCACCAACGGGAGAGACACAGTGGGGAGAAAGGGGTGACAGTGACACCATCGGTGGAAACTACCATGCAACCTGCCACGACATGTGAACAAGAAGGTTTGGATGCTGGAGTCGAAAGTTCAAAGGTCAAGGCTGAGTTGAGAGAGTCCATGTTAGAGCCGAAGCAAATGGTCGAGGTCCAGATGAAGGAAAGCAAGGTTGCCATTAAAATCCAGGAAGATGGTGGAGAACTGGAGAATGCTGCAGCTGCAAAATGTTCCCATGCCTGCTCTGACTGTGACAGGTCTTTCCCCTCCCTGCGTTCCCTAACTGCACACCGTAGAGCCGCTCACCGTGATTCACGTTTTAAATGCCCAACTTGCTCGGAGAAATTCCTAACGTCTGCGGACTTTACGAATCACGTACGGACAGTGCATCCTTTGGAATGTTCCTTGTGTGGCAAACAGTTCTGCAGGCAGCAGAATCTACGCCTTCACCTCAAGAGGCACATGAGCGTACGTCCATACAAGTGTACGCAGTGTGACAAGGCCTTTGTTACGAATCAAAAGATGGAGGAACATCTCAATTCCCACACGGGACGCACCCCTTTCCAGTGTCCACTGTGTCCGAGAGCTTTCCGTCGCCACAGCAATCTCATACAGCACCGCAAGCACCACCACATGAAAGTTAAGCGCAAGGTTAGGGATTTCTTCTGTCACTGCGGAGCTGTGTTCCACTCCACAAAAAAGTTAGAGTGGCACAAGGAGACGCACGAGGACAAACCCAAAACTTGTCCTCACTGCAGCGATCGCTTTGTTCACAAGGCAGGTCTGACACGACACATCAGGCAGGTGCACGACAGGCGTTACGTGCCATCCGGTGCTCGGGAGGATGTCAACGTCGAGTGTCCTGTCTGCTCTGCTGTCTACCTCAAGTCATCTCTCCATATCCACATGAGGGTTCACTCAGGAGAGCGTCCCTTCTCTTGCGGGATCTGCGGAAAAGGATTCGCCACCAAGTGGAACCTTCAGCTCCATCGTTGGGTTCACGCGAGTCCTCACTCGAAACCCTTCAAGTGCGCTACGTGCAAGGCGGCGTACCACAGGCGTGTGGACTATGTGGCGCATGTCCGTTCCCACAGAAAAGTTAGACCATTTGTTTGTAACACGTGCGGTCGCCGCTTCATGAGAAAATACAACTGTGTACGCCATTCCCGCGAGCATGAGACAGGCAAGGCGTTTGAGTGTTCGATTTGTCACAAGCGTTTTCACAGGAGATATTACCTTAAGGAGCACCTAAGAATCCACACAGGCCTTAGACCTTATGTGTGCCATGTCTGTGGCAAAGCCTCGGGCACCAAATCTAACATGAATAAGCACGTGCGCATACACCATGCAAGGGAGCCCGTAAACACAGAGGGTTAAGTAGGGTCCTTGCTTAAGGGTTCATAATTATAGGCGTTATAAATATTGCGATTCTTTGTCTACTCCTGTTATGGAAGCTGCAGGGAAGCCGTTTTACACAGGGTTTTTTTTTTTAATAGGAGACCTTGGAACTATGTTGGGACCTACAAACAAATGAATTGTCGACTTCGTTTATGTATTTTAGCTGAAATGTTTTGTACATAACTTAAATACATGTTTTGCCGGAAAATTTTAAAATTTGTTTTGACTGAAAATTTTTAAAGATGTTTTGTATATAATTTCACTAAATAATGTCGCAGAATTTTATTTCACCTTTAAACCAACATATATGTGTGGTTTTTTAAGTGTGTATTGTTTAATTGTTGCTTTTATATCTGTTGTAAATAAGTAAATTCCATGTCATGGTCCCTGAATTTGGGTAATCATTGAATTTTTATATTTATTTATGGTGCAATTTACTCTGTCCAAAAATAAAACATATTTGTGTCCGTGAAGCCGTCTCCAAGAGATTAGCCATGTGTACACAAGTAAATGTAATCAAGGACTTTAAAAAAATATAAACTACACGTTTGTGTTCCCAGAAGTTTGAGTGGCTCGTTAAATAAATGAACTTTACGTACCATTCTGGGGAAAATTAGTTTTAGGACAGACTCAAAACTGTTAAAGAGAAGTAAAGGTTGCGGAAAATATAACAGGAAAGTACAGTTCGTTCGTTGAATTTGTGTGTGATCAACTTGATTTCCTGTTTAGTTTATACATTTTTATGTGATCCAGTTTAATTCCCGTTTTGATTTTTAATGTATTTTTAACTCAATCTCCTGCAAATCCCATTCCCTCATCCCATCCTGACTTTACTTGTCAGCTAAAAATTGCTGGCAGAAAGTGTGTGTGTTGAGCCAAAATGTTTTCAATGTATGGTGTGGTTACAAAATGTGAAGTTCTGAATGAAAAATGTGTATCTCTTGAAACAGTTAGGAATAATTGTTCCTCAGATGTACCTTTAAAGAAATAAGGAGATGGCGAGGGACTTCTGACGGCAATGTTTTTATATTTCTCCCTTTCCTTACTGAGTTCTTAGATGGCATGAAAACTTGTTTGCTGTAAATTTTCATCGTTCTTTGAATGTCTCTAAGGTATAGCCAGTAATAATCCAATTCAAGGCATTGCTAAATTTTACAAAAAATATATAAAACAAGTCAAACTTTAAACTTTTTTTATTTTGCTTGGGTAAAGACCATTTTTGAGAAAGACTAGTTATTGTTCTTTTTTGAAGTTAAGAGTTGCATCTCTAAAATAAATTTCTGCTGGAATTTCATTTGAAAGACCAGAAAGATGAAAATATAATGGGCTGCTTGTTAAGTTAAAAATTTTTTGTTAAGCTAAGCTGTGTAAAAATCTATGGGCATTGTGGAGGATCTTATTATGGTGTAGTAGTACTTGCTGATTATTGTGTCCTTAGAATTCTGATGTAACAGTTTTACATTGACCATTAGACAAGCTTGATTAGTCATTGATAACCTTTGGGAAGTTTCTGGATCTACTCCTGTGCCAGTAAATATGGTATATAGCCATGGTGGCCAAACCGTGGCTCATGAGCCACATGCAGCTCTTTCAGACATTATATGTGGCTCATGTAAAAGAAATCAGGTTACTATATTTAATCTTACAAATTTACTCGCAAGTGTACAGGTGGAGTGACTCAGGCATCACAGGCAGTTTTAAAATAAAATATACTTTCATGGTACAAGGAGGACTTGAATGATTTGCCAATGTTTCTATAACGTACTATTAGAAAACAAACAAGGCTTCACCAATTTAATGGTAAATGTCTCAGAATTGCAGCTAAGCCAACAACATGGTGTGACTCAAGACGTGCTGTACTTACCAAGCTGGTAAATGTTTTTGGGTGTTATTTTTTATCATTGTAAGGTGCAGGTTCCATGTTAGCACTTTGTTAAAATGGATAAGAAGCAAAATTATGACAAAACGGGAGCTTTAAAGAAGAACAGGAGGAACATTCTACTTTTGTTGATAAGGGTGGGAAACCAGTTTGCCTTGTCTGCAATGGTTTGCTTGCTCACTTCAAACCCAGTAGCTTGAAACATCACACCAAAAGAAATCATGAAAAAATTTTCTTCTGATTATCTGCTAAACTCAGAACTGCAGAAAACCAAGTTAGCAGCTAGTATTTTAAAATCTTACCTTAAAAATAAATGGACCCTACTTTCAAGTTTTAGTAAGGAGGTGAAATCGATGACAAGCCAGCTTTTCTGGATCATGGAATATCTTTTGTGCTAAGCATTCGTACTTTGATGGGAGAATTTCTAAAGAAGAATATTGCCCAAGTTGTGGCAATTTTAAATCAGAACTAATAGGAAACATTCTAATTTTGTGCCACACTATAGATAGTCATATTCCCTAAATTAATGCTGACATTGCAAACGATGCAAAAAGATGTGAAGAACTCTACCATTCAGCCTTGTCCTTGATGAATCTACAGATATACAAGATAACCATTGTTAAATTTCTTCAGATATGACTGAAAGAAGAAATGGATTTAGTACTGCCAAAATAATCCACTCGTATGTTAAGATAAAGAACTCACTTAACAAAGCATAGGTACACACTGGCATTCCAGTGCATAAACTTGAAAGTGTTGCAATGGGTGGAGCTCCAGCCTTGGCAAGAAAAATGTAGATTTCATTGGACTTGAAAAGTGAACCCAAATTTCCTCAGCTTTTCCTCTTCATTGCATTATTGTGAGCAATTAGCATTTATGAAGATATAATAGATATACCAAAAATCGTTCTATAAATAGCCAATTTAATCAGTTCAAATTGAAAAACACATTGACAGTTAAGAAATTTTGTGAAAGAGCTAGAACTTGACACAAATCTATCTATATTTGTTTCTACAATATTGTGAGGTGGTTTCCAACTAGCAAAGTTAAACAGGTTTGTTGAACTGTTGGAGACTATCATTGTTTTCATGAAAGAAAAGGTCATATCCAAAGATGATGAATGAGGTCTGGATTTGATGTATTTTGCTGATGTCATGCTACAACTGCAATGTTTAACTTGGCACTCAAGGATAAGAAAAATATTATTTATAACCTTGCTCATACAGCTTTTAGAATAAGAGACGGCTTCAGCAAAGAGACATTTTCAAGAAAATTCATCCACTTTCTTAATCTCAACAGCAGAAAAATCATTTCATTAAATTAAAGAGTACATGGTGAAGGATCATAGAAGTAATTTGGAGGGATTACTCAGTGACTTTTGGGACAGATTTGACAATTTGCAGAAGCTGAGGTTCTGTTTTGTTTTTATTAGTTGGTGAGATCAACCAGTCAATCAATGGTTGCCCAAATCTCAAGCCCTTAGTTATGGACACATCTGCCGTACCAGAGTTTAAAGTTGATGAAATTCCAATGTATGATCAAGTTTTGGAAGCAAGTGCAAGAAACGTAACCTCAACCCGAAATGAGTGGTGTGCGACATTTCAATATTTGGCACAACATGCTGCTGTGAATTGCTATACTCTATGATAAAGTCAGTGAAATCCAAACATCATCCAACCCTCACAGGTCAACACCTGAAGGAACTCATTCATACTGGCTTAAGAATATATCAGCCAGACTTCTATAGGGTTGTATACAGGGATGAGATCCACAATGCCTCTACTACTAGCACATAATCATTAGCATTGATATGACTACAGTATGAACTTAATTCAGAGTATAATTTCTATATTTTATGAGGTAAAAATCAGATAAATTGACCAGAGTAAAATATTACATGCATTTAATATACATATAAGAATTAATTCAGACTAGTGATGATTTTAACTAAAATTCCATGGGAAATTTTAAATTAATAATGAAAGTAATGTAAGTATTCTATTATAAGTATTAAAAATGTTCAAAAACAACCACTTATAAAAGCACATCTCAGGTATGCGCATTTTGGCTTCAAAATCCTTAATATTATTACAGAGAGTGAGGTGAGATTTTTTTGCTAGGTGGAGTTCGTTCTCTAAGCTTCCTGTAGAGAGCGTGCAGGTAGTTCTCCTTTACGTAGCGATTGAAAATTACTAGAAGCTACCATACTTCTCAGGGATTAGAGGGAATGTGTAGATATGGGCATTGAAGGTGCACGTGCATCCTAGAAGGGAAATCACCATGCAGAGTAGAGAGACCAAAGGAGGAATACGTCCCTAGTTCTATTAGAATCTGCTTACCATGAAATATGGCTGATTTGTAGCCAAAATGAGCATCTGTTTTTTTCATTACTTTGTTGTGGCTATCGGGGATACCTTAGACAAGTATTTTTTAAGTGCTTGTTCTTGAATTTTTTTAAAGTCATAAGATGAGATTGTTAATTCTCTGATGAATTAAAAATGTTGGCCATGAGTCAGAAAGTTATTTTATGAATTAGAAATTATATCTGTTTAATGGTTGACAAAGTTAAGAGAAAAATATAAATAATTATTTACGTTGATAAACATTCCTACATATACATAATTTTAAATAATTTGCACTGAAATTTATATTAAATATATCACCATGTATATGTACAACTCATAAATTTATGTGTAAGGATTTTACAGGTATTGTGGCTCATAGGATCAGTAAGTTTGGCCAGGATGATGAGTATATATGTTACATTATCATTATCAGATGTGTGAGCTTTTTAAAGTATATTGCATTTCCTTATGTCTAAGCCCTCACAATTTTTTAACCATAGCATTATTATGAAACTCTCTGCATTGCAAAAAGGAAATAACAAGCTCTACCTATGGCTAGAATACAATTGATTTTGACTCCAGTGGCTACAAAGCATGAATCTCTATTTTATTTGTTCAATATGTTAATGAAAGATTACAGTTAACTCAAATCACTTAAGCAGCATCAGGTATTATTTCATCGATGGCCTTCTATTTGAGTGAAAATGCAATAACTCAATAAAAAATATCATTGTGGAGTGTAATAAAACAAGAGCATTGGTGGATCTAGGAATGGACTAAGGCCTAGATGAGAGGAGGTGAAATTTTAAAATATTAATAAAATAATCGATCAAGTAACAGAAAATAGAAGTGATAAATTTTATGGAGATTATCTTTTGTTGCTGTCTTGCCAATACCAACTGTGTTTAATGTAAATACAGAAATGCAGTATGTATGTAGCTAGTATGTAGAAATATTAGTTATTACCAGTGGTAGAACTTAAAATTGAGGGCCCCTAAGCAAAAAAAAAAACTTTTGCTAGGTTAATAAATAAAAGTCATTAGCAATGATACTTTTGTTCTAGGAGAGCCATGAGTAGCAGGTGTACTACTCAGTCATCGTTGGTCATAGTATATTTCAATGCTTTCAAATTTTATAGTTTTTTAAAAGTTGTTTTAAACCAATTGTGTTTTTCACTACTTGCTGCCTGAAGTTTGTTAGGTTAATTATAATTTTTATTGGAATAAGTGAATGAAAATATTTTTTCTGTACTATTTGGGGCCCATAAGTTTTAGAGGCCCATAAGCATGCTTTGCCTGCTTATACTAAGTTCTGCAAGTGGTTATTATAGTGTTGCTACAAGTATCTCCACCTTTCTTCATCATCATAGGCAGTCTGTCCATAGACAGGTCTGTGATTATTCATGGTTAAACCTGGTTCTCCATTACTCCTATTTTCTGCAGTCTTCTTCATGTCTTGATAGCTTTCTTTCTCTTTCAAGTCGTCTACCAGCTGAAACCTTTTCCTACCTCTTCCTCTTTTTCCATCCAGTTTTCCTTCTAGCACTTCGTTAATCATGCTGTTTCTCCTCAGGTAATGTCCAATCCAGTTTGCCTTCCTCTTTTTGATAGTCTGTATAATCATTCGCTTCTCTCCTATTCTTCATAGTACTTCCTTGTTTTTCACCCTATCTGTCCATTTTATCTTCAGCATTCTTCTCCATGTCCACATTTCGAAGCTTTCCAAGTATTGAAATATCATTTTTCCTTAGCGTCCATGTTTCTACTCCGTACAAAGCTATACTCCATACATAGCATTTTATGAATGTCTTGCAGATACCTCCTTTATATTTCCCATTAGCAGAAGTTTCTTTCTTCTGAAAGTGGCTTTTGCTTTTGTTATTCTAGTCCTGATTTCATCTGTACATTTTGCTTCTCTCGTTATGATGCCTTCCTTTCTTATAGTTTGATATATAATTTTGGTAAAATTCTTTATTTGCTAGCTTAAGTTTTTCTTGCCACAGGCCTCCTGAGAGGAAGCTGGGGTCCATGTGCCAATCCTTCCCCAGGACCCATGATATCTCCTGGCGATCCTGATTGGGTATGCACGATATGTTGTGATTAGAATATAAAAAAGGCTTCCTCTAATCGTTTTCTGTAAATGGTACAAATATACTTCCACCCAAGATCATCACAATCTTTCAAGGAGACCTGCGCCAAAATATTCAGCAGCCCCCTTATCAGGGGCGCTTTTATGACTTATTGTTAGAAGTACTCTGTGCAATTTTGCCAGGGGACCCATTTGTACTGATGTGTTATAAATATTTGAATTTTCATTTTCAAAATATTAATTTATATTATTGATTTTATTTAAGATAAAATATTGGATGTGTAATAGAGGAAGAATTGACATTGATTTCGATGATTATGAATACAAAGGCAAGCTTCTGTGCAGCAATCAACATGCAATCTCGTCATTCGTGAATAACTTTGGGGCCCATTGGTGTGTTGCACCAACATTAAAAACATCCCTACCCCTTTACACATAATTTCAGGATAATGATAGAGTGCATGGGCCATTGTGTCAAAATAGATGAGTGGCAATCATGTAGTACAAAAAATAATCTTATATTTCCTCCCCAAAAATCGGGGTGGCGCAATTATGCGATGGAGGTAATTATACGAGTAAATATGGTAATTTTTTTAATCTAAATGATATTTTGTAAGTACAGTAAACTCCCAGTTATCTGGCACTCATGCAACTGGAATTCCCAAGCAACCGGCATCTCCTGCCTCTCGATTTTTAAATTATACCTAGTTCAGAATTTTACCTCTAAAATTAGCGCTTACAGGAATTTTTTGTTTACATTTAATTCAGAATGTTACTTGTAAAATTGGCATTTTCGGCAGTCGCAATATGTAATTGTGGATATTTATTGGATTCGGTATTTGTGTTAAATAAAATATTTTGCACACTTTTTAAATGCCTCCTAAAACTCCAATATGCACTAAAGGTGATAAGAGGAAATGGGTTATGCTAACCTTAACCCAGAAACTTGATATAATAAAACGGTTAGAGAAAGGTGAGAACCGCTATGTTTTAATGAAAGAGTTCAATGTTGGTTCTTTCACTATTTATGACATTAAGGCATAGAAATCACAGTTAATGAAATTCGTTACATCTTCTGAGAAAACTAGAGGAATTGAATATCAGTGAACTTTTATAAGCTGAAACTTGAGAAATTGGATATTGTTATTCATGAATGGTTTATTATAAAGCGTTCTAAGGGAGCCCTTATTTCTGGACCAATGTTGATTGAAATGGCTAAAGATTTTTATAAACAAATGGAGATTAGTGAACTGTTACACCCAGAACGAAATGACCCACCTAGAACCGTGACTGAACCACCAGGAGGAATTTCTTTGCTGACCTAGGTATGTGACCCTTGGTTAGTTCCATGCATAAAATCAGGAAAGGAGGGAAAGGCATCACTGCTTTTCAGCAATTTATCCTAGATTTCAGGTAAAGCATTGGACAGCAGCTGCTTCAGTTGGTTTGTCAGTCTCCAGGGAAGCTGTACCATATGGTAGTTTCACCTTTGGATGGAGTGGACCTAATGCACCAGCTTCATTTCAGTCAAAATAGTAGGGTCAAAATTCAGAATGTTTTTATTTTCATGTAGAAATATGATAATCAAGATCCTGATATATTTCTTTCTCTTTTAGATTTATAAAATATAAGAATGGCAATATATCTTTCCAATTTAATTAAATTTTATGACTACAGTTTGAATTTCTTCCGTCATTCATTGATTGTTCATGTGCCTACATTGATTGTTTCATGTTAGCTTTGAAAAAAGGGAGTGTGTGTAGTTTGAGTTACCTATTACCATCCTAAAAATCTAAGAATGAAATAGGATGATTTGATGCAGTATAGCATTTACTACATATCGAAAATGACAGAAGAGGACAACATTCTAGAGATCCAGTGATGAGGGAGCCCAAATTTTTATTTCATTTGATAAAGTTTTCTTATCTTCATTCTAACTTACCATAAAGGATCTATAAAATAATCGATTAAGTACTGTAATATTCTTTATCCAGTTCTAAATTTTATAACAGCAAGTTAGTACTATTTTGTAATTGGATTTTTGAATTAATTTTCTGAAAAAATATTGCAAAGATTTACTAGTATTTTATTAAGTCATCAATTTACTAGCTTGCTATTGCCCACAAAATGTTTCAAATCAACATACATCCATTAAATATTTTAAGTATAAATTCCAAAATTTTTGCTGACAATGATCCCAGGCATAAGAAACTCATAAAAATAAGGCCACCTTCCAGTTTTAAAGTTTTTTACTCATAAATTACAGATTTGTTTGGATAAGGTCATAGTATTCATCAGCAGTTTAAAAACAACATAAAGAAAGTGAATTATTGGGTGAAAAGTTCCGATTAGTTTAATAATTTTGAAAATGTGTTTTATTTAATGGCTCATATCTAGAATGAGGATGTGACTTATACAAAATAAAAAACTTGGAAAATTGAAAAAAATGTGAGGTAATAGTTAAAATTCTTTAGGAATTTTCTAAATGGCTGGGCAATTCAACGTGCAGGATATAATGTATGAAAACATTACATAATCACTGAAAAAATAAAAATTATAATTGATGACGGAGCATGCAATTTAATGCTTTTCTTATGAGAGGTAGAAATTAAACAAAGGGGTCAGAAAAAGAAACATTATATCCTAGCAACTGATCCTAGGTCCATCAAATTCTTACTGTGTCTAGTCCTCTTGAGAATTTGGCTTCTTCAGGTTGCAGGACAGGAAAATGGATAAACCATATGATTTAATTTAGAAAAAAGCACTAAAAACTTAGTTAAGAAGTTAATATATTAACACACACAGACACGCGCACGCACGCGCACACACGCACACACACACTAGTGAATGTGTTTGCATTCTGCAAGCATTTTCTCTCAGCTTAAAGTAAAAATAAAAGCCAAAAACTAATTTTCAAATGCATAAGTTTGCACCTCTGTGCCGAATTACGTGTTTTTCTGTTTTGAAAATATTGTGGTAAAAACAACCCCTAAAATTTATAATTATAATTTTTTTTAGGTTTCCATCATTCGTTTCGAATACCTCACATTTGTGCAAAATATCATTGGTGTAACACCTCTAGAAGTGCATTTATATAAATTTAATTATTTAAATTTTTTGAATTTTTAACAGCCACAATAATAAGTTTTTCTAAAATTTTCAATGTTAGTTACTACCAGAGCATCACCTTGGTTAAAAATTTCAGCTTCCTGCACCTTCAGAAAGTACATAAGCATTAGTCAATTTGTTTAACATTTATGAATTTTTTACGGCCGAACGAATAAAAATTTTCAAATTTCTATAATCCTGTTTTCATTATTTGGCAAATTCTACCACTAGAAAAAATTTCAGCTTCATAGCACATTTAGAAGTAGCTAAACCATGAAGTGATAGTAAAATAGTTTATAATTTTAAACGGCCAAGAAAATAAACATTGTTGTAATTTTGCAATTTTTCCTCTGATTATTTTTTTCGATTCACCTATGTATTAAATTTCAGCTCTCCAACTATTGTAGTTTGGGCTGGACATTTGTATCCTCCTATATCTTATATCATACTAAAGTAGGCATCATGAAAATAGTCCTCTCAAGGCCACGCCACCGCCGTCAGTCCCTCACCTCCCTCGTCCAGCGTTGTTGTCACGTCACGACCCATGTAGCTACCTCAGAGAGCCATACCGTTCTACTGCTCTAAAAAAGACAATGCTGCTTGAATATGCTGTGACCTTGAGTGGACTATTTTCATGACGCTTACTATAGTGAATGTGTGCTTGCATTCTGCAAGCATTTATCTAATCTTATTATAAATAAAAAGAGTAAGAGCTGACAAAATTTAAACGCAAAAGTGCCTTCCACCAATTTCAATGCTTTTCTTATGGGAAATAATCTCAAATTTAAGGCTGCCTGGAGTCAAACCGATGACACCTATGCAGGGGTTCTCAAATAATATGGAGATATTCTCATGACATCTACAACCCATGAAAATATCAGCTCATTATTCCTCTTAGTTTCGTCTATATGAAGGAATTTATTTTTACCATGCTTTCTTATGGGAGATATACTGGGTCGTCTGGAGTCGAACCCAGTACACTTGCGGGAAAAGTGATAATGGTTTCCTATAGATCTCGTGGATATCTAACAATCGTCCAAGTTTCAATTCTCCATCTTATTGGAAAGTGCCCGAAATTAATTTTCAAAGATGCCGCAATGCTTTTCTTATGGGAAAAAATGCAACTTTCGGAATTTCTGGAGTCGAACCCATGACACTAAGGTATGAGATCTCAGTTTTTCTGGCGGTTTCTACATGGCATCTACAATTTTTGAAAATGTCAGCTCTCCAACTATTGTAGTTTGGGCTGGACATTTGTATCCTCCTATATCCTGTATCATATATCCTAAGTAAGGCCCGTCAGTATATAATGATATCATAGATCAGGGGCCTTCAACCTTTTCAGCCTTGAGGGCACATTTGCGAATTTAGAGAAGTATTGCGGGCGCCAATTGGGGGTTCACAGAAAAATAAAATTAAAAGAAATGGGTTAGATTCTTTGTTTATTTTTAAACAGATAACTATATTGATTTAAATACAAAATTTATTAATAATAAATAATGACAATCTTGATATTTTTAATGAGAAAATTGAATTTGTACTTCTTTGGCTAGCTCGTTGTGATCAGGAATGTAGCTTGAACAGGCTGCTCGTAGGCAATTGTCAAGATGGTCATCAGTCAAACCTGACCGAAGCTTAGATTTATTATGGCTCACAGTAGAAAACACCGTTTCGCATAAATACGTCGATCCAAAACAAGAGTAAATTTTTAGAACAGTGCTCCGTAGCACTGGATATTTAACCATATCAACAAGATTCCAAAAGTTTTCCTTATTAAAATAAGCTTTTAAGGATATATCATTTTGAAAGACAGTGATTTCTAACTGAAGCTCTTCAATTTTTACACTTTTAAATACTGAATTGATAGACAAAGCAACCTCAGTGACATTAATAGGCAGGAATGGATTCATCACGAATGTAACGAATGGTTCCAAAACACAGCATTCACTAAATCTATTATTAAATTCTTGTAGGAGGTTTTCAGTATAACAAACGAAAGGACTAGGATCAAATTCCTCTTGTATACTATCTACGATTAACTTCAAATTGGGGAAATATACCAATGAATTTCTAGCTATATGAGTTTTCCATAAATTTAATTTACTTTTAAATCCATTTACTGAGCTAATCATTTCAACAAGCTTACGATTTTTGCCCTGTAATTCTAAATTTAGCACATTCAATTTTTCGGTTACATCGGTCAAAAAAGCTAGCTCTAGTAACCAAAGGTTACTCTGTAATTCAGGATACATTTCTTTTTTTGGCCCTATGAATTCCTTAATCTCACTTATGAGGCCAAGAAAACGTTGTAAGACTTTTCCTCTGCTGAGCCACCTTACATCCGTGTGCAACAAGACATCTCCGTAAACAGCACCTTTATCACTTAAAAATGATTTAAATAAACGATGGCTTGTAGCTGACGATCTGATGGAATTTATAATTTTTGTTACAGTAGTAATTACTTGCTGAAATTTCAACGCTTTTGCACATAGTGCTTCTTGATGAATGATACAATGATATGACAAAAACTTAGGGAATGAATTCTCGTTGCGACACAAAGCGAGAAAACCGTTGTTGCATCCAATCATTGAGGCAGCTCCATCGGTTGTAATTGCCACTAACTTTTGAACAGGGATATTATTTTTCTGAATGTAACCATTAAAAACACCAAAAATATCTTCTCCTCTCATTCGCCCTGGAAGAGAGGATATATTTTCAGGAATTCTTCCTTTATGGTGAAATCCTCAAATGCCATTTTTACAAAAATTGCCAGATGCTTGATATCAGTAACATCAGTGGATAAATCTAGTTGCAGCGAAAAACATTCACATAGTTCTAAATCCTGAATCAACAGCGATTGTAAATTTCTGGCAATGTTTTCTACTCTCCTCGAAATAGTTGAGCTCGAAAGGGGGATTTTGCTGATGGATGCAGTTATTTCACTTTTGTTCTTAAACTGATCGAAAAGCGATTCAGCTGCAGACAGCATTGCTTCTTTGACTATTTTGCCGTCTTGGAATGGCTTCTTTCGTTTAGCTATCACATGGGAAATTTTGAATGATGCAGTAGTTATATTTTTAGACTCTGCACAAGGTTTTACGAGAAGAGCTTGTTGTACATATAAATTATGTTTCAATTCTTGTAATTTTTTCTTTCGAACTGATGAATTAACAGGAAATTCATTGTTGAAGTTTGTATGAAGGCTCGAAAAATGTCTTTCAGAGCACAATAAGCACACAGACTTGCCGTTTATATCTACGAAGAAAAATTGCTCCTCCCAGTCGGAGTTGAAGGAATACGTTCTTTTCCTCTTTGCCATGCTCTTAAACCCTAATTTAAAATAAAAAATGAAATGAAATTCTAAAAAATTGTTAAATTAAAAAAAGTAAACTACAAAAAATGAAGCGGAAGGAATTCATAGTTAAAATTCAAAAGCATATATCATAACTATATATACTAATTATTTCTAGATGAGAGTAGGTTAAATTATCGTCTTTGCAGTATAATATTAGTGAACAAGATTCTCCTTTTCCCAAAACTTCGTGTTTTTCACTAACTTTGCAACTGCGAACTACCAACTGATGGTGGGGAGTGTCATTCCGATGAACAAGGCTGGAGTAGGAGACTCAACACAGTACATATTGTATAACAATGAAATGTTGAACATAAAATGTTACATTGTTTCTTTCCTCTCTTAACAATGTTAAATATTGAGCTTTCCTATGGCATATAATTAGCTACTTTGTAGCAAATTACCACAGACTCAACTGAAAAATGAAATCCGTATAAAATTTTATCCAATCGTATCTTACTGCACCTCCACAGTAAATGACTTGCCATAGCCTTAGTAGCGGGGGCCAAGGAATTCTATGAAGGGTGCCGGTTTGAGGGGCCCTGTCATAGATCATATATCCTAAGTAAGGCCTGTCAATATAGAATTATATATATATATAGCACTGGTGGTGTAGTGGTTAGCGTGTCGGCTTTCCGTTACAAAGTTCCGGGGTTCGAACCCCACGAATGGAGGTTTTTCACAAAAAACAACTATCTTCAGTGCCTGACAGTAGGCAGCAGTACTGTCAGTATGGTATAGAGCTGAAAACAAATTATGTTGGCTGGGTCTATATCCAATAGAGCTGTAGGCATGATCGGGACGATTTGAACGGCTACAGTACTGCGATGTGGAATGCAAGAGGGAAACTACCACATTAAAATTCCGTAGTAATGATTATATGGTTGGACAATATGAGTTCTCTCGAGGTAAAATATTCCGGAGGTAAAATAGTCCCCCAATCGGATCTCCGGGTGGGGACTGCCTTGAGGAAAGCATTTGTCTAAGGTAACTTATGCTTAGGTACTTGGAATGTAAAAACCATGAGGAAGGCAGGAAAGCTAGAGAACCTGAAAGAAGAAATGAGAAGAAATAGGATTGATATCATAGGGCTGAGCGAAGCTAGATGGGAAGGAGAAGGACAGTTCGACTCGGAAGAATTCACAGTAGTTTACTCAGGAGGAAATAGTGGGGCAAGAGGAGTAGCTCTGGTACTTAGGAAAGATATGATGAAGAGCGTGACAAAAATAACAGCAACGAACGATAGGTTGATGGCAATAAAGCTAAAAGCAGTCCCAGTGGACATCTTGATAATCCAGGTATATATGCCAACGTCCACTCCTGAAGAAGAAGAAATTGCATAATAATGGGAGATTGGAACAGCATAGTTGGTGAAGAACAAGAATAAAATGTTGTCGGTCAATACAGACTTGGGAAAAGAAACCTAGGAGGAGAAAAACTGGTACAATTCTGTGTTAATAACGATCTAGTAGTGACTAATACATGGTCTATACACATGGAAAAGCCCAGGAGATAGAATGAGATGCCAAATAGATTACATCCTAGTAAAACAAAGATTCAAGAACAGCATAAAAAATGCTAAGACATTACCAGGAGCAGACATTGATTCAAATCACATCCTTCTAATAGTCGATGTAACTACAAAGCTGAAACAATTAAGGAAAATGAGAAGAGATAGACAGACTTGGGACCTAGAAAAACTGAAAGAAAAGAAAGATGCCTTCAGCACGAAGTTGGAAGATCGCCTTAGAAATTTGGAAAACAAACCAAAGACCGTGGATACAGAATGGGAGGAAGTGAAAGCCAGCATCAAAGATACCTTGAATAAAGAGATTAGGAAACAAGAGAAGAAAATCAGAAAACCATGGATCACTAAAGAAATGCTGGAGAAAATGGATGACGAGAGAAGCAAAATGTACAGATGAAATCAGGACTAGAATAACAAAAGCAAAAGCCACTTTCAGAAGAAAGAAACTCCTACTAATGGGAAATATAAAGCAGGAAATCTGCAAGAGGTTGATAAAATGCTATGTATGGAGTATAGCTTTGTATGGGGCAGAAACATGGATGCTAAGGAAAAATGATATAAAATACTTGGAAAGTTTTGAAATGTGGACATGGAGAAGAATGCTGAAGATAAAATGGACAGATAGGGTGAAAAATGAGGAAGTGCTACGAAGAATAGGAGAGAAGCGCACGATTATACAGACTATCAGAAAGAGGAAGGCGAACTGGATTGGGCATTACCTGAGGAGAGAGAGCATGATTAAAGAAGTGCTAGAAGGAAAACTGGATGGAAAAAGAGGAAGAGGTAGGAAAAGGTTTCAGCTAGTAGACGACTTGAAAGGGAAAGAGAGCTATCAAGACATGAAGAAAACTGCGGAAAATAGGAGTATATGGAGAACCAAGTTTAACCATGAATAATCACAGACCTGTCAACGGACATACTACCTATGATGATGATATATATATATATATATATATACATACACACACAGTACCGGATCCCTTATCCGGCAAGCTTGGGACCAGACGTTTGCGGGATTTTGGGATTTTCCGGATTTCAGGTCCTTAATTAAGTGTATACTTGTAATATATCGATGGAGTATAAAATTAAATGATAATTTTACTTTATATCGAATTCTAACGCAAAACAATGAAATTTGTTAAGATAAATCAAGGCATCTTTACCATTTAAAATTATTATTACCTAAAAGTATGTTGTTTATAAAATGAATCTTTCCTCTCTATATAGACAGCTAAAAAACCATCACACATTTCTGCTATCTATTATTTGTATTAGCTCATTCTTACTTTTGAATTATCATTTACATTTTACTATCTTATATAGATTTCAATGCTTTTAAATGAGAGCTGATCTCACATGCTACCTAGAAAATGAATCAACCACATCCAATATTTATTTTAATTAAAAACCCTCAAAATAATTTCAAACACTGGACCATTTTATTTAAATATAAAAATTTCTCAAATAAAACTTTGAAAACATAGAAATAATTTTTCATATCAAGGTTTTAATCATAAACCACAGCAAAGCCACAAAATTTTGCTGGGACAGTTATTCTGTAAACTCATCCGAAGAACAGTTATCATCAGACTGGATATGCGAAGTGGTAGCTGTTGTACAGGCACAGGCTGAAGAAGATGAAGGTTGAGGCTCTGTTGAAACCTTCATGAACATGTCCTTCAGAGTCTGTTGTTTCGTATGTTTTAGTCTCTCTTTCGGGAACACTTCTTGTATTTTGTAATAAAACTCTTCTGTTCCATTCCAAGAATTAGTCCTTCTGTTAATTGTATACACCTATCAATGGATACTTATTCCTTTTCATTCAGCACTTCATCATCCTCTTCAGTATCACTCTCATTCATTTTATTATGATTCATAACCATATTGCAAATTTCACTATCTGTAAGTTGGAGGTAAGCTGGAGCTCCGTTGTCAATGTTTAAATAATCTTCAATAGCTTCTTTATCTACCAATTTTGCTGTATCACATGACAACGTTTTTGCAAATGCCAATAAGTCTTCAACAATTTCACTTTCTTCAGAAGAAGGAAAACCTTCAAAATTGGGTTCAGTTTCATAATCATTATTTAGAAATTTGGTGGATGGCCATAAATTGTGCCATCCATTCAACAGAGCCTTTGCAACGCTCCAAATAGCATCCTTCATGTTAAATTCTTTTTGGAATTGGGTCACTCTTATTCTTTTGTTACACGCTATAAGCATTTTTTGCATGAATTCAGCCTTGTATTTAGTTTTCAATGCCTAAAGAATGCCTTGGTCCATTGGTTGGATAAGCGATGTACAGTTAGGGGGTAAATAAATACCATAAACATTGTCTTTAATGAGCAATTCAGCATCAGAGTGTGCAGCACAATTATCAAGAAGTTATATAATTTTGCAATCCACAGGAAGACCTACAGACTGACTGTGAGCCCTGGCTTTGGGGACAAAATGGTTCTCAAACCAATCAAGAAAAATTTGTTTTGTCATCCATGCACACTTGTTAGCCTTATAAACAACTTGAAATACCCTGATCCTCTTGAAAGGCCTAGGATTCTGGTTCTTTCCAATAATGAGTAATTTACACTTATGGGTTCCTGCTGCATTTGAACACCCCAATATAGTAAGCCATTCCTTGGAGTCTTTGAATCCCGTTGGTGCTGACTCACCCGCCATTATGTATGTTTTTCTGGCAATATATCGCCAAAACAATGCCGACTCGTATGCATTGTACACCTGTTCTGTTGTTAAAGCCTCATTCGATATCATTGAAGAAAATTCTTTGAAGTATTCCTCTGCGGCTTCATGATCAGCTGCCGCTTTTCTTTAGTAACACCTTATCCACATCGATTGTCTTTGACTGATGAACGGTTTTTCTGTTGTTCATTAACTTCAGAACATCACATTCTGCATAAAATTTCATTAATTGACTCTTTTGCTTCTTCAAGTCATAAACAGTTGATGAATGAACACCATACTCATTGCACAATGTTTTCACCAAAGCACCTTTCTCTAAACGCTGTAGCAATTCCACTTTCTTCTTAATACTAATTGTAAGTTACGATAACCATGGGTTTTTCCACTGATCTTTTCAACATTTTTATAAAAAGAGGTCTACAAAGATTTTAAATTCCTGAAACGCAGCAAATTCTAACAAAAGAACAACGACAAAACAGCAGCACAATTATCGTCGTTTTTTTTATATACCTCGTCAATCATTTCTGCCATCAGCCCAAATGGAACCTTGTTTTGAAAACAACTAGAATCAACTTTTTCTAATTGTCAGAACATATGCCAACCCAAAGGTTCGAACCTGAGAATTCACCCAATTCCTGAAACTATGCATATAACCCCTTCTGATTGTATGTCACTGCAGACAGAAATATTCAAATAAAATCCATCGTAACATGGAGTATACAGTTTTTAAAAAATAAGTTTTAACTAAAATATAACCACATTTCAAATACTGTCTGCCATTTAATTACCGTATTTTCCGTGGTATAACATACCCTTATTTCAGAAGGGATGTTTTTGGAAAAAACTACTTTTGTACATATTCTCATACTTGTATTTTCTATTTACTGTTACCACAATTATTGAATGAAAAAAATTTCTCGTTGACCTTGCAGATATGCCTTGTTGTTGTTATGTTTTTGTCACTCACAATTGGCTTAGAATGTTTAACAATACTCTAAATTGTCTTTCAAGGTTTCAGATGTATTTTTTGGCTATGGTCTGATATTACATATGATAATGCTATCTTACAGCCTATTGCAGTGATGCCAACATTAGAATTTTGACATATTGGCTAACTTAATGTATTACTGTGTGCGTTTCGTGCATTATTATATGTGTAGTCAGTATATAAGAAGGCAAAGTTATTCGAAGCATCAGTTTTTATGCAGGTTCACAAAGTTTCCATTTAAGGGAATCTGTAAATGGAAAGACATGCAAGACTACATATCAAGAGTGGTGTTGAAATTTCTGGGATCCCTTGGTATTTTGTGTAACTGTATTCACTGTGCTCCCTTATCCAGAGCCGTCTCTAGGATCCGCGGGGCCCCCTACTCATTGAGGGGGGGGAGGTGTTAACCCCCAAAACCCCCCCCTGGATACGCCACTGATTTAAGTTATTGATTTTTCCAAAGATGTCACAAAGGTAGACTAATCTGCACAACCATATATCTTCATGAAAATAGTATACTAATTTGGATTTGATTTCTGTGAGAAAAACTGTAACTTCAGCCTTTAGCTCAAATAGACAGCTGAAACAATCTTCCAAGTAACAACCATCGAAGATTGGAATGAAGTAATACAGTAATATGGTCAGATAACAACGTAGCGATTGAAAAAGACTTAAATTCAGAGCCTGAGACTTTATGAGGTTAACTATCTTCACTGCAATCTCTAGCACAGAGTTTAAATCTGCATCAAGCTCTTTTGCAGCCAATGCCTCTGTGTGGATTATACAATGAGTCCACTTTATTGAAGAGTGTACAGTTTTTAATCGAGCAATAAGAGCACGTTGTCGACCTACGATTGCAGCTGCTCCTTCAGTACACACAGAGACGCACCACTTCCATGATAATCCGCACATACGAAGTACTTCATTTAGCTAGCTGAAAATGGCTTTGCCTGTTATTTTCGTATCAAATTCTTTACAGCATATATGTTTCCTCACATATTTCTTATTTATCTTCGTTAATATATCTAACAAACACCATTAGTTGAGCGCAATTCAAAATATCGGTATATTCGTCACGTTGTAATGTGAATGTTTTTTCTTGATAATTTTTTCTGTTACTCGTATTATATCTTCAGCCATCTCGTGAATTCGTCTTCTTATTGTATCGTTTGAATGTGGGATATTTTTTAATTTAACTACTTCATTCACCACGGGGCCCCTAGAATCGTGGGGCCTCTGGGCAACTGCCCAGTGTGCCCATGCATTAAGACGGTACTGCCCTTATCTTTAGTTATTAATTATTTCATTTTCCTTGTAATAATTTATATTTGTTTTTAGTAACACCGAACTATAATAAATATCTTTTAGGGTTCTACTAGAGGTTTAATCAGACCATAGATCAGGGGTGGGCAAACTTTTCTGCATGGTTAGCTGCATCGGTGTTTGCAAATTATTCAGCGGGCCACATTGAAAGGTGCCAATGCTTAGGCGGGCCAGATTAGAGTTTAAATCAGAAATTACTTAGATTCTTGGGCATCATACATAAGTGTAGAACAAGCACAAACAAGGATTTTAGGGCTAAATTTTCAAAACTAAAGGTTTTATTATTGTAATTTTACCAAAAGCAATATGAAATTGTATTAAATTTTCCGTATCACTTTTTCATCAAAGCTTCACTGCAAGAAATGCTCTTGGGGGGTCGCATATGGTCCACGGGCCATAGTTTGCCCACCCCTGCCATAGATCCATCTAAACATTAAAAAGGATCATATTTTTGACTTCCTCCGCATTAGATGTAGGGTGAATTTTTGGCAAACCTTTTTGAAAAAAATCGCGTCCTATATGATGGAAAATACAGTACTGTTCTTAGTTTCAGATCAAATTCATATTTACTTACTTCAGTGTTGATTTGTAATCTGTGTTTTCTACTATTTAATTTATTATAATACTATATAGATGTAGATGGACCTGCAGGGTCCCCTAAATACATCGTTCCTCTCTGTGGTATTATGGTTTCATTACCAGCCCTAATTTTATCCTTTAAATCTTTTCCCAGTATATTACTCTCACACCCATAGAGTAAATTTGACCATAAAAAACACTTAAAATCCTCATTTAAGTTTAGCTCTATTTTCCTGGAGCATAGTACAGTTTTGGTCTGCTGAATTCTTGGTCTTATTTCCTTCTCATCTCTGCCATCTGGTGTTAGGACATTTGAGTATGTGCACTTTAACTTGTTGTTGTCTGCTTTTATATTCATTTGACATTTTCTATTGAGTTGACGTAGTTTCATTACTCTTGTTTATATTCATATTTCTTAATTTCCCCAGCTTGCATTTTATACCAATGTCTGTATTTGATATTCTGCTGATGTTACTAACAATAAGACTAGGTCATTGGTATATCTTATGTTATTTACACAGTGGCCATTTACTTATATGCCAATGTTTTCTATATGGCTATTCTTCATAATTTCTTCCAAATACATACCTATATTAATTGGAGGTAATGGGCCTCCCTGACTAACCTCTCTCTAAATTTTGTAATACTCTATCATGTCATTTCTGTTTATAATGTTTGCCTTTTGATTCCAATACAATTTTCTAATGATTTGCGTCTCTTGCTCTTCAGTGTTGTACTTATCAAGAAGTTCTATGATCCACATCATTGAAAACCTTGTGGTAGCTTGTAAAACAGAGGAAAGCACCATGTTCCAATTTACATCATTTTTTGGCATGACATTCTGATAAAAAAATTACATTTCCAGTTCTATTTTAAGAAAGAAATTCTAGCTGAGTTTGGGTAATGCGGAAATCAATTTTCATTCATATTTGTCTACAATAAAAAATAATAACATATTGATTTTTAATTCCTGCTTAGTGATGGACAGTAATTAATTTTTATTTTTCAAGTTCATTAAATGTTGACAGTGAGCCTTAGATTTTTTATGCAAGTTACTATTTGAATTAACTCCTAGCCAACATTCACAGCTACATCTAACCCAATCCTATGTTTTAGTCACTTCCCTAATTTACCCAAGTATACTCAGACAAAGTAGTGGAAACAATTCTGACGAGCCATAGCGCAGGTACTCCTCTTATATGGGAGTTTGAAAAATTCGATTTCATTTTAATGCGATCAACTAATTTAGACCGATTTCAATTAATAGCACTCGCTTTAATGCGAATTTTATGTTTACTCTTGGTGTGGGGTCTTCCCACCCCCCAGTCATTGGAATCCACCATTTTCTTTCCTTCCTTCCGAGTGAGTGAAAACTTATTCTCTCAGCTTCAAGCGCAGTCTTCGCTGGCGGTCAATAACCATGTTTTATTCAAAATTTCTTAGCAGTGTCTAGCATTCTTTTACAAACAAAATAATTATGAACACAATTTATTCATACTAAAATGACATAAATACGGGCGACTCCTGAGATTCGACAAATTCAAGATTTTGACCCAGCCGATCGATTTGGTAACTAGTTTACACGAAGTAATTTTCGTCCCGACCAACCACGCGATGTTTAGTTTCTGTGTATACATAGTTATTTCTGCTCTAATTGCTTGAATTTCTGCTGATTTCACTCTTTTTTCTGTTAATCTTTTATTTATAAATTTATCACTTGACATGATATCTAAAAGGAAATGTAATAGTGATAATGTAAGTGAATCAAATAAAAGAGTGTCGTTCAACTATTAGCACTTATGTGAAACAGAAGGAGAAAATTCTAGAACATGTGATAAATTCATGTAATTTGATGGCTGGTTTGACAGATTTAAGAGAAGGGCAGGTTTGCATAACCTTAAATTAACTGGTGAGACTGCAAGCTATTTTGTGCTTTTTAATAACTTTTATATAATTTCGCTGCGAATATAGTTGTATGTATAGATAGATGTATGCAGGGATGTGCAGCAGACGGCCCAGTCTGGCTTGCACAAGTTGTTCGTAACAAACAACTTGCACGAGCCGAGAAGCGGGAACGTATCCCCCGATTATAGCATGCAAGTCTATGGAAAAACGGCGTTCGACATTCGACAATTCGAAATTTGACCACATTTTCAGGAATGCATTCCTGTCGAATCTCAGGAGTTATTATTATTAAAATAAGAAAAAGGATTGGACAATCAATTTAAATAACAGCAAGAATATTCTAATGCTTTTTGTAGCAGATCTCAGACATTTTCATTGATTCTTATGGGGAATTTATGTTCGATTTATGCGATTTCACCCTATGCGACTTTTTTTGGAACAAAACTGTCACATAAATCAAGGAGTACCTGTATTACTCAAGCTACTGTATTTTTCCTTTAAATGAGTAACATGACCAAGTATTCCTGATCCATGCCATTTATTTATTTTTTGGCCATCAAGAGTCTGAAGCAGATGTAATTTGAATTTCTCCAAGGGGGTTTTTCAAAATCCAAGTGCAACGCTATTGGGGGGTCACTGACAGAGCTATTGGTAAAAGATATTGATTCCAAGCTAGCTGTTTTAATGTCAAATTCCAATGCAATTTAATTTACAAAGTGTCTATAAACCGCAAGGTCATTCACACTCGGAGGTACATATTTCCATTGATTAAAGATTAAATATAATTTGTTATAAAACATTTTTTTAAATGAATGTATTTTTCTAATAATATCTCTGTGATACCTTCACAACTGAAATTATAAAATTTTCCAGTTTTTTTGACCTGCATTGTTAAAAATCTGTCAGGGGAATGGTCAACCCTTATCATACAGAATTTAAATTCCTGCCACTCTAACTCACAGCTGATTTAGTTGGGATATGTAAATATTATATGTTTATATTAAAAAAAATATATCTTAGGACTACATCATTCCACATAGTCTGGATTATATCACTGGGCCTTTGAATTTGTATTAACCCACCCAGCATACATTCATGTGTATGCACAACTGTGAGTGTCTTCATTTTATATACATTTACATGCATGCACAGATAAGGGTTGATGTTAACCTAATAACATCCCATCTTTGAATATTAATTTAAAAATTCATTGATGTCCACCTATCATGTTTTTTACATTTTATTTGCTTTATATTAACTATAGAATCATCATCAATGCTTGTATATAGGAATACTTTTTCTGCTACTTCTTCCATAATAAAACTATTCTAATTGCAAACTGGATGAGAGGCCTCAACCAAGTCTGGTATGATATTTTGTCATATATATTTAGAAAAGCAGTGTAAGCAATAGCTGAATGGCCTGTGGCAAAATATTATCATTGACACCTCTCCTCCTTCTCCCTAACACAACAAATGCATAGCTTCAGTTTAATCTGAAACCCATTGTAAAACGTACTAACAAGGGAAGGACCCGAATCACCCTCGACAGTTTTTCATGAAAATTTTTTCCTAAGCTAATTTTGGGTCGAGGAGCACGAAAATCATAGTCATTCAGTGAGCATGTGTATGTGTCAACTTCCAGGGGGAGCCATTTCAGCTCATTATTAGGTACACATCAATGCCTGATTTAGCAGGTATTTTTTCTGCTAATGCTGCCAACGTATGGAAATGATTATATAATGTCGTTGCATATTCCTGTTTTTTTCGAAATGAAAAAAGGCACTGAAGTCGTTTCTAAGTTTTATTTTTCCAAAATTTACATTTGCATATCTATACCATAAGTTTCACAGGTTTAGAAACAATTTCTTTGTTCTGCAGCGTCGTATCATCTTGCAGCACGCACCTTTGAGAACTGTTATATTGTTGTAACGAAATGCCGTCAAACTTTCATGTGTAAGTTCGCACGAAGAGGTACTGCATGAAGTCCATTGTTTTTCGTAAAAATAAAGTGTGACACAAAATTTTGCACCAGCGATGGAAATGTTTGCACATATCTTTTCTGTCAGAATTGCGAGGCAGGGCTGGAATTACATATACTGAGGCATCTTGTCGTGATGTAGGGTGTTGTAAACTTCACTTTACATCGTCTTTGCTCCATATTACACTGAAACGAAGTAAATAATTAATTTCAGATCGGTGCCAATTTTTCTTTTCATTATTAACAAGCAGAAAGGATTAATTATAACTGTTAACAAGCTTATATCTCCACCACTATATTTTAGTAAGTCTGTCTGTCCCTTTATGCATGGCCACATTTCTCAACCGATTCCAACCCAATTTGGCATGATTGTAGGCGGTACAAAGGGGAAGGTTAATGCATGATTTTAGTGTCCGTTCATTTCAAAATGGCAGTTCATTTTCTGTGTGCTCCTTTATGCACGCCCACAATCAACCGATTCCAAACAAATTTGACACGATAGTACAGGGCACTAAGGGGAAGGTCAACGTGGGGTTTTATTGTCCGTCTCTTTACTTGATTCAAAATGGCGGCTAATTGTCTGTCTCTTCCTTTATGCACGCCCACATTTCTCAACCGATTCTGACCAAATTTGTTATGATTGTAGGGGCACTAAGGGGAAGGTCAGCACGGGGTTTTAGTGTCCGTCTGTCCGCTTGATTCAAAATGGCGGCCGATTTAAACATTAAACTACACGTTTTTTCCCGAGTCCTACTATTGATTTGAGTCAAATTTGGTACGATTGTGGAGGACTCCCAGGAATAATTCATATGTGGTTTTTGTTTCTCTCTGCGCGTTTTATCCAAAAAGGTGGCCAATTGAATTCTTAAATACCATGTATCATCATCTAGAATTCTGATACGATTTGAACCAAATTTCCCCGGGCAACACCGGGTATTTCTGCTAGTCGATAATAAGGTATATTTGTCTCTTTTTTCCTCCTCATGCGATGCTGTCTTGAATATCTTATAGGTACAAATAAAAAGAGAAGAGAGAAGAATTTTTACAAATCATATTGCTGCGATAAATAATTTGAAAACAACATATTCTGGATTCCTCCGAGACAGCGGGACAAGAATGAAGGGTGTTAAGTTATTTTCAACTCAGTTCAACTAAATAATGACAGAATTATAATTTTTTAACAATCGATGAGACAGAGTTAATTATATTTTCTAAAGTCATTCTGTCCATATCAGCTTCAGCTTAACTTTTCCAAATTTTCGTGATCGATTGGGACACAATTACCTGGTCGTAACCACTATAATGCAATCGACATCCGCTCTCAAATTCTCTCATAATTAGGACTTTTTACTCCGCTTGGCCGGAATTTTAAAAATGTAGTGATTTTGTCCGGCTCATTTTACTTACAAATGTGTGTTGGTGACTTCCTTTCTATCCTCCATTTCTTTTGCTATCGTGAACCTTTTTTTAAAAAAAATATTTTGACAAAGGAAGCGTGAGGATAGATGGTTCGATTTCCATATTCTCGGAATAACTTCCTTTCACTAGAAAAGTTGCTCGATTAAATAGGTGTCTTTCCATCGGCAGTGTTAGTCGGCACTCTCTCCCTCCCGCTAGCAGCCTCACTGCCCGCCTCTTGTAAGTTTTATCCCGTATTAACTATCAGATTGTTTACTATGGGAATGTTTCTGTCCTCCTACCTTCTGAGAAATACCTTCGAGATGCCACTTTGAGAGTTACGGCAGAGCCGTTCATAATGATTTGAAAATCCCAGATATCGTATAGCATCGATAATAAAACCAGCAGACATTGAAATGAATTTAATGGTCAATGCTTAAGACAGGGACGGGGAACCTTTCCCACATGGCGGGCCGCATAAGTGGTGACGAATCTTTCGGGGAGCCGCATTGGACGTTGCCAATGCTTTGGCGGGTCGGGTTAGAGTTAAAAGTCAATGTTACTGAGAGATCATAAGGTGTTGTACTCCTTCCTTGATAGAGAAGGGGATGAAATTATCCTCGCAAAACGCATAACGAATACTTTCGAGGTGTCGCCAGGCAAATTTCCTTCCATGCGATGTCATTTCGAACGGGAGTTACGTATACTTTATAGCTTCGTAAGATTTAACGAGATGGCGACAGTTTTTGTCGCCATCGCCTCAGGTTTACCACCGGACGATTTAAACTTTCCATTTCCGAGGCAATAAGTTTCACGAAAACTCGGCGGTCCCTTTGAAACCTAAAGAGAAAAGAGTAAAAAAAATCTAAATTCGTTGCTATCGTGAGTGATATGTCAAAAAATACTTGTACGGCTTTCCTGCTGCATTCCCGTTTTTTTGTACGCCTCTGATGACTCGCAAGTGCCTCTAAATGGCACGATATAACCGGAAATTCTATCCATTTTTTAAAAGAAAATTTGCTCATAAGACAGTCTCATTATTGCCGCTCTATAAAAGAGAGATTTTCTTCTCTTTACGCGTGAAATTTTGGAAGAGCTCTAGTTTTAAGGTTACGTTTCGGCAGAATCTCGTGGCAGTGTCGCGCACGCGACTCCTTTCTCCTTTTGTGGTGCCGTCCTAAACTGGAACAGTCTTCCTAATATCCCTCGCCGCCTCATTTCCCTGGCGCATTCTTCTTTTGATCCGGATAATACCGTGGAACAGGCGCGTGTAATCCGCAGACAGCAAGGTCGAGTTCATTTAGGTGAGGACCCGGCCCGGATTACCAAATGCGTCACGCTGCTTTCTAAAGCTACAGCCTAGTTTGTGCACGAAATCTGAAGGGTGAACTATGTGAATTCTAGCCCTTTTTTTAACCCCAAACCGCCTTGAAAGTCGAAAAAATGTTTAATTATCAGTGATCTAAATGTCTCATAAGTTGTATATAGTTAAAACTGATGTCATTTAGAGGGGCGTTGAAATCGCATTCACTGTTGGCTATACGTGAAATTCTAATTTGAAGGAATTTTGAAGATGTCTTGAAACAAAAAAGCTTCGTGCTCTTTTTACTTGGAAGGAGTCATTCTTATTCTTCTATACTATCGTCGGAAATTACATTCCAGTAGCATTAAAATTTTGATCGAAACATACTTTCAAGTCTCCGAATTTCTCAACAATTTGAGCTAAAGGATAAAAATAACATGAAGTTCACATTTAGAATCTCATGCGTGTAAACTTAAATTGTGTTACGAGTATTCGATGCAAATGTGCTTAAAGTAAACGTATTCTCATTATTAATAATTAGTAAAGAAATGAAAAACAAACGTCATTATTATTATTAAAAATGACGCATATAAATCAAACGAAAATTTTTTTAGTTTAGATTTGATTGAGTGGCAAACGCGTTATACTCTGAAGCCTCTAAAGAGAAGGAATTTAAGAAATGCACACTCCCGAATCATTCCGAGCACCTAAGAAAAATACTTACTAGAAATTGACTCCGAAGGTTCCGCTAATGACATGCAAGTTTTAATGAGATTGAAAATTTGGCCACGGAGAGATGAATCACCTGCCAGGACCTTAATTTGGGAACCCTTTTATAACTAAATACAATGTTCCCTTTTGTCCCCCATTGTCAACGCCAGGCTGTTGATTTGGTTTTACGTCTCGAAGAGGGAGACAGAAAATAAAACAGGGACAGTAGATCGCCATGTGGGGATGCAGTCCAAGGAAGGACAATGCAACTCCCACGTTGTGAGGACCTTGAGAAGAACGGAAAGAATATGGGGAGGCGTGGCCACCGCTTGTTTGAAAACCAACAATGCGATGGGGAGTCCAATTCCCATGACGGGGGACCAAGAAACAAGAAGGAAAAGGGTCCCATTGCTAACGACTAGGTCACGTGTCAAAAAAAAAGTTGTCAAAAGATCTCTCTCCCGTAATCATAAAGAGGTTGACGAAATAAGAGGTGCATTTCGGCAGCAAAGCAGCCATCGTCAGAGGCAGTCCACCGAACTGTAGATTCTAAATAGGGACGTGTGTGAGGTCAATTCTATTGTTTCCGTGGGTGTGTGGAGGAAAAATTTTGCGGGTGGATGTCCGTCGAAGGTGTGCGTGGAGGTGGGGAAGGAAAGGGTGCGAGGAAATGTTACAACACGACGAATTTCGGAAAGGGTTGCACGGGAAAACCGGTCCATAAAAATGAAGAGTCGAGATGATGTGAGGACGAAAAACTGTTACTCTAATAGCCATAAAAAGGTTGCAGTCGACATCAGTAATTCATCGAGAGCAGATTCTAAAATGATGTTTTAGAACAAAATTGACGGGCGGAGATATGGAAAAGTAGGAGAGAAAGAAAGAGGAAGGGAAAGAAAGAAAGAAGAGGAAACATTACCTTAACCATTGAGTTTATAGTCTGACGGAACAATATATGTTTCATTAGAAAAATACATGCATTATTCTTGCTCATTATTAACCGAATAATATATTAAACTAGTATAAGTGCCCGTCAAAAATGACGACGATGATCGATTATTCTGAAATAAAATTGAGGCAGTCTTCTTTGACCTGAAATCATACCTCCAGCTGAGAGAATTGCCTTCGATCCGAGCGAAGGTTCAAAACCCTCGCCGCGAGCATCTATTGCGCTTCAAAAGCTGACCTTCGTTCCCTTTTGCCAGGTATATTTCTGTTTTTCAGAGCGTGACAGAGCGAGTGACAAAGGACAAAGGGACAGAATAAGGCTTTTTATATATTACCGATACGTTAAAACGTTTTGTTATTATATCATAATGCTATCCTGAAAATTTCATCAAATTCGGTTCAGTCGTATGCGAGATATTAGGCTTCAAAAAGCATTACATGACAAAGGGACAAAGTGACACTCTCTTTTATATATGTTTTATGATTAGATAAACAGTACAAAGATATGAAAAGACTATAACTCGGTTGATTAAAAGTACACTTAAGCAACCTTATAAAGTCCAAAATATCCGCCAAATTATTTCATGTTACGTACATACTACAAAAATCACGACCGGAGTGAACATATACGTTGTGATGATGTATACGAAACATCCAATTGGATATCAGGGCGGATGCCAGTGTGTGGGTCATAACAAGTTCACAGACTTAAAAAGGTGAACGTCAAGATCTTTATCGAACGGTAGTTGAAAATAAATTTCCCGAAAGCTGGGGAAAATGCGGTGGTTATGTGTGGGAGGATAATGACGTTGAGAACTTAATATGACTTGTGGGATTGAAGGTGGAGGGCGGAAATAAGAATTTATGTCATTCCTTTTCAAGGACCGAGAAGACCGTCCTAGTTTCGGCATGCACTCACAACGCGCATTTGTGCCACGAGTTAACAGCAAGGCAAAAGCCGTAGATTTTTTCAATATGGCGCCCTACATGTTACAATGTAATTCGGTTGGCAGGGGGTGCAACGCATAAAAATTATCATAACGATTCTCCCACCTATAGTAGACTCACCTTTTGATGATAGGAGATTCTTCTGGAAAAATAAAATACCTCGATCAGCTTAATTCTTCCTAATTATACCTCTCTAGAAGATTTAATTCACCGTACAGTCGGCGTGCATATAGCCATTGTCAACAATGTAATTGGGAAAACGTGTTAGTGTCACATAAATTATTATTCTTAGAGAAGGTTTTTGCTACTTTTTGCCATGAGTGCGAAGTGGGCGTCTTTAGATGCAGTTGTTCTAATGTTAATTCATTTTTGAATTGCAACCTATTTTTCGAATAAATTCAACGATGAAATTTGATAGCTTTATTAGATTTTTAGATTAGGCTTGATTTGTATTACTGGTTAATCAGCCTTTTGGACCATTATAGTAGATTAAAGTTTAATAGAAACTAGAAGTTGTATGCTCTATCGGACATGGAAAAATAATCTATAAACTTTGAAAATTGTTATCTCTACCGATGTTAAAAACATCACGTCGGTAACTCCTGCAGCCATCGCTAAACGATCTGAACTTTTGAAATACGAAGAAACCGTCATCAGTGGTAACTCTCCGTAACTGAAATCAGCATATAGTTTATTAAACCGCGCTTTTATTTGGATTATATTTAAGCCATTCCTTAAGGTAAAGACGTGCAACCTTTTCATGCGGTCGGGTCCTTTCTTAATTACATTCACATGAATACCCTGTAAGCCGCCAGAAGCGTTTGGCAGGGGGTGTCACAGTACCAAATGAACTCTAACTAATGCCTCTGTTGGCCTGTCTTATCGCGTCTGGGAAAAAAGATCTGTAGTATTTCTCGGTTATCAAGTGCTTTGGCGAGACGGATTGGAATTTGTCAGTGTAGGGCAGGATAAGATACTACAACAGAACTAACTCAAGAGATTATTTATCATAAAAGGTGAAAATCATGGGAAAATTTTGCTAGTTGAAACTTCACCAGTTAAGATTTTACAACCGTAATTTTCAATTAAGATATAAACTATCACAGATCGTTTTTTTAAAAACTCTTCGCGGGTCTCATAAAACAATGCAAAATATTGTGTATGCCTCTAGCTTAAACACGGCGACGGATTCAAGGAGGGGAAACGGGGAAAATCGTCCTCTATATTTGATACGCTTTTCGCTCATTCCGTTCAAACTTGAGACCCTTTCGAGGAGGGCTTAACTAGGGGAATGGTCCAGCGTAGAGCGGCTAGGCATGATGCAAGCGTATCAGAGATTTTGAGAGACCCGAAATGAAGAGTAGAAGAATGGAATAAAAACGGAAGGTATTTGAAAAGTTTAATATATGTACTTCCGAATTCGTTGAAAATTGGTCGAAATATTCGCTAGAACCGAGAAATACCACAGATCTTTTTTTCCCAGACGCGGTAAGACAGGCTAATGTAGGCATTTGTTAAGAGTTTATGTTGGTGCAGTGAAACACGCTGCCAAACGCTTCTGGCGGCTTGCAGGATATTAATGTAAATGTAAGATTGTAAACTTCCTATATCCGGCGTCGCAGGATAGATCCTTCAGACGACGGAAAGAAAGACCCCGACGTCGAGAGAGGGATTTTTGGAATAAAGGGTTGTATGCCCTTGGCGGATTCAAACGGTGGGCGACGGGGGGCGGTCGCACCTTCCCCGGGAAGTTTCTGGAAAGGCTCCTTCTTAAGCTGATACAGATGGCGTATGAATATGCATTTTCCAATAGCAAGTTTGTTTTTCACTTGAATATATCCTCTCCATCCTTCGTCATTTCTCTCGATTAAGACTTTCGGATCGGATTGGATCCTAATGTGCTCTACCTCTCTGATTCATTTCCAACAATAAATTAACCTGAATCTTCAAATCAGCTTGTCATCAACCGCCTAAAACCCGACCATTTCCTTCATCCCTTTCCTTCATGCGCTTAGCCCATAAAACTCTCCGTCCCTTTCTTTCTTCCATCCTTCCTTCCTTCCCACCCTCCCTCCCTCCCTCCTTCGCTCCCCTTCCTATCCACGGCGCCCAAACTACCGTTCATTATATATACCAGGTCACCCACAACTTCTGTTAACCTGATGATGTGCAGTGGATCGCGTTCAAATGAAAATCAGTTATCCGTGAAATTTCCCGTAGCTGTATTGTTCGTGCAGCTTTGCCTTGTTCTAAGCTCTTATCATATATGACGTCATGAGCGCCGTCGCGATTGTTATAATAATGATCAGATGAAATTACACGTTTGTCTAACGCTCGTGCTGACGTCAACGTAAAAACAAAGCCTAGAAATGAAACCTTCAAAGAATATTCGCAATGGATATGAATTTTTTATGCCGACATATCCTTTCGTTACTTCGCGTTTTAAAATGAAGTCATAAGATTCCCCTGGTACTTTATAAAGAGTTAAAGTTCATAATAAGGTAGAATAAATTTTTTTCAATGTTGATATTAATGTAAAGAAAATATATATATTGACAGACAAAATTTTCGGTAGGATTCCGACGTTAGATGATCGGTGAATTCGTAATTTATTTATTCATAATGAATACAAAAATGATCGCGGAAAAAGTACTGTGTACTTAGTGCCCCATTAGTTTAAAAGTTTTACTGAATGTATCCCGTGTATGCTAACAAAATATCTTTTTAAAATAATCTCAAGTGTTTAAGAATTTATGATTGCTGTATACAACTGGGCTTCCAAAACCGTGATTCGCTGTGTCACACAATCAAATTCATGAAAATATCTATCACCGCCAAAAGTGCAAGTTTCTGGAGCTTCATTTACATGTTGCGTTGCGATTCACACCGCTAGTAGTAGACAGGGGGTGTAAAACACCAAAACGTCCCTAAAGAAATTCACTTTCAGGTTTGATTATTATAATCCCTGATTGCCCTAGCAGAAAATACGAATGATTAGAGAACGTGGGCGCAACGTGCTTCGCTTTCTGTATACAAATCTATTCGTGCTTTTCTTTAAATTAGGTCATTGACTATTTTCTGACGGTCCGTCATTTGGTATTGCACAATGTATTTGACCCGTGCGGTGTCATGCAGTGGTGCGAGTGTACCTTTTAATTAAACATTCGGCAAACTATGGCATTCGTAAACAGAGTAATATAATAACAAAACGTCCCGGATACTAAATTAGGTCGATTGACAATTATATTGTCTCCCCAGTTTTTTTTCAACCCATCAGTTTGAAATCCATATTGCTTCCTCTCAATATCGCTTCCTATTTAATCCCATCTTTTCCTTTCCCTTCCAAGAGATCCTCCACTAACTTACGGGAACCCTTTCTGTCTTTATTTTGTAAGCCGCGGCTGGTATGTACGCGCTAAGCGTTACCACTCCGAAGATTTACGTCCAATAACTCCCCTCTCTTATGGTCAACTACCGGTAGGCACTCGTGCCTATCCATTTGCGTATTTGCGTGTTCCACTTGAACGTGTCAACTCGATCAGCCGCGTTCTACTTTTTCGGTTGGTCCTTTGTTCCTTTCTTCTCCCACGCGGATCCAACCGCGAGGCCTTTCATCTCGTGGGTGTATCCTCCTTGACGACTTCGAACGTTTTTCATTCTCTTCTCTCACTTCGATCGCCCGGTTCGACGCGGACTTCCTTCTTTTAAAAAGAAACGCATCTTTATACAAATGCGTCATGCTGGTTAAATCTTCACTCTCTCTCTCTCTCTTCCCCCCCCTCCAGCTGCCCTCTGCGAGTCCTCGTTAGTTTTCTCGAAATACTTCAACCGGTGACGAAAAATAAAAAAAACGAACATTTCCCTATTCCGGCTTCCTCGTTGCGGTCGAATCCGGATTAATTCGAGGAATATCATTTTTCCCTCGCCGTGTTCGCGTACGTAATAAAGAGGGGTCGATGACTAGGTAGGGGGGTGGTTAGCGAGTCTAACTCCCAATGCTAGGTTCGAGGGTTCGAATCCCATCGAGGGCATGGTCGTATGTGTTCGTCTTTGTTATTATTATTACGCTTATTACAGAGGCCGTAAAGTGGTGTTTATTAGCTTGTGAAAAATAAATATTCGACGACTAGACTTTTGTTTTGTCTTCTTTGGAGCTTAGAGTAATATTCTGTTCGACTGTGTTATGAACGCCTCTTATTCTCTGATAAGAATAACACGTGACGGAATTAGATTTTTCTAGACAGTAATAATTAAACGAACTAACAAATTCGGAAAATGGATAATATTTACAACTTGGTGCGAAAGGCGCGTGCCAAGAGCCCGCGGTTCATGGGGGTCCCAATCTCTAAACAAAACCAATGTTCATTTACTTACAAACACATACGCCCATGACCGACTTATGTTATATTGCCACCAATGAGTTATCTAAATAACGTACTCTAATTAAGTAATGTTAACATAGGGTCACAAACTTTAGATTGCTCCAAGGGCTCCAGAATGGCTTAAGCGGCCACTAGATATTGGACTTGAATGCAAATGCACACTTAATCGTCCTCTCACGAAGCACCACTGGAAAAATATGAAAGTACCTTGGAATACAGCGGGACGAAGAAAGTGTAGTCGATTGCACCCGTGTTTAGTGCATAGAAATCTTTTCGCTCCAATGAGAAAGAAATGTTCGTTAGAGTCTTAATTCAAAGAAGCATAGTGAAACCTTTCTTCTAAAAACGTAGAAAATGTTGTTGGTTTTAAGTATTTTACATGCATGGATTATCTCGAGGATATTTTTATGAGTCTAAAACTTTTAACGAGATAATTAATTTATTGAAACAGCAAACGTTGAAGATTTTTATTTGAAAAAATAGGTAGCTATATTTCCGCTACCTCGTATTAATGATGCGTAAGCAATTCCAGTTCCGTTTGTGATGAAACTGCAATTCGATTCACTTGGCCACGTGTTTAAGTAGGCTATTGGCTCACTTGGAAATAGGTTCATTGTAACTAAGGTCTCGTTATCGAGAGTAATAAACAATTATAATAGAGCATAATCGAATATTCAACTAAATCGAATTCCCATGAATTTAAACCTGATTTTTACGCAGTCGAAACAGTCACCGAAATTTTTGAGAAGCCCAAAATATTCTTTACATAAAGTTCAAATTATAATCTATCAAGTCAAGGTGCGAGAATTATAACGGAAATAGAATGCGTTCAAGTGGCAAAAAATCCTTTTATATGCCATCTAGTTAGATAAGTTTGTTTGTGTTACCTAATGAGACCGCAAATGGAGAATAAAATAAATGCTAAGCCGAAACAATTTCATGATGTAATTGAAAAAAGCAAGTATTACAAAATGGTATGTCATATTATGAGGAATTTAAAGCGCCAGACTCAGAATAGAATTGATCGCAATGACTGTTGAGAGATTCTAAAGTGAGGTTGGGTAAGAATGTGAGGAAATTTTTGGAGCAAATCCTAACGGAAAATACAATACATATGACAGGTGAAATTATGAAGATATTGGTTAGGGCTTCTCAAAATAATGGAGGAGCAACCTTTTTATATTGAAACTTATAGCGGAATAATTCAATTGTTTTGAGAAAAACATTTTTATCGACATATTTACGGCTTAAAACAAGCGAAAAATTTGTATCGAATTCTAATTTGTATCAATTTCACAAATTCACTTTTGTCTTGTTTAATAATTAATCAGCCTAGTGTTAATTGATAAGATCTAGATTAATAATGTCGCCGTCAACAGGAAATGAGATCTCTTATTTATAAAGTAATAATTTTTGTTAAGTAAAAATGAAAACAGCTTTAAGAATGCTTAAATATTAAACGCGGGGTAGCTTCCGAAAATTTTATGCTCGTATTTATTTGGAGTGTTAATCAGAAAATTTCGTTCGAGTATCTCGGTCTTTAATATTTTTTAATGCAACTTGATATTTAAATCACATCTAGCCATAAGAGAATTTAATTATCTTTGAATGCTCAAATGAATTACTTCATCAAATACTGAGATTGAAGACTTCATAGATTTCAGAGGAGAAAAGATATGGGAAGATATTAATAATTAAATCTTAATTCAAGACAAATATTCTCCTAGTTAATTTGCCCCACCACGAGATATGTCTGTATTTATATGAAGCGGGAATTATAAATACGTAAACAAATCTACCTTAAACATTTTAAGAAGAGGCTAAGATAGATCAGAGTAATTTGAATATAACGATAGAGAGATTCGAGAAATATTACAAAATAACAGATAGATTAATGATTGAAAGGAAAAGTGTCGAAATATATGTACTTATTTAATAAAGTAAAACCTCGATTCGAGAGTGAAGGTATAACACGCAATAATTGCCAAACAAAAAAGTCTTGAACAGTTGATATGAAGCGTGAACAAGATCAAAAGATTATTTCATTTTGATGAGTAAATATTTCTTCTGAACGTTCAACTGCAATCGGATACCGTGTAAAAGTTTTGTGTAAAAGGAGCAGGAATCAAAATAGGTACGACCCGTACGAGTGCTCTACAAAATATTTACACGATCATTCAAGTCAACATTTATTTGAGCATTAATAAATAGCACGTTATATCGCTACTCATCCTCGTATTTTCATCATCCTAAATCTATAATAAACTTCGATTGTTTTTAATATTAGGATTGACATCAACTTATATTTTCCATTTTATTAAACGTCTGAATATTACTCACCAAAACTTTACCAATAAAGTAAAAAGAGGTTTAAATTAATTTTTACCTTATAAACTCAAATTTAAGGATTTTAATGGTTTCTGAAAGCGGTCACATGGTCCACGAAGTCTTCACCGTATGTACATCAGTCCTTCAGGATACTCATATACTCCTCCCATTATAGGCTTAATCACTTAAGGTCTCTCGGGTTTCACACCGAGTGCAGGCTTGGTGAATGTCCGACATTCTCCAAGCTTGCACCCGGTGTGAAACCTGAGAGAACTTCATCAATAAGATTCGCCTGGAAAACCTGAAATCCTTAATCACTAAGTTTTCAAGAGTTTGCATTTAAACATAATTATTTATTATTTCTAAATACCTTTTACAATTCTCGACTTGCGGCTATACTTACGTTTACCAGAAGACGAGATGCAGAAATCGGAGTGGAAATGACCGGTAAATTCGTAAATCTGGTTGCTCTGGTTTTTGGATCGTAAGGGCAGCTTCTTCCTCATATACCACCAAGGAAAAGCAACCAGCGCACGTGACGGACATGAAGTAGGGGTCGTTAATCATCAACGTTTCTCAAACCGGTAACTATGTACCGGGAAAGTCAAAAATTTGTAAGAGATCTTTTTTTAATTCGAAAGGGACGTAGAGAGAAAATTTTTAATAAACGTCAGCGGGGAATTTTCGCCGAAAAAGGTTCGAGGATTAAAAAAAAAATTCCGCAGACAAAAAAACCCTTCGACGGTATATCGCATTTAGGGAGAGAGCCGTCGCCGCAACACAAGAGTTCACCGACATCAGAACGGAGAGCGACAAATTCTTCCCGGATGCTATTAAAGGTAGCCATCGAGGAGAAACTTTTCAGCTAACAAAATAATCTCGGACTTAATTCCTTCTCCTTCGGCGTTTTATAATACTCTTCAATTCAACCGACCCTTTAGTTATTTAAAGGAACGCGAGATTTTTTTTTTCGTTTCGAGAAACTATAAAAACAATAATAGTCTCTTTTACCTCGTTCATCCCCTTCTTATTCTTGTCGTGCCAACTAGAGAGAGAGAAATATGAAAGCACGCAGCGTGTCCGTGAGGATAAGGTGGAGCGAGAGAGAGGAAGGGAAAGCGAGCGGTGGGAGGGAGTGGGGGTGAGGGGGAAGAGGTTTGAGAGAGGGGGGAATGGGGTAGAGAAGGGGAGAAACATCTCTCCGTGGGAAAGGGCTGATGGGAGGAGAGGGGGAGGAAATGAGCGGTGGAGAGATGGGGGAGGTGAGGAGGGGGAGAGGCGGTGAAAACTTTCCGACCAATGAGAGACGAGCCTCGACGCACCCGCGTAGCCAAAGTCAGTCAAAGTGATCGAGATACGAGACGGTGGTGATCGCAGTGGCTGCAGCGACGCGACAGCGGAAGGTTCTTCCATCTTTAAGTCTTCTCCTGCGATAACCACAGCGAACTTTAGCGAAGAAAAAAAACGGTCTGGAACAGTCGGCGATTTAAAATAAATAAGAGTCATAGACGAAGGATATCTCCTATCATGATGGAGACCAAACAGCAAATGCAGGATGGGGGAGTAGCGGTGATACAGCTTCCGTCTCCGGACTCCCTCTCGACGGCGTCCGTGAAAGATTACGCACCATCTTTCAGCTCCGAACCTCCTCCGGTGAGTAAGAACAGAGTAACTTTCAAAGGAGGAGGATTTAAAAAAATACCTGCCTCGGGTGTCTCCAACAGCCAAAACAAGATTATTTAAAAAGAAAACAGCAGCCGTCTTCGGTTATTTTAGAATATTTTTTCGGCGGATCGCCTCTGAAGACGGCTGCTTTGTAGCGCATATAGTTTTAAAAAATAATCTTGTAGCTTTTGGAGATACCAGAGACAAGTATTTTTTGAGCGCTTGTTCTTGGATTTTTTTTCGACCATAAGACGAACTTGATAATTTTACTGTTGAATCAATACCTTAAAGAGGTTCATCAACCTCTGCGATTTTGAAAAGTATTATTTTAGTAAATCAACTCGCAACACGCGTGCCGATTAATATTAATCGTGACGAGTAACGAATTTCGAATGGGTTCTCTTACATGGTTTCCGCCAATTTCGCGAGCACCCATCGCCGTACGCCGTCACGGATAATCGAATTACTTCGCGTACTTATCCGATCGCGTGCTTATCTTCTTCGAGAATGATTCGGACCAATTTCTCTCGCGAGAGCAATTACGCGTCGGATTCTGCGATCGAACACCGGTCGAGCGCTAGCAGTTTTTATTCGGCCTACATTTAAAAATCCTCTTTCAAAAAATTCTATGTCGACTCCGTCCGCTCCACTGTTCGCGTTAAAAAAAATTAATTTTACGACCCGATGATTCACCCGAAGTTTCTCGCCTGAAATGTGGTCCATTTTAGACGGACGTGCATCGCCCAATTTTTTTATCCATGCGTTTTTGTAAGAGATGGAACTGCGCCTGCATAGAAGTTTAATTCTTTAGACGGATGTGAGCCTGAACTTCGTTTTTGACGTAATCCCATCCAAACAACCATCGAGTAAATTCTTACCTTAATGTTAGGCGATGCATCTACCTCAAGTGTAATAGCTTAAGCTAGTTAAGCCTGCTCGTTACGTTTTTATTCAATGATAATAATGATAAACAATTGCCTAGTAAAATCCCAATCCCATAAACGTTTTAGCCTCTTAGATATAAATTACCGGTTTAACTATATATTTTTCATGCCGTATACGTATCTGAATCGGAATAATACCCTGCAATAATGCCGCAGTCGGTGTGTGGCAGAGGATGAATATCACTGAACTTTCATTTTATTCTCATGTAATCTAATTCATGTATTTACTGCCACAAATGCTTGAAGCTATAGTACCAGCCAAGATGGTTACGTACACCTCCCTAGGATGAACGCAAAAGAAAAACTTCCTGATACGCGGACGAATCTCGGCACATTTCCTCGACGTCAAGATCCCATTTCAATGCAATTCCGATAAAAATGCATCCTTTTTTTTTTTTCATCTTTTGCGGTTTTCTCCAGCCAACCATCTCCCCCCTCCTCCTTCGTCTCGCGCAAATAGTTGCTGTCAAGAGTTGGATGTGCTGTTCCATGAAAGTGAAAACCACAGTTGACTTTGGGGAGAGGGGTTGTGATGGAGGAAATGAGAAGGGCAAAGAGAGATAGGTGGAGGAAAAAAAAGAGCGAAGGTGGGGAGATGGATAGCAGAGATGGTAGATGGGAGGGGGGGGAGGAAGTGTGGTGGGAGGAGGTGAGGTGGGAGGAGGTGAGGGGGGAGGAGGCGATCGAAAAGACGCGGCACTCGTTGTGGCGTGACTCTCTCTTTCCAGCCAACTAACTAAAAGTAGGACACTAACCGAGCGGTTTTGCCCGAGCCTCGACCCGGCTCCGTTTCCTCGCTGCCCCAAATGACAATTTTCGCCAATGTCACATACATAATATAGGTTTTTAACGTTTCCTCCTTCACTTAGCGTGGCTAGATGTCAAGGATTTCGGGGAGAAAATAGCGTCCGAGATTTCAGTTCCTTTTTTAAAAAAAAAAAAAACAGGGTCGTGAGAATAAGCGAATCTTAAAAGGCTGCAGATTTTAATCGAGGTTTTGTCTTTGTCGTTTTTTTTATTTTTCTGAGAAGCCACGTTATTTTTATCGAAACTGCTCGTTACTCGGGAAAAAGACCTAATTTCGCGCGATTTTATAAAATTTCCAGACGCATTTTCACCCTCCTCTCTCCCCTAAACTTTCGAGTCGACTATGATTTGCTGGTTGTTTCGTGCATAGCTTAATGTTTGTCTCATTTCAAGGGAGAGAAAGGGAAAGGAGATGAGTAGAAAAACGGAGAAAATAGGGAACGAGGGGAATACGCGATTGACGAATGTCACAATATTGACTTCGAGGTGAATATTTCTCCTTTGCTATTCAGATCATCCAGCCGTATCATTACTTACATTTCTAACATCGTCTGCAATGCAAAGCTCCACCTTATTTTGGATGTTACGGTCTATTTTCAAAAGTGGCCGCCTTTATTTCTCTCCTTTTCCCGCGAGCATTTTTCGCCCTCGTAGTAGGCAGAATTAACGGTCCATTTTGAGCCATACGGTTTACGTCGCAGAACGCATTTTATGGCCATCGTTTTCGTGTTGCCTACATAAGGTTTTCCTTCAGAATCGGTGTCGCTTTAAGCGGTTCTAAGTCGAGAAAAGTTGGTTTCTCGATGATCGGGAACGGCGTAAAAAAAAAACAACAACGCTGGCAACTCGCGCGTTGAAGTCTCCAGCGAAACATTCCGATTTTAGCGTCCGGATCACACTTTATTTTGGGATTAATACGTGGCAAAGATGTCGTTAATACGAATACATAGGGGAGAAATTTTTAGTTTTTATAAGAAATACCACTCACTAAAAGTCTGCTAGGGATACGTAAAAACGATAAGATTATTCAAAGTAAAATTAAATCCAATGCAATTTTTCCGTTTTGTCGAGTAGCTTCGAGGAAATTTCTGTCTCTAATGAACAAATTGGATAGGTGAATAATTTTCGTTCGTTGCTAAGTAAAAATTTAGGAATTGCGTGAACGATTAGGAGTTCGTTTGTAATAATAAATTCTAGTTATTTTTAAGCAGGTCAATAATTTAAAGAAATAATTTTTCCCATGTTAAGCTTATCTTTTTAATGTTATACATGCTTACGGATATTAATACTTAATCTTCCCAAATAAATTTTTATAAAGCTACACATTTTCTAATGGAATATATATATATATATACACACACACATTTTATTTTTGCTTTAACCCGAGACATGCAATGTAAACATGGCATGAATTCCTTGTGCTAATTATATGGTTAAATGTAAATAAACATTTGGACTTCAGTAAATTCCTTAACTAATATTCACCAACGAATCGCCTATTAATCTTCTCTCTTTTGATTCTCGCGATTTATTTCAAAACAATTTTATACGATAAATATCAATAAAGAGAAACTGGTTTCCCTCCCGTCTGACATTTCGTAGACATTTTTAATCTAGACATTAAAAAAATTCATTCATTCCTTAATGGCATGGAAATGCGTGAGAAGGATGCGTTTGTACATACGGCCAAAGGCGATTTCTCTTTGGACATCAGCCCCTCGCGAACGAGTCTTCCTCTTGGCAGGTCATCAGGGAAGCAAGACGGTGTAAAAGGATTGGGGTGGAGGGGTTCCGGCGAGGTTGTGGAAAGGTGGTTCGTGCTGTGATGGATGCATTGTGATGAGGCGTGAGGAGTCAGGGAGGGGGCTGTGGGCTTTGTATTATCGTCGCTACGGAAAAACCCATAGCCGAGTCTTCGATCCCATTTAGTCCTCGTAGACCGCTTTCCATCAGGGCTTCCTCATCCGAGAAGGGCAGTGACCGCTGTACATAGGGAGTTGGGAACTTACTAACGACGATCTCGTTCAACGACACATTTTTAAAAGGACATTAGCGTGGGACTTTTCCTTTGAAGTTATGCCGCTTTAAAGTTTTAAACCAGCCCTCGCAAACATTTCGGGCGGAAACGGTTAGTGCATACGAAAACGCGTAAAATTAGCTTTTTCAGAAATAACGTCGCCCATTTCATTTCCTCATTGACTGTTCGTTCTCTTAAAAAATTTTAAATGTCCGATTTAGTTTTTTCGTATTCGTGAATATATGAAATGAAGAAGATGAACCTATAGGAGTTTTTTTTTGTTAAAACCAAGTAGTCGAGGAGAAAAGAGATTGTATGTACTTCTACGCCGTTTTAAAAATGTAGCGTCAAATCATCTGATTCCTTGCTTTCACTTTTCTTTCATACGCGCTTTTTTTTGGCGCAGATAATTACCATTCATTTCACTCGAATTAAGAACACAATAAGAACGCCTTAAGCACGGCGAGCTTCCCGGTCGTAAATTCGCTCCTGTAATTCCTTTAATTACATCTTGTTTCGAAATCCTTTGAATTTCCTGTGGCATAGGAACAATGTAAAATGAGAAGCAGTTATTAGAGCGATTTGAAAAACGTGATTACATAACCTTTCCAGTTCGGAATCATAAGCTAAGAGTTTGAAACAATAGAGTAATAATGGACATGTTTGATGATTTCTCCGGAGTAATATATTGTATTAAACTATTGTTGAATATATGGTTGAAAATTAAGGTGTTCAAAATATTCGTGAATGTTAGTCTTACAATTAGCAAGATCTTTTTCGGTGAAATTAGTTTCTATTCAAACCTACATATTACCTTGCAATTCGCCAAAGCGATGGATGGCAGAGGGTGTGATGCACCAAAATGTCCCTAACAACTTGATTCCTTAAGTTTCATTCTCCTTTTATGAATCTGTATTGCCATTGGAAAACCGAGTACCGATATCTCTCTATCCTACTTTAAGAATTGTATCGTGCTAATGGTCATCCCGATTGCATATCTCTTTATATAAATTATGCGTGGCAAAACCCGTATACAAATTATCTAAAAAATTCCTTGTATATTAAAATATCCTGCAATTTAACGGTTCTCAAATTAGTTCATATAGCAGTACAAGTACGATGAATTCTTTCATAGCAATTATTAGAGTGGGCTAAGTTAATTCGGTCTCTTTGATTATTTCCTCTCGCGTTGTATTGATTTCAAATTTCACCACCAGAAATTAAAATTGCACTTTTCCTAACGCATAATCTTTATTTATTCGTGTTCTCCGAAGATAGTTGCAGCGTATGTTATAATCATGCCTTCGTTTTTACCTTAAATTTAGTTTTCATCCTTTTGATTTTCACTTAACCCAGGTGCGTTCATTAGGTCAGGGTGACCACTATTTTAAGTTAAGGGTTAAATGGAAGAAGGGACCTTATGGTCTCAATTTCGCCCTGAAAATAAAGACATCTATCTATTTTCAAATGCACATGCAGGCTTCATAAGCTCGAGATGGTTTAAAAGAAGCCTACAGAGGTTATCATATCCACCGATGCATCTTAAATGGAAAATTATACATCATTTATGGATTCTTTATTATATCCATGAATAATCACTTTATTTTACTACAATTTCTTTGCACCGAGAACTTCTCAATTCAATAAATTATACTTGGCAATAAGTATAAAATCAAAAGGTTTCTTTTTCCATTAAAATTTCCTGCAGTTCTTAACCAAGGTCATCCAGCACTTTAAAAACACATGATATTGAAATAGTACAAAGTCCGTAGATATTTATTCTTCGCACATGCAGCAAAGAGAGGGAGTGGAATTTCCCACAACGTGACATTCTTTTTGGAACTAAGCCATTAGTATAAGACCGATGGAAGCCGAAGGGCGGATGCATTGTTTGTGACCGCCTACTAGTTTTAAATCCTATTGTTTCCATTCAAAAAAAAAGGGAAGAGTGGCAAACAGAGAGCGGTTTCCCTTCTTATTCCACCGTCGAATTCTCCCCACCAAACGAAGCAGCTGGTGAACGTCCGTTGTCTTCTGGCGAAACAGCGGGTGACGGACTCGTATCAGCATGGATCGAGAGATGCCAGGTCACATTTGTTCGAAAAGACTACTCTTTGGAATGGAGCGGAGCGTCAAAAGAGCGGAATCTCATTCCGTCGGTGTGAACGCCCTCGTTCTAGAGTGGATGGCTAATATCGGGGAACATGGAACATCTTCTCTCTTCTCCTAAGTAACGTCCTTGGTCGCCTTCTTTTATTTTTTCTAGAAAGTTCCCATTCGGTCTCGTAACTCAAAAATTATTTTTTTTCTCATGAACGGAAATATTTTCACTCCGTCGTTAATTTATTTGTACGGCTTCGCGAAGAGCACAAATCGCTTCATAATGCACGTAAATGTTTTTCTCCTTATTTTTTCCTACGGAATAGGTGCCTCTCGTAATGAATTTTGTTTTAGTCGCCATCGGTTCGAGGATGATAGGTTGAAAACCTCGTTCCTCGCAGCATTTGCGCAAGAACGGTACGGACACTCTTCTCTTGTTAGGAATTGTTGCTAGGGGAAGTACTTGCCGCCCTTGAATTATTAAAAAGATATGCGCTGCCTCATTTGCGCAACCACACGAGGCGGAGGTAAATAACATTGAGATCATACTTCTAAAACGGCAAGGGATTGAATGGCCGAACGGAAATATTTCCTTCTTTTTCCTTTCGCTCGTTCTTGCGGCGAAGATTTTATCGCTCTCCGCCGCTCACCTGACAATGGTTGATACATTTCCATTCGCGTATGTAAATAAAATGGTTTAATTCTTCGGTTTGTAAGGTGTCAGAGGGGGCTAAACTTCATACTAACAATGATCTCCAGGCACTCTGAAGGAGACAATTCGCCCGCGGGGTAAATTCAAGTAAAGTTCGCAAGGTATCAAATATTATCACCGGTAAACATTTAAATTACTCGATCACAGTTACACTTTTCGAATAATTCACGAGAAACACCCTGAAAGAGTGCAGTTGCAATTGCCACATTAAACTTAAGCTTTACTAGCAAAACTAATTTTCTCCGATAACCATTAAACTGTTGAGAAAAAATACAGCCACAATGCAACCATTTCATCGAGTAGCAGGTTCTAAATAAAAAATTCCGAATTGCCACTGAAGACGGCAGCTTTGTATCTGAAACGGTCATACGGTTTTCCCATCAGTTTTATGGCTATTAAATAAAACTAGTTTTGAAATTTGATTTCAGCCATGAAGTTAGCTCGATAATTCATTCTTCAATAAATATATATAGCTACAAGAAAGTATTTTTTTATTTTGGAAGCAGTTGCTTTGCCCCTTTATCATGAGTGGCCCGTCCTGGTTGATGCAGTCCTTGAAGTTTCTCAAGTTGTCGAAAAGGTTGGCTGCTATTGAGATAGTTTCCACCTTTCCTTTTTGCCCACCTGTGGAGAGAGAGAGAGACCTCAACGCCCTGGTTAAAATATTTCGATTCATAGTTCTCTAAAAAAAAAAACCTCTTCCCTTCCGAAGGCCTCATTTCTCTGACCTGAGTTTTTCCGGGAATTTCGCATTAGAACTTAAGGCGGCGTACTTCAAATTATATCTGATATAGATATATGAATGGGTCAGAAACAGGCTAGGTCGAATCCTTCCCTCTGACCCTTCCGAGCTATTTTCCTCCTCCGTTTATCCGTGCCGACTAGTGCGTTTCGTACATTATCGCGCAAATGTTGACACGGCAGGAGGGCGATCCTTTGCAGCCTTTCCTCGGATATGTTGGAGCCCAGACAAACTCGTGCGCAGCGAAAGCGAAGCTTTCCGCAGGCGCCAAGGGCAATCGGTAAAAGGGATGGAAAGGGTGAAAGAGGAAGAACGTGATAGAGAAAGAGAAGGGAGCCGTGTTCGAGAAGTAGTAAGAGAGCTCTGCATAGTTTTGGTTAGTTTTTTTTATTATTTACGAAATGTCCATTCTATAATGGTGACATTTACGCCTCGTCCAAAAATTGATATTACTGAATACAATTTAATTTATTATGATTTTAAACATCGATGATTGACAGGGGTCGCCTCTTGATTTATTTTTATCGGTCCAAAGCGGTGTTTCTGAAAAGGAGCGCCGAAAGCTGATCGGCAAAGCTGTCGGAGAAAGACTTCGTAGAGTAAATATAGTATAAACTAGGCATGTCAAACGCGAAGAAGCATCAGGGCCGCATTGAAGCGATGGATGTTATAGAAGGGCCGCATTAGGAATACAGTTGTTCATTGAGGGCCATACTTGGCAAAATAGACTTTATCTGGATGATTGTCACCTGTTTTGCTGTTAAAGACAATGATTTAGAAACCGCGTTCTGTTGTATCTCAATAGCTAAGAAAAAATCTTGTGTCCTTTTCACAAAAATAAAGTATTTATATAAAATCTAGAACGATTTGGTTGAGAGAAAATTAACATTCGGGCCGCAGTAAGGCAGAGAAAGGGCCGCCAGCTTGACATGCCTGGTATAAACGATTTGGAAATGTTGATAGGTCTTTAGAAGAATAATTTTCTTTCTCCAATAAATTGGCAGTGACGTGGTGCCAACTAATGAATTCGCCCAAACGTTGTGATATCCGCAAGTATGTACTATGTACAACCTTGTTAGAAGGTGGGAGTGCCGTGAAATTCTGCCCATCTTTAAAAGGTGACGTTCCCACGAAATCGTAATCTACGGTAAGGGATTTACTCTATTTCATTCGGCGATTTATTAAATAACTTCGGATATAAAAAGTCTTTTTCTGTGTCCCGCTAAGCCCCATGAATCAGTCTCCTTCTTAAACTTCCTATTCAGTCACGATCATTTTTACCCTTTGAGAGATTATCGTTCTCCTGAAGCCTCGCCCTAGAGTTATTAACCTCTGATATTTTTGGATGTCCGTTTTAATCTCGCAAGTCATCACATGTTCGTCGTTAACGATTCGTTGAGCACTTAATACGGTGTATTTTTCTTAATTTTTTTAAAGATCAGCTTAGCGGAGGACCGATTTACTTTGCGTTAGAAACCGGTCGTTTTTCGTTTCCCGAATTTCTTCTCGATGCGCGAAACGACGGACGCGGCTAAAAAAAAAATGTTACCGTTCCATTTCCTGTTCGATTTTTATGCCTATGAGCCCTTCCGGATACTTTTTCGTTTCGTTTTGGTCGAATCCGCTCCGAGTAAAAAAAATCTCGGTTTGTGAAAGTTCAGGCTGCCATTTGAAAATTGTAGGGAGGCGTTGATTTTATTTATGGTTTCAGCTTCATAAGCGTGAGGTTACTATATTCCATTCACGGATTTAAAATTCTGCTTCTGGAAATGGAATAACGCTCCCAAAATAATAATAATTTTTATTCCATTTATCTAATACATCATTTTAAACAAAAGTTTACAGCAGATTTAATGACAGAGAATATGGAACATAGGTACCCCGGAGGAATCCTGTTTTGGGGTTACCATCACTTACATAATCAAAAAAATTTTCGGCAAATGACATAATTTATTGTACATAATAAATTAGAATCAAGATGTAGGCACAAAATACCAAAAATAACAAAGTGTGTTCATACATATTTAAACAACAGTTTTCATTAATCCTTCAACATCGGGAGTAGAAAATAACCATACTTTTACATTATTTAGAAATTTACCCAACTGACTCAGAGTAGCCAAATTAGATGGAATAGAGGAAAATAACTTGGGTGCCATGTATATAAAAGATTGTTTAAAAGCAGTATTATTACGTTTAGGAATTTTAATTCCATAATTAAATCGCAGTTTACTGGCATATTCATTTGGTTGTTTTCTATTACCTCCCCGATTATTGAACGTTCGCAGTATCTTATATATATATAAAGATGTCTTAAGGAAAGAATCTGCAGTTTTTGAAATAATGGGAAGGAGTGTTCAGTTTTACGTACATGTGATATCACTCTTACCACTTTTTTTTGAGCAATTACAATGGGCTTAATGTTTGTAAAGTACGTCCCACCCCAACAAGTTATTCCATACTGAAGTTTTGAATTGACCAAAGAAAAATAGACAGCTCGCATCACTGATAAAGGACAGATAGATCGTAAAAGGTAGAATTTCCTTAGCACCGAAATTAGGAATAGTTTTAAATTGATCAAGAATATTCATCATGTTTTGCGGCATTTTTATGTGATTATAGGAGAGAACCTGGAAGAGATAAGGAGTATTTAGTAATGAAAATGAAAGTGTATTTGGGGGGCTTATGGTTATAATAAGTGTGAGATTTGCTGCTATTGAAAGGGCGATTGACATTTTAGAGCAAAAGTCTCTTAACTCACATCGGTGCGTTAAGATTCTGCACCAAGTCTGCGGATCGCATTCCATAATTTCCCAGCCCTCGCATCTCTTCACATCCTTTGGATTTGGGCATTCTCTTTACCCTTCCACGAAGGGGGAAATTTCCCCACACCTATGATGCCCATTTATTACAAATATTCGTAGTTCTTTGTCGAGGGTTAGGTCCTTTACGCAAGAAACACGCTGGCATCAATAAACAGCGAACATTTCAAATGTGCTAATTTAATAAACTTCCTGGATTCTGCACCTACATAATACACTACAATTTACTAGATAAGTGGCCTGGCGTAAAGTGTGCCATATTCTCTAACAAATCTCACTCCCAGGTACGAATGTCCTGTCGTGATCTCTGATCGTCCAAAGACTAACTAACCTCGATATCCCTCCGTCCAACAATCAAACTCACGCATTTTATAATGCCATAAACGGGTTCGGAAGTCTCAATTTTCGCAACTTAAAGAATGTTATCTTCCTGCTTTCTGAAATCTCTTAATAGGTGGCTACTAACCGACTGACTTATTCCTACCGATGACTCAGCTCGTTTATTACGGTATTGAGACACCTACCTCAAAATCTTGTCCCTCGTGAAAAGATTTATCTGAAAGATGAGCTCATTTCTATGGAATATTAAATTGATGCACGATACACGATGGGAAATGATTTAATAAATTTTAATCGTAAAAAATATAATGCTAATGTGGAATGACAAGTGCTTTAGTACCGCACCGAGAGCTACCATTATGAATTTTAAACAAGCGGACGATTTACTCACCTGTCATCAATGACCATAGGGATTGCTTCATCATTTACAAGATATATGCGATGAGTTCATCTCGTTCCTTTAATACCGAACCTCATATACTACTACTTAAAAGATTCGTGTCTCAAATGCACGAATCTGTAAATTGCGTAAAATGCTTCGTCAAGAGCTGGAAGAAAGCATCATTTCCGAATTTTAGAGCGCTATATAGATCAGGGGCCAACAAAATTTTCACTGAAAGGGCCTCGTGAGGCTTCATGTACCACTGTGCGGGTCGCATGCAGCCTTTCAAATGATTGATTGAACATTTCAAAGAACGAGTTTGGAGATTTAAAAAAAATTCTTTAAAATTTTATACGCCCATATTAAAAGTATATTGTGTCCAAGTACTCGGAATATATCGTTAGATATCATAAACGATATATAATGAAAACTACTGCCGATAAATACACAAGATTGAAAATAAGGATGAGATCACGGCGGACACCCCTTTTCTAGATAGTTCTTCATGTCATGAATCCCTTGCTTTGAGATATTCTCGGTCATAAAAGCTTATGTGTCTCTGTAATTCACCTCCCACCGTCACCGTATATCCATCCTCCACTCGTATCTTCCTTCCAACATGTCCGTAGGCATGCATATAGCTATCGGTTCCCCCTGGTAGACTTTCGCAGAAGATTCTTTCCACCCCTCTCCCTCTCTCAGCACCTATTCCTCTGCAAAACCATACTCCAATTGCCCCGTTTATAAGTCTCCTTTCAGGGCTCAAAATCTCTTAATCCCACCTTGATCTACTCCTTTTTTTCATAAAAAGCGTCGTCCTCAGACATAACGGTTCGCCTCCCTTCCCGCTGCATAGCTTCGTGCGCGAGTTTCCACAGTGGCCTCGATTAATCCCTACCGTAAGCAGAGAGCTCTTTTCTCTCTCTCTCTCTCTCTCAGCTCTCGGAGCCAACCCCAAGCGTCCCTTTCACCATGTATGTACCTATCGGGTCAATTTGTATCATAAATAGAACTGTTGTTACACGCGTTAAAATTATTTACAAAGTTTTTTTGCGGTCATTCGACGTAGTTTTTCAAAGGGGTTAAAAATATATTTGCGTTAACTTTCCACCAAAAGAAAATATAATGTTTGCCGTATGTGTTTTTCTGTAAGACATCGAAGGACTATGTTTTTCCCAAACGACCATTAATAAGACTGGAAGACTAGATGGGCATTTAGGCTACAAATCAGCCGTCTTTGGCGGTGACTCGCCGATATTAAGCTATGAAAAAATTAGTTTTTTTTAATTGGGGAAACATACTGGTTATTTTGTTGTGGCAACTGGCTACGAAAAGCGTTTATGTTATGAATTTTGGTAAATGATAAAACATGATTGTAACGTATGTTTTATGTTCAACAATAAATAAAATGGGTATCGTTAACTTAAGACCGTGGTTACCTAATATTTCATAGACTTAATTTGATATTAAACGATGCAATTTGCATAATCGTGTTTGAATACAAACAAAAATATTAAGCGATGTAAAATGTTTTGTCTCATTTTACGTATTAACTTCATACTACTATACACGCAAAAACGAGATTAATTTTTAATCTTAAAGCTTTGCAAGTGTAAAGCGAAACCGTGCAAAGTGGGATAGATTTAGCCATAGAAATACATGAGGTTACATTTAAGCGCCGCTCTGACAATGAGCTCAAAGTGTAACAACTCAGTGATATTGTATTCCGAACCACTTCCTTTATTTTCTCTTATAAACTCCGAGCCAAAATTATAAATTTTACGATTCCTAACTTTTGGAGACCGCGCTCGATCGAAATCGATAACCGTGGAATTCGAAGTAGTACTTGTCAAAATTGAAAATCTCGCTAAACCGAAAACGCCTAAAGCGAAACGGCGCAAAACGAGGGACGGGTGTGCGCATGCGCGTGTATGCACCTATGCACCGGAGGAGCAGCGTAACATGTCCTTCGCAGCACCACTCCCACGGAAACGAGAGAACTCCTCCGCCATCTCGATTCCTTCCGCCACGCCCCCCTAATCCGCTCTGTTTTTGTTGCAAGGGCGTGGTGGGTGGAGATGGGGGTTGGAGGTTTGCGAAGCTTTAACCTTCATTTATTCCCCGGTGGATACCACTCTCAAGGGAGTGAGAGATGTTGGCCGCGGTCCAGCGGACGGAAACGGCGGGCGATGCGGGGGAGGCTGACTTAAGAGGTTGGAAGAGGGGGTGAGGTGGAGCGGGGATGGGGTGGGTGGTGGTGGTAGTGGTAGTAGGTTTCGGCCATCTCGAACAGGATGTGATACACTCACGCACACTTCTCTCTCTACCTCGCCCTCCCTCCTTACCAAGGGATGTCTTACGCCCCCGAATAAGCGGACGAAGCGACAGATTGACAGAGAGAGAGCCAGGACTCCGCATTACGTCGTTCCGATGAAATCGATTCTATATTATCCTTCCCGGTGGGAATTTCCAGTTCGATTGTCCCTCACCTCGCGTATCTCTTGCGTCTCCTTCCTCCGTGGCTCTCTCTCTCTCCCCCTTTCTCCATCTCGCTACGCGAATCCGACTCTCCTCACACTCCTCCCCGGATGCATTGCCGGTGTCGAATTCGCGGATTTCCATACCGAATGTATGGAGGTGACCGCGAAGAGCCGAGTCGATGTCTCAAACAGCCGCAAGTTTCGGTTTTCTCCGTTTTTACCGCGCTTTCCAAACGGAAACCGGATCGGTTTTCTTTTACATCCGCCACGCGTCCCGAGAATCGGTTCCGGAAATGGGTGCTAGAAATCTCGCCGTGTCGTCTCGATGCGCCGGCAAAATAAAATGCAACCGGCGGAAAGAAATGACGCTTCCGCCTCTGTAAGAGATGCCGTGGGAGCTGTTTGGGGAATATAGCAAGTGTAGCCTCTGCAAATTTGATTATTTTGATCGTAATTTTTTTTGAGTGTCCAACACCTGTAAAAAAAAACAAATCTGCATTTCGACTGCAAAGCTGTCATATTCAGTAATGATTCACCGATGTTAGATTGTTTTTATAAAAATATATATTCTCTCATGGATACAGTTTTTCATTTAGAACACAAGAATCCGCCGTCGATGAATCGTCACTGATGACGTCTGCTTCGTAGCATAACTTCACGTCTTGTTTTTTCCAACCTTTTTATGACTATTGGAAAGGTATAGGTTGTCGTTTTGATAACACTAGCAACAATTTTATCCTTCGATCGCTATTATTGTATTTAGGAGTCGTTTTCGGTACATTCTGAACACAAAAAATTTTCTTTTAATTTAATTTGTAAACGTGGACGGCGCTACACGATTTTTGTTTTTAGTCTTTTTTGGTCCAATGACGTGCTAAATCAGTTTATGATGTACATTCCGAAAAGCGTTTCCTTACCGCTCGCATCAACACGCTCGTTGTATGGTTGTTGATCCTTTTACGGCAAATGGATCACTTTTGCTGCGCGTCTTATCTTCGTTATCCGCATTGCTCGTGCATCCGGGCTCCCACATTCGAGTCTAAACTTTCTCTCCTGGCTAATACCTATATAATCCCCTCCCCGATGTTCAATTAATCTCTTCCCCTGCATTGACATGCCTCCCGGCCTTTAATTCATATACGAGAAAGTTTTGAACTAATGTGATAATTTTGTACGTTTCCGTGACTAACCAGTTATGAGGAATATGTTTTTACCGTTAATAACGTTAAATGCTTTTGATGTTGTTTATCTCTGTCAACTAGACACTTTCTATTAATGGGCGTCAAACGTACAGTTACATAAATTCAACTTTTTTACTATAAATTTAAAAAATATCTTTACCGATGTTAAAAATTAACTTTTTCTACAATATTCGATAAAGTTCGCGATATGTTGAAACTACGCAGTCACTGACGAACTCCTAAAAAAAATTAGCCCCGCGATTTTTCCTTATTTCCATTCTAATATACAGACGAATAAATATAAACATTTAGGTATCGAAGGAAACGGCAAACCATCCTCGTATAAAATTTATCTGGAGACACTTTGGGCTTCGCGTCGAAGGAAACGAATTTTTCTTTCGAGGATTTAAAAAACAACTCTCCGAACTGACAAATATTATATTTAATATGATATGTTTTCAATGAGAAAACTTCCCTATAATTTCTCGTTATTTTCACGCTGCCGCGAGTAAACCATTTGAATAGCACCATTTATTTGGCTCCGGGTTAAGAACCTCTGAAATCCTGACCGCGTTCGGGATGCGGTGAGTCACGAGGGAGAGAAAGCTAAAAGATTGGGTTTACAAACAAGAGGATAGGAGGAGGAGGAGAAAAGAATCACTCCCTCCCTCTCTCTCTCCTCCTCCCACTCCTCCCGTTATACTTCCCTTCTCTCCACCAATCTCTCCTCCCACGTCCTTCTCTTTGCGACCTCTTTCGTTCCCGCGTTTCTTTCATCTTCCTCGACTCGTATTTCCGCCAGTTATTCCTGTTACGCTTGTGTCTTCCCACACTTTCATCTCCGTCACTCTTTCAATTTAATTCCGTTCATTCTTCTTCTATCTCTCTATCCTCCTTTTACTTCGTCCTTGACCCCCCTGGCTCATCCCTTCACCTTTTATGTTTTCACATGCATTTAAAAAATATTCCCAAGTGTTGCAGGGGACGAAAGTTCGAGTCCCTCCGCGGACATGTTTTGTTTAGTCATTTCGCGTTTCATATAAAATTAGACCGAATTCCGCTTCGAACCACTTATACCGTGTGCGAAAATATTTTGATTTTTTCCTATTTTTTTAAAAATTTACTCGCGGGAAGGTTGTAATTGTAGTGGACCGAACGAGCCTTAGCTTTGTGGTAATCTGTTATCACGATGCTGCGTTAATGCTATTACAAAATAAAACTTTGGTTTTAAGTTATCGCTGGATCCAATGAGTTCCTAAGAGGCAAAGTTTTTATAGTTTATTATTGTAATATAACAAGGTTGTTGCAATTGGTGAAGGGTCATCATTTTATATAATACCTGAGAAGAAATTTTGACGTAAACTTAGAGGCAGATTCGAATTAAATATTTTTGGTTCTCGATTTATTAAAGTGTTATGAATGCATGTTTAAGGTACATACATTTGGCAATAGTAAGTGATATTATGATGAATAAAAGCTGAAGAAACGCAATCGAGATGCCTGACCAATAGGGATATCCACTTCCAGACAACATTTATCAACGGATAAACGTAGGAAAAGCGCCCCAATTTTTTTAAGCGCCCCGGGCAACATGTAGGCCCGCAGATATCTCGCGCCGGTCTTGCTCTCGGTGATTCTCAGTTCCAATTCCTTTACTCTCGATCAAAATTTAGGTGATTTTCGAAAAAGCGAAAATGTATAAAGTTCCGTCAGGGCAGGAAGACAATTTCTTCATCTTTTTCACCAGCCCTTTTTAGCGCTGTCCCTATTTTCCCCTCCCTCATTCCACTATTCCTCCCACTCACGGGCGGAAGACCGTGTCGAAAGCTTCAAATGAACGTCACGCCGTCATTCACTCGCCCCGATCGAAAACAATTAAGAACCGCGAGGCGTGCGCGCCGCTACGGACGGGATGAGGAGGTACGGGCAAGGGCGGTGCCCCATCGTACAGCCGAGGAGTGCCTCCGACGATGGCTCTCGTTTCTTTTTTCCCTTCGAAAGCAAGCGAGATAGCGAGAAAGAGCGTAGGAGGAGGCGGATTCGCGCACGAGTGTCGCTCTCATAAGACGCGTGACTTGAAGCGCCGCGAGGCCTTCTAGAGACGGGAGTCGTCGGCACATCAATGGCTAAAGGGGTCGTTGCGAAGCGAGCGGCTTCACAATTTTCTTTCATTTTTTTTTCTCCCGTCAAGTCATACGGTGGCATTTTCCGCCACGATTTCACTGGGATTTGTTACGGGAAAGAGCTGGAATTTGTTAAATAAAGCAATTTAATTATAAATTTTCTCAGTGATGCTATACTTTACATTGTTTCCATTTAGTTGTACCATCATTTTGTCGTTTTCTTAAGAAAACTGTGAAAATAGCTGGAATTTTGATATTAAAAATAATTTTAAAAATTATACTACCAATGAATAAAACTTCTTATTCCTGTCAACCAGCAATAGAAATATCTCATTTAGATACATTAAATAAAAAGTTTGCCCTGTGTCGTCTATATTAGAGATCTGCACGGATACAGATTTCCGTATCCGCACCCGACCCGTACCCGCAGGCTACATATCCGTATCCGAACCGTACCCGCAAAATTTTCTAAATTACCCGACCCGATCCGAACCGCACGAATAAATTGTCCGACCCGCAAGCATAAGTCGTAGCCGCAGGCAAAAGTTATCTGGAGCAACATCTGCGAACCTAAATCCAAAAATTCAAAAGAAAACGACTCTCAGCAGAACATATCAACGATCCTCCCTTTTGGAAAATCCCACCAATAGCTCCCAAAGAAAGTCGCGTCCCTCGAAAGGTAAGAAGGATGATAAAAAGAGACCCAGAGCCTTTAGGGTTATCGGCTTGGACGGGGTAGGAGAAGGGTGCAGCCAACGTTATTTTTTCTCGTACTCAAGACACTGAATTTTGACTTCAGCGCGGATACTGATTTTCCTATGCGCTCCCGATCCGCATCCGCAGGCTATATATCCGACCCGCATCCGCAAAAAGTTACGCATAATCCGACCCGAGCCGCAACTTTTCTTGCGGATATCGTCGGGTCGGGTAAATTGCGGATATGCAGATCTCAAGTCTATATGTTCTATGTCAGAGTTCAGGAGTGTTTATAATTTGTATTTTTACTTCACCTGTCATAAATGAATTCGGAATCAAAAGTTGCGACTGAGAATAACGTCCTATAAGAGAAAAATACGCCAAAAACTATGAATTACAAGGTTCCGTGTCAATACGCAAGTGTTATTCATTTTCATTATCATTTTAAATTAACTAACAAAATGGTCAAAGGCGTACCTCGGCAATAAAAAGGGTTAAAAATCTCTGTTCTCTAGGTACTTCCAACCTCTATTAAACAATCGGGTAAAACGCTTGTTCTTCTCATTTACAAAGAAACCGTCTTCAATTGCTATCCTCCGTTCCATGATTACTACTCAAAACTTTTTATTCGGAATCGCGCATTTGTCTCAACCTGTTTCAGATTTTTTGATTACGATTTCCATTAAGGGTCGTTAGTCGATACGACAAGCCTTATGTCCTTTATCCCTGTTGAGGTAATTCGATGGAGAAGTGACCGAACTCGTTTTCCTACCATTCTTCCCACCGCTAAAGGTATAACTCCAACCCAAAGATCGTCGGCTTCGTTATCGAAATTTAAAACTTCACTTCGCTAATGTTCCTGAAGACGTTTTAGACTTTCAAACTTTCTCTCTCGGGTGTTTTCACAAGTTTCGATAGCCTTTGGGGGTAGAGAAAACGCTGAATAACGCAGGACTCGAGCAGATTTCGCGCGTTATTTTTATCAACTCTCGTCCATGTTCCAAGTTCTTTATAATTTTCTTAAATCCGCGTTTAAGAAAGTGCCATTTTGAAGCGTTGCACGAAGTCGATACATAAGTCTTCCTTTCGAAACAATTTTAGCTATCGATTTATCTTCAGGATTTTGTGTTGGTAAGGATAGAAAATTTGTACATAATCCACGGGAATTTATTTTATCTGTGCGTATGGTTAACTGTGCATGTAAAGCTGTAATTTTTAAGCGTAAAAAAGATGTTTCTTTAATGCAAGAAAATTAATAAAGTGAAGACTGCCATCGCTAATCTCGTGATTTAAAAATTCAGTAGTATATCCCGCATGATTATGAGGAACAAGAAAAAACAATAAATGCGCGGCTCTGTTCAGAACATACAAATTTCGGGCAGCGTAACGAAACATTTCGCAAGAGATGTTTTTCCTACTCGTCCCGCACAACTTCAAACAATCCCGAACAACATAAGGGTTCTTTCAGATGTCTCCGGCGGCCTTTGTTCTAAACAAGTAAACAAACAAACAATCAGCCGTCACGACACTAGGCCATTAGCGGCGGAAAGCGAAGAGAAACTACGTTCCCAAGTGTGGAACAACTGGATTGTTTTTGAGAAAGGTTATTTTCTCTATTTTTTTCTCTCTTAAATCTCTAGTGGGCGGTAAGGGAAAACGAAGGAGGAGAGGTTTTGAGCGAGAGTGAGCTAGCGAGCGAGCGAGTGAGTGGGAGGGAGGAGCAGAAAGGGCTCTCAATAGAAGGGGGTTGATGGACTCTGACCCTCTTTCCACGTACCTCTTCTTCCATTAGAGAGAATGAGAGAGAGAGAGATATGAGAAAGATGCTATTGAGACGCTCACCTCGACACCATAAAAACAAGGCCATTTCGCGGCGTTACACTCCCTCACAATGAGGCGATCTCTCTCTTAACCCTCCCCCCCCCCCCCCCACTCCATTCCATCAATCTCCGGATAATTGATAGAGTTAAAAAAAAATTATTGCAAGAGACAGCCATCGACTCAAAGGGGATAATAAAGATAGGTATTGTTCGTAAACGATGATTCCAAATTTGGGTCAGATTTACCGTCGTTAACGGTGCTCATGCGGCATAGGTCACGATAATCGGTCGCAATATTGCCACGGAATTGTTAAAACAGCCATTCAGCATTTAAATGGCTTTGTAAATTATGCAGAATCATATGAATTGTTAAGCCCACTCAATTCGCCTTCTGATTGCTCACACCGATCAATCAATAAAAAGTTGCAGGATATTTACATGCGTTTAAATAATAATTTTCATTTTGCCTCGAATGTCGTTATTAAAAATCTCGAGATGTAACTTTGACCTTTTTTTGTAAAATAAATTGCAAAAGCATCGCATTTTATTATCAGTTATTTTCCATAGTAGTCATTGCATTTTCTAATGTGACCATCCGAATTAGAAAACCGGAAAAATAAACATATTATTCGATTGTTGATATTAAATATGAATCGATTCTCGTTATTAAATATTAGAGGGATATTTTCAGTCAATCCAAAGCGCTGGTGAGGTGCTTAGGATAATCCTTAAGTATATGTTATTCACCAAAGCGACGCGTGACATACAAAAACAGTCCCGAATATAATCACGATATTGAGATACCAAGGCCGTCGTATACTTTTTCACTTGAAAATATTCTAAATTTATAGGCTGTGTTGCGATTTTTTTTAAAGGAAAGAGGACGCACGGAGGAAGAATAAAAAAAAACATCCGGACATTATAATGCGCAATTTTGAAAAGGGGTGTGTGTGTGTGTGTAGCCTCACGCCGAAATCGTGGTGCAACACCCGAAAGAATATGTGAGCTGGGTGGATTTCGGTCACCGATTGATGGCCAGGGTCCGTTCGCTATGATATATCAGCATAATACCTCTCCATAAACACAGGAAAAGGGCTTCCTGCAGATGGTCCACCCTTTGTTTCATTAACCCAACGTCCACTCAACACTCATAACCCGGAAACGATGGACCGAGACTCCATTTATTCTTTTGAACTTTTGACGAGTTTCGAAAAGGTTTAAGAACGAGTTTCGTAACCTGATCGGAATTCTATGGACGGCCTGCCGTTTTCGACGCTTTCGTGTCGATGATTCATTTGTTATGTGCGTTATTATAATTTAAGTCGCGGTGCCAAACTTTCTCTCGAGGCGAAGCACGTCCATACCTACTTGTGTCCATCTCACGGCTTTGATGCGTCTTCCTCATGACAATGCCCACGATTTTTTTTGAGATCTATATATGTCACGAGGGAAAGAAATAAGAATTGAGAGAGAGCGGGAGAGTGGTAGAAAGGTGTGGGAAAGAGAGGGTTTGGGAGAGAGAGAGAGAGGGAGGAGCAGAGGCGTAACTATGGCAAGGCCTTGTGGCCTCGGTCCCCGGGGGAGGGGGGAGGGGGGGCTCAAGAAGGCAAAAAAATTATTGTAATATCATTGTAATATGAAATAAATCGAAAATGTTATATTTTTCTATTTCTAAAATATAAATTTCAACCATGTGTATAAATATTTAATTCTGTTATGGGGCCTCATTTTAGTTATTTGCCTTGGGGCCCCAAAACTGAAGTTACGCCTCCGGGGAGGAGGTTATAGATATGAGAGGAGGAGAGGTTATAGAGGTGAGAGTGTCATTCAGAGGAGGGGAAAGAGCAATAAAAAGAGGCTGACGCCAGGTGATTTTTCCATTCCGGCGAATGCTTTCCCTATCTGCTTAGGGAGATAATAAAAGGAGGCCAAAGGTTGTCACGTCATTCGCTCGGAGGCTGGTTGGAGATCTAAAGAGCGGATATAATACGCAGCGAACCTAAAGGGAATGGCTTTTCAAATGCGACGATGATTTTCTACGCGTACAATGAAACTATCGGGGAGAAAAATCAGTGTCATACGAGGGCGAATATGCGTGATGGATAGGTATTTATGTCAATCAAAACGGGTACGCGACGTTACTGAGGGCCGCTGTAGCTCGATATTATATATATACATAATACGTATATTTGTGTCTGTGTATGACCTAAATTTTTTACACCAAGTAATGTTATAGCGACACTTAAATTTAACGCGCTTGAATAGCTAAATAAAAGATATTATTCTTACATTGGTCCGAATTAACACGAAAGCTTCAACGGCGGACTATTTTTCATTTTTCGATTTGTCTCATCGGAGAAAGTTAGTCTACGAATTCTTTCTATCAAATATTCATAAGGGATTCGTGAGAGAGAAATAGGCGATTCAAAGTTAATATGACCGTATCTTTGAATAGGACACAATTTATCTTTTTTTCACACAGAAAGTTATTATTAGCGAGCTTTTTAATTTCTTCATATTTTTTATTTTTGTTCCGCAATTATTCCGTGAAATTCCGAGATATATGTACGAGTTTGTTTTATGCTTAGCCATTTACCGCTTATTGCATTGGAGAATGACGATGATATAAAATCTTAAGTATTTCTAGAAGGGCTATAGATCTGAAATTAGGCATAATTACCCGGTTAGAGACAACGAAAAAACCTGAAAATTGAAAAAAGTTTCGTTACTAGTTTTTTTTTGGCAAAATTTTCATTCATACCATAAGAAAAGCATAGTCGTTGCAGGACTTTCTAAAATTGCATTTTTAGATCAGTTTCAATTGAAATACAATCTCGGAACATGATCAGTTCTATAGATGAAAGGTTGAGCTTTATTTTTTTAAAGACTAAATTCAAATTAGTCTAACCGAAAAACGGAATTTTATCTCATTGAAAAATTCCTCTTTTTCACCACCGAAGCAAAAAAAAAAAAAACAATCATAAACGGCATTTTGTAGCAGCAACGCGCATCCGCGACATTTATTTGACACGTGTTTTTCCCCGACCGAATCGACCATCCTTTGATAGAATTACTTTTTTGCAGACATAACCTCGCTGTAATTCACACGCATCGCTTCTACTCTCGCGGAACAGGGTTTGAGGACACGTGAGGAACGAGAGAGAGATTACGACACATGTCCAGCGAAGGGCAAATAAGACAAACCCCTTTTGTGGCGCTGCCGTACGGGTATTGTTGCCGCTTCCGCTCAATGAGATGAAATTGTTGTCACGGAGCGTGGCGCTTCGGATATGATGCGGAGCCTCGCTTTCTCGTACGCGGTGGGAGGGGTAGTCATGGTGAGGAGATGGAGAGGGAGTGGGGGTGGAGAGGAATGAGAAGGGAGAGAGGGATGTTAGGAGGAATATATGTACAGTGGCGAATCGAGGTGTTGGGGGGGGGGGGGGGGGGGGAGGGGAAGGAAGGGATGGATTGTAGGAGAGGGCGAGATGTGATTCCCCGAAAATATATTCGATATTGTGAAAATACCCCGTTAATCGTATAAATCAATGTCGCTCAAACTACGACCCTCGGGCCAAATCCGGCCCGCCATGAGTTAAACAATTAAAAGGACACAGTTTTACGTAAAAGTAAAATAGACACGTTATAAAGAGCAATATAATTTGTCATTACCTCTCAACTCCCATAATAAATAAATACGTCTAAAATAAATCCGGCAATTTCGACTCACAACTAAATCATTAATTTCCTTAAGTCATTCTTAAGTTCCATTTTCGACTGGGTGTGGCCCACGAAGGGAGCGGAATTGAGCTACATATGTGGTCCGCGATGAGTGCAGTAATGGGTTATGTGGCCCTCGGGCTGAAAAGTTTGTGCACCACTGATATAAATGAAAGCAGTAATAAAGCCAGACACGCATAATATGATAAATAACAGCTCGCTTTCGCGGCATTGATATTTCACAAAGCATTCTTGAACTCTGTAAAATCATCTTTATTACTTATTACTATCTGCCATAAAATTCGCAAGTGGCACTGACAGTGAGTTGGAGATGATAATTATGTAAGGGTTGCATTGGGTTTATAATGGCATTTCATTTCTTTAGCCATATAGTGGATATATACTGTGAAATTGCCCAATATTAAACCTTAATTAATTTTTAGGCTTAAATTAATGAGAATATCTATACAGCAGCTAAGTGGTTTGTGTTATCGATCCATATGATTACTGACGGTTGAGCCTGCTCTAATTGTGCACATTTAGAAATTATGGGGCAGAAAATAATGTCACTTACAGTCTATTGGAAACTAATATGAAATCATGCTTTTCTAATTAGCGACCCTTTATTTAATTAACCTCCTCAGCATTCATTTACCAGAGAAGAGTTGAAAGTAGCTCTCCGTACTGATCTCCTTCTCCTTCAAATAAATGTCCGTACCTGCACGCTCTCATTTCTCTGTCATGAAGTTTAGAGTTCCGTTAGTTGACAAACCTGCAATTTGCGATTTTTAATGACGCATGTGTTAAACACTTGCTGAACAGGCAAAAGTAGAATTTCGGGTTAAAAATAACCCGAGTATATTTAAAAAATTCTCGTAATAAATAGATTCAAAGTTAAGCGAGTTTTGTAAATGTAAGTGACGTAGAGTCAAATAATTGTATGAACGATACATTCATTGGAACAATGAAGTAGTCGTGATCGACGGAAAATTTACCGTACCATCCCAAGAAGCGAGAAATTATCTATCTAGATAATTGCAAATTTATCGGAATACATTTTCCTTGTTATAGCAAAAGTGACGTCTAAATCCAATATTATTCATAAATCAATTATAATCCCGGCTTTGGCGTGCCTAGCTCCCAATGTTATGGTCGCGGGTTCGAATCCTGCCGAGGGCACGGTCGCATGTTATTGTTATTACGCTCATCGTAAAAGGCCGTATAGTGCTGTTTCTGAGCTTGTGAAAAATAAATAAAATAAATAAATCCCTCATTAGGGAATTGTTGTTGGCCTAGACTACCATGTCGATTAATAATTAGTAATTTGTGTTTGAAGTCGATTTTTGCATAAATAAACCATCAAACATTTATTGCGCATTTAAAATCTTAAATGGCAATTATGTTAATTTAAAAATCATATTTTCTGGTAATGTGAATAAATAATATACGTTATCCCCTCAATTTATAATTTTCAATCGGTTGTGAAAATGCAATCAGCTCAACTTATATACATATTTGAAACGGAAGGTTTTATCATTGTTTAAACCGATGAAATTATTATTATTTAAACCAATTGGGGGGACCTTGTGACTTCAAACGACTCCAGCGCTAGAAGGCTTCTCAGTCTAAATCACAAAGCAAGGGAGGAGAGAAACCCGGTGCCGGTATTAGCCTACTCTTAACGAGAAACACCAAGGGGACCAACGGCTTTACGTCCCTTCCGAAGGACGGGGCGCTGATTTGCGTGTTCTCCACATAACCACGCAAATGGGGAGCCGCAACCCGGTTCGCACCGAGTTTGCTAAGCGTAGCAGGCCAGTGCCCGCACCACTACGCCACGACTCCCCGAACTATTATTTAAACTTAATCAAACGAAGTTGTTTTTCATTTTTATCCATCCTTACATATCGTGGAAGGGAAAACTATTCTGCTTCTACGCGTCTATGCTTAAGCCGTTACCATTCGTATAATCCATAATTCATTGTTTAGATCGCGGTTTTTTTTTTTTTTTTTGACTCACAGTAGGTTTTTTACCTCTTTCCAGGCGTACCACAAACCGCGCTCCACTGCCGTGCAGGTTGCTCGCATAGCGGGAGTCACCCTGGTGGCCGCCAGCGCAATCCTCGGTGCCTTCCTCCTTGCAGCCGCCTGGATCAACACCAGGTACTCTTGCAACCAGCATATCATCGTCCCGATGCCGGACTCCATCGCACAGGTGAGCCTGAAATGAAATTTTTGTGAGTAGCGGCCGAATTAATTCAGCGGATCTCGTTTATAACTAACCCCTGTATAGAGAGAGCTTTAATGTCGAACGTTAAAGGGAACGAGCATTCAATGCGAGATTTCGCCGAGTTACGATTCTCACAGTTTTAAAGAGCAAATGAATAATTGAAGCCTCTCGATTAAAATACCGATTTCGAAGCGAAATCGTGACATTAAGCTATCAGCGGATGCTTTTAAATATTTACGTAATATTTTTTAATTTTAATAATATTTTTTTCGAGTATAAGAGGTTAATTTGCAAATAAAGGACGTTTCCGGTTCTTCCACCTAAAAAAAAAACTATTCGTTCCCTTACGTTTCCCGAGTTATATCGGTTCTTTTACCGTAAAATTTCTGGCACTATTTCACCGTCGGAAAATATTTTATAGCATTAACTGCCGAAAAAGATATGTACGATATTAAGTTTTATACAAAATGCTACTGGCCCGAAAGCGCAAATACAAAAATGTCCCCCACATTGTCCTTTCCTGAAACTGAATTCTCATTGGAAATGTTATAACCCGCTATCTTGTGAACTCTTATAAATATGTACAGGCTGTTTGCGTTAATTTTCCCAGCGTATGGTGTTAAACTGTATGATTTAACTAGCAAATTGGATTGACTCGCCAAAATGAGCCACCAACATCAATAAAATGCCATCAGCACCGTTAAACGAAAATGAAACCCTTTTCCGTTATACAGATGGATCGAACCGGATGTGCCGTAAGGTAAGCGAAGAGAACATCTTAGAAAAACATAACCTCAAGTGAGAGAGAGGGAATTAACTTCGAAACCCACCTAATTCGACGAAATCGTCCTCTTTTTTTTTTTTGACGAGTAAGAGGAGTCGGGTTGGTGCGGGGGCGAAGAGGGAGCGTGGGAGAGATATAGTCACGAAGGAGATCACAGGATCGGTTGGAAAGTGAGAGAGAAAGAGATTGTGAGGTGGTGGGAGGATGGAGAGAGAGAGAGAGAGAGGCGGAGGAGTAGGTTGCCTAGGACCCAGGTAACCATCGGGAGAGATGTGCGGTCGGAGATTGGTAATCCCCTCTCCCTCCTCCTTTCTCTTCCTAACCTCTTCCAGCACACCGCACGGCGTGTACTCCGTGTGTGGGAGGAAAGTGGGCCATTGGAACGGAGGGACCGCGAGAGAGAAAGAGAGGGCTAGAGCGGAGGTGGTGACTGTGGTCCTCCCCCACCTCTCCTCTCTCCCCCGCGGCGTGTTAAAGAGGGACCGAGGGAATTCCGAGGACCGTAAAAGCGAGCAAAGTACCGAGAGAGAGAGAGGCGATGCAAAGCTCTGCTTCCATCTTTAACTAACGTTTTCGTTAACTTTCTATCTTTCATTGTTTTTCTCCCTTCTGCAGGGTGTTTCAAAAAGTAACTCTGCACTAAACCTATTGCCGTAGGACAGTGGTCTTCAAACTTCATGGGGACGCGGAACCCTTTCGTCCAAATTTTTTTTCCCGGGAACTCTAACACCGAGAAAACGCGCCAGAGATGGTATTAGGAAGTGAAATCGAAAGAAAAGTCAAATTTATAACAAAATAAAAATCGAATTTATTCATAACGCAGAATAAGGAAAGAAGTTTAAACTAAAAAAAACGTTAAAAACAAAGACTTTTAAATTCGTTATACGCTGAAATTATTACAAGCATTCAATGGCTAGGATGTGCCTGCTTTTGTTTGCAAATGTGCTCAAAATTTAGAACAACTGTTTATTAACACAACCAGACGTGTGCAACCGTCACTAACTGGTATAATTGTTTTTCTATTGAATCTTCCAATATCAGCCGGAGACAGTATGTAGCCAAAAGTTATGTGATTTTTCCCCATTACTCATACCGTGTCCCTTTTCGGCGGTCCCGGGCGACCGACCGGCTCGCCCGCCCATTTAAATAAAACATTTTTTATGTGAAAGCCCTACGGAACTCCTGCGATAAGTCCGCGGAACCCCAGGGTTTGAAGACCACTGCTATAGGAGAACGGATCGCAATCTCAGCAAATGGTTTGAATTTGATGTTTAGCTCTTCGTGGATTTTACGGTGGATTGTTTTATTGCCTGCGTATTCATTGCATTGGATCACAAAAAATAGACATTTTTCTGCATGAGAATTATCTTTAAAATACCTTTTATTTTATTTATTTATCCACCTTTCTCTCTTTCCACTTCGAATGTTAAACCTTCATTTTCTTCCATCCTCGCACAAAATTCCTCGCATCCCTTTCATTCTCCTTTCCTACATCTAAATTCTTTATTGCTCTATTCAAACGGTTATGCACGTACTCCCAGGGGTAAATCGAGAGTTTTCAATGGACACGAGAAATTATTAAGGATAATAATTTCCTCCTCCCGACTCTGTATCAGCGCATGATTTCGGAGATTATGAAGTTACGAGTGCGAATAAAATCATAAAAACATATTCAGCCGACAAATTATTGTTGGATTAAAAATTTATCTTTAATATTTTCGCGTAAAAAATATTCCAAGGGATACGTGGTAATTAGCAAAGATATACCTCAACTAGAAATTTTGAGAACCACTGCCTTACATTATCCGATTTAGTATATTCCTACAGTTCCGCTGGCTCCTATCTTCTTAAAGTTAGAAGTCTCCTTTCCGATTATTCTTTCTTCCGCACTCACCCCTTCTCTCGTCTTTAATAATAGCTTCCTCACGCTCAGTGTATTTGCCACAGCGCCTTGTTACAGGAAATTATCTTTAAAAAAAGCCGCATTCATTTTAAGAAATTAAATTTTTTTAACGTCTGTCCACAAAACTTAAGTGTTAGTTGAGTTTGAGATTAACGAAGTGGCCTTTTAAAACCAAACGCTGAAATCTGACATATACCGATGATAATCATTTTCCACGTATTTCCGCACACAATTAGCTTAAAATATTTAACGACAGTTTGCTTGTCACATAAATCTACTTTACTTCAGCTAACTTGATAATTACGTTTAATAAATGCCAATGAGTCACGACTTTGGAGATGGTCGTTGTAATTAAGCATTTCATTCTGCAAGATTTTTTAGCTCACTCGGAAAGATTTTAAATAATCTTATCGAAGAAAACAACGTAGGCAAGTTTGACTACTTTACCGTGATGTACTGTGATGCTCACGTGAAATTTTTTGCATAGATACCCACGAACGTGCGAGGGGAAATTGAGTTAAAATACGGTATAAAAAAACGAAATCTTTCGGGATCATATATCCCACGACCTCCATAATGCTCAGTTTTCCTATTTTCTCCGGAGAGATCCGAAATAAGGCAAATATAGCCCGTCGTGCGTCAAATAGTATGCATTAGCAGCTTTCTCGCGTGATATGCCATCCATAAAAAGAGAAAGGCGTCGCAGATGAGTTATGAGACATTAAATGAGTAATTTTATATCGTAATGGCGAACACAAACTTAATTTCGCGGATCTTCACCTAGTTTTTTTTACAGATTTCTTTTTTTTTTACAGAATCTCCGAGGTGTAGAGTAGCGCGTTGGTAGTGGAAGGAGGGTAAAATAGGCGGAAGGATTCGCGGGAAACGTTTACGGCTTTCGCGCGTGGGAGGTGTTCGGAGGTGCCAAAGTGGAAAGTTGAAGGGGCTGAGAAACCATTTCGAATGCGAATAGCGCGAAATTTCTGTTTTCACTTTAAACACCGACCTTATTTTTTTTTAACAAAACGCTTTTAACAAGCCACGCGTGAGTATCGATCGAACGGCTCTTACCGATTTGTTAGGAAAGTGACGCTTTGTAGGACGGGAGGGGGTCAAAGCGAACCTCCCTGTATTCATTTCCCTGTACCTCCGATCCCCTCTCACTTCCTATTCCCTTTTGATTATTAACCGGATTGTCTTATAAAACTCGTTCTGTCCAAAAACTTCATTTTCCCTGCTAGAGAATAGGGGAACACTTTTGCCTCGACGAGGAATCAAAGCCGGACCTTCCACTTAAAGGGCGGCTAATCTACCACTGAGCTATGTGTAGCGGCAGATTATTTAGAAGAAGTCGCGATGTAATAATACGGGACGCACTTTGTCACAAAGTCCGTCCCGTATTGATTTCACTGTACACACACACATATATATATATATATATATATATATATATATATATATATATATATATATATACACATACAATAGGGGAACACTTTTGCCTCGACGAGGAATCAAAGCCGGACCTTCCACTTAACGGGCGGCTAATCTACCACTGAGCTATGTATAGGGGCAGATTATTTAGAAGTAGTCACGATGTAATAATACGGGACGCACTTTGTCACAGAGTCCGTCCCGTATTGATTTCACTCAGGATAAGGGACATTTGAGGAAAATTGACCGAAAAACGTCCCGTAACCGGAGACCGGAGATGAACTGCGAAAATCGGAGTCGCCGGACGAAAACCGGAGAGGTGGCAGCCCTAGGAATATCGCGCGAATAAAACCTAAGAGAGGAGACATGTTCGCAGATCTGACGTGACTTGACAACGGTTTGCCAATCTCTCACCCATTCGGAGACATTTTGGTGAAGGGATTGTATTCTCAAGGCCCACGCCAGTAAATAATGTTTCCTTTTTAAAATTCTGTTTCAGTAAGGTTCTTGGCAATCTCGACAACCCACAAATAATAACAGAAGTAATTTTTTGTCTCCACCACTGTCTTTTTATCCTTCACTCTCCCCAGTTATTTTTTGTTTGCCTTCTCTAGAAAGAAGGAAGCAGAGCACGTTGTGGAAGCCAATGATCCGAATAAATTCGAGACAAGGAAAATGTTAGCCTTATTCCGTCGTATATATTACCACTCAAGAGAATCAAAATAGAACTAGCGGGATTTCTTTACCAGAGCTTCTTAATTGCGTTCGTTCCATGTACCTGCTTCGGGGGGCAAATCAGCTCCAACCATCGGGCATTTGCGGTACACTTTCATTCTGAAATCGAACGTTGAATCGACATTCAAGGCTATTTTGTTAATCACTAAGCTGTAATTGGCATATTGATTTACGACGATTGTTTATCATAAGTAAATAAATGACAGATGAAACTAATAAATTAAATAAAGCGGTTAAGATAGAATAAAATGCAAAAATTATAGGAGCAAATGAATAAACATTCTTTGCTCCGAAGAATAAACCATCCGAACATTAATTTCATCCTTCGTACCATTGTTATTGTGAGAAATTGAATAGCTGGAGCAGGTAAATTTATCTCCTTTACAATGCGAATTATTCGAATCCCCTACATTTTTCCGTACCTATTTTATTGTCCACGGTTTGACGTGTTAATACGTCTTTTGAAAGTGATGGGAAAACGGAAAGCTCGTTTCAACTTAAATGAACGTGACCCGAGGTTTTAGCGTACGTCGAATATTTTTGTCGCCTCCGTTGGGTCGAGAGTTTGTTTCCGCTACGTACATACGTCCGAAACGGCGCTTTGTTCTTTTCGTTCGTCCCCTTTTTATCTCGAAAGCGTGAAGTTTGTCGCAAAGGGAGCGAGGTCGAGGACATCGAACGAGGTAAGACTAACCGCTCCATAAAATCATCCTACCGAGTCATACACTCTTTCCCTTTGGAAAGACTAGAGTAACGACTCCGAAATCATAAACTTCGTGACGAAAAAAAGGGAAAATCCTCACGACCTCGAACCAATTCCGTGCGCCATATGACAATGAATTTGGCCTGCGTTCCGTGGGAAGTGACTTTAGAGACCCCGTCGCCGTTTTTCTCGACAGATGACGACATAATCTCTCTGTAACCCTTTTTTAAAGTCCTATAACTTATAAAAATAGCACATTAACCTCGATTTAATGCTAAGGAACCGATGCTGCTCAGAAAGCCCATTGATTTCAATTATCCTCTAATCCTACATTGGTCCAGAAGCAATCAGGACCCATTAAGGGGAATATTTTTTGTTGTCTCGAGACGTTTTTAATTATATCCAAAATTATATCCAAAATCCGTATAAGTATTTATATAACGCATACAAGTTTCATTTCCACTAGCGTAAATCACCAGAAAATACTACCCATATCAACATGCGTTTATTTACATCAACGAGAAATGACAATTTTTCAACACCAAGGACCTAATTCCCAATTATATAACCGTCTAATCACGCAGAAATATATAGATGCTTTAGTTTGGGAAACAAAGGGTTAAAATTCCCTTCTAATTAAAAAAAATCGAGAGGTCTCCTTCGCTGGGATTTTTCGATGACCTCGACCCCTCACAGAAACGTGCGATGACTTGTGGCTTGGGATGGAAAGGTGAGGAGAGAATACTGCAACGGCAACGGAATTGTCTCCATAACAATCTCTTCCGATGACTAAACGCGGCGTTTCATCCTCCACGAACGAGCAGCAGAAGACCTTACTGGGTCGACGAGGCTCGATCGGTTGGTTTGAGAGGGAGAAGGAAGACGAGGAGGGGGGCGAGGAATGAGGTGGACGAAACGGTTCAGTTCCCTATATCCGTCGTGCAGAACGTACCTCGTCGGTGCTGCATCATCTGGTTACCTCCTCAGGCTGGCTCGTACGGATGTTATTTAGCGACGCGGAAAGTCAGAGCACAAAGAATCACAAATTTATAAAGGCAGCAAATGTTTTTAACTAGGTCTAGCTCAAAACAGCGCACTTTTCGAGCTGGGTGAACAAAGTCTGTGGACTTTTATGTACTTCAACCTCAGGATATAATTCTATTGGACGAACCTTCACCTTTACACGACTAATATAAAAGAATATGAATAAAACCAAAAGAAATCAACCCAGCCCAGTCTTTCTGATTCATTTCAGCACGATGACTGTCACATTTCAGATTAAATACTCTGAAGAAACAAGCCATCACTCGTTAGTACCCTTTTAGTTTAAGGAATATGAAATGATCTGAGGCGTCTCAAAAAGTACGGTGTTTTAGGCTGAGGTGATTCTAATGTCTGATAGAGATTGTATGCTGTTTTGACCAACCACGGCCATGTTATGGTAAAGAAAACTTTTGTGGGAGACCCACAGTTCTGCAGATAAGTCTTCGCAAAACGTTTTGCATTTGCATGGGATTAAAAAATAATTCCGCGGCACACTAACCTTGAAATAAGTTTTTCATATTTTTAAATACGATTATCTTAAGACACAGCCATATATTAGTACTAAACCATAATCAATTTATTGGAGGAAAAATTATTGCCCTAATTACTTATCAGCACATCCATATCGCTGTTTTACCAAAGTTTTTTTTTCGCGGCACTTCTAAAAAATCAGTTTGAGAACCACTGGATTGGTCTATTAAGGAGGAGTTCCACAAGTTGGCCAACCTCTGGTTCCCTCTAGTCAAACTACGGGTTTGTTTTTATCGGATTCATATTTTCAAACCGCGATCATTTCAATATCGTGGTAAATCGAAGGCTTCCGCGGAGTCGATTCGTGTTCCATGGACCAAAAAGAGTTTTTGAAACGCTGTGCTAGATAATACTCGTCCGTGCTGAAATTTCCGAGCGTATAAATCGGCCTCTGTGCTAGAGAGCGAGTCGAAATGATCGTTATGTGTCACCGGTCTTTTTATTTTCGTAGGCGATAAGTCATGATAACGGTGCTTATGTTTGAGTATCGGGCAGTACGCTATTATGTCCAATGTCATTCGCCTTTTGGCGGCTTATGCAGGTCATCAAAATAATACGAACGTACGGGAGGCTGTCAATTGTGTTTAATACTTTGATTAATTAAACGGATCTTATTTTATAAATCTCTGAATAATTCCTTTATAACATAGTAAAGCATCGCTCCTTAGGAATCATTCGACATTTGGCGCAGATGTTAAAAAACTGCATTACATATCCCAAACCCACGTAAAATCTTCTAAAAAATAATTTACGAATTAATTTCCGATAAATTGGTTTTCTCGATTGCTGTTTAAAATCGTGGACTTGGACTTATTGTAGCCGCAGTCGTAATCGGTGGCAAATTTATTTCACTCATTGCCGCCGCTAAAACTCGAGAAATGTTATGTATAATTCGCTGCAGAATCACTCCCTTCGAGTCAATGCTCCGCTGCCTCAAAGCTGAGCGCGCATGTTTAGCAATACATATGTAGCTGCTAAGCAAAACGCTCTTCTATACGCACTTTTATATGAAAGACGTACCATCGATAACAGGCGAATTACCTGCGCGTGCCCAGTTAAATTAATGATTCGGTACTATAGTAATTAAGATAACTGTCGTAATTGAAAATTTCTAGAAATGAATGCTGCATCGTGTAGCACTCCAAGGTTATCCAGGACAGTTATCGCAGAGTGAATGAATTTAAAAACAAATTACGACTTCGTTCCCAGCCGCCGTCTGTATCCTTGAACCCAGACATAGTAGGTGACATCACTAATGGCACCGTCTAAATCACTCAATTTAATTGCTTTTTATAATTAAATTTAATAACTTATATCGCTCGCCAGTCAATTGATAAATTTTCCGGAATGCTTTATTATCGATTCGGACGTGACTCTTTGTGCTTTGAATACGTGCAGTTGTCCGGTCACGCGTTTATTTGTGCAACTTTGAATCGAAAATCTTTACACGTTGTATTGCATCCAAAATAAATACCGCTTGCATATTTAACGCAGTCTCATTAGGATTTTTTCTCTCCGTGAGGGTCTTAACGCGCATAACTTGGCATATGCAGGGATGACTCGTTGTTTAGGGTCGCGGGCGAAGCGGAAGACGCTGATTTCTCCGCAAACAGAACTTCTCTCTCGCGCTTAATCACGACTCACGCGACTGGGAATTCCGTGGACACTTTCCGTCCTTTCCAAGAATTAAGATAAGTGGTTTCTTTAAAAACAAACAATCTATTTTTGTATTTCTGCCAGTGATCTTCTCTACCCGTCGTCGGGCGCCGTGCATAATCTACTATCAAAGGAATAAAATCCTTATTTGATTTAATATTTTTGCATCAAATTTTCTCCAACCGTACTAGGACTTTTTTACATTAATTAAGAATTTTGCGATGTGTAGTCTTTCGTTTGCGAGGAAGTAAAGTAATATTTACAGAGGATACCTCGAATTTGTTGAACCACTTAAAAAAATTACGATATCATAAAAATAATTTCATTGACGTATTCTGAATGTTATTAAATTTGGCTTAATTGTTTTTACAGTTACGAATAAAAGCAAAATTTTAATCGATACTGACTATCGTTTGAATTATCCTTGTAACGATTAACGAAAATAAACTCATTTTTGTACTTAAATCCTAATAATAGTTTCCGGGTATGATTATTGGGCAAAACAGTAAATATTTCGTTTTGAATTATTTTCCGAGCTCTATGCACTTCAATCTCGCGCAAAGCTAGTCCAACAGCCACGTACGTAGTCTCCGCATCCTCTCGAACAGGAGAATTAAGATACGAGAGAGACTAAAAAGGAAAGGTCCTGTGCCTAGATGCGAGGAGCGTCTGCGACCTCGTAATGAACAATAGGGCGTCCCCATTTCAACCGCTGAAGACACGTTTCTCCCGGCATAGCCATCGTGGAAAAGGAGAGAAGATCACGAAAGATCGAATTATTTCGTGAGATCTCTCCCTTCGCCTCTCTCTCTCTCTACACACAGGCGCGCCGCGAAGATTAATGCCGGACCAATGGAGCTATGAATTTCCGCAATCATTAATTAGCGTCCGTTGATGGCAGCACCAACACGCATTTTCAACGAGATGCAAGAACATGGGAAAGCATCACGTGACGTGAAATGAATAATACTAAAACGCAACATTTCTGCATTTGTTTAACGCAGTTGGCTGTATAAGGCGACACTTTATGTCCCCCCGTATTAATATCATACTATAATCTTTCAAATAATATTTTTATTGATATAATTTATAGTTATTTTATATTTTAGTAGATGTTTTCCGCGTTCTTTCGTGTTGCTGTACAGCTCGATTTACGATTTTAAAGAATTACTCGAACCTCTTCAGCCTTTTCTAGTGTTGTACGAACCGGGAATCAAACCTAAACACACCCATCACAAACTCCCACGTTACCTCTGCGCTATAATTTTCCTTTAACACCGCAAACCCCGAAGCGCAAATTCGCAACGGAGAAAACGAAAAATTCCCCGCAGACTTAAACGACCAGATGATTCAGATAAGAATCATTATTTCCGAAGCACGGGAAGGGATGAAATTAAAACTCTCGGATTTAAAACGCGGGAGCGTGGTACGTGGAACGGTTGGAAGAGCTCGCACGATTGCTCGTGCGTTGTTGTTACGGGTAGAAGGGGGGAGAGGTTGGTGGTGATGCAGAGAGAGAGAGAGAGGAAGGAAGGCTGAGAGGTGTCGAGAGAGAGAGGAAGGCTGAGAGAGGTGTCGAGAGAGAGAGAGAGAAAGAAAGAGAGAGGCCATCGAGAGAGAGTGGCAGGGATGGTAGTGTGCAGAGAAAGAAAAGGATGGAGAGAGGTCTCGTTTGTTGGCGGGGTGGCTGGAATGAGTCGAGGGGGTTATTCTCTTGTGGGGGAGGGGGGAGGAAAAGGGGGAGGGGAACAAAAGGGCGAGAAGGATGGTGGGGAGGGCACCTACCGTTGAGTTCACTGACATTTTCCCCGTGGAGCGCTTTAAAGGATGGAGAGAAAGAGAGAGGGGAGTTGCTCTCCATCTCTCTTTCTCTCCATCTAGAAGGGATCCGTTCTCTCCATCCAACCCTTCCTCTCACTTACCGAACGCATGCGAGCGTTGAACTCTCCGGGATCATTCGGAGCCGAGAGAGAGAGAGAGAGGGGAAAAAAGGAAGAAACGAAATGAAGGAAAATCTTCCCACGACCTCATCATCTCGAAGTGTGCCATCTCGCGTTCCGTGAGATATCGCCGATCGCTCATCTTCTCTCTCTCGTGCCATCCCATTCTATCTCACGCCATGCTACACTTCTCTTTCTCCAAGTCTCTTGGTCCCCTTCTCTCCTTCGTTTCTCGGCGATATCCCCACCTTACCTCGAAAGGGGGAGAGGCTTTGCTTGGCCGTCCGTCGAGGGAAAGTGTTCCCGGCATTTTCATGCATATTTTTTTTATGAAGCATTCCTTTTCCCCTCGTTCTATTCCAACCTCCCCTCGGCAGTTTCTTCTCCTTATAAGTCGGCGGAATCGCCGACATGGTTACTCCGGCACGGCTTCTGTATCCCTCTTTTATTTATGTGTGCTCTCCTCTGTGTCACGGGAGCGTTCTTTGAACTCTGGAAGGCAGTCAGCTCGAAAGGGAATCCATTTTCAGACTCGACGGATGCTCCAAGACGCGCGACACATTCGCCGACTTTCGCATAATCCGAAGTTTAGAAAGCGTGTAGGTCAGAGATATCATTTCCGTGGTCGGAGTGTGTGAAGTTAAGGGTGAAGATCCTTTGTGAGTTTTACTCTCAATTTCATCTTGGTGTGTTATTGTATAATAATTCCCTGATGAAATCCATACTTTTTCCGTGATATCTCCGAGGAATTACCTCTGGTCCGATGATTACTTACGCCAGCGCCTCCAGGTTCACGGTGTTGAGCTGAATCTTGATTCGTTATTTTAGTGTGGCAACGATTTGTTAGATTTAAGATAAGAATAAATTATACTCGGTGCGTTTATCGTTTCTGACTTCTAGGAAAAGAATATTTTTGTTCGAATATCACATTATGTTAAAAATTTCTCGTTCCGCCATTTGTAAAAGACGAAGTTCCACGCAGTTGAACCTGCTGCGAGTTATTGCTTTATTTTCTTTAATTCTCCACGGTAACTTCATTTTGTACAATTATAATTCTTTGAATGCGACGGAGAAGGCTTTGGATCGAGGGAAGGCGGCATTCTTTATCCAAATAGAAAGGCTGGGAGGAAAGAGATTGATTTGTCTTTCTTCGAAACTATTTGTTTCTATGGCCGGAGTTACGTAGCATGTTACTTTGCCAAGAACCGGCGTCGAATAAATTTAAAATGACGGTATGAGGGTTGTGTTTCGTCTAGACTAGGTAGGTAGGTAAGCGAATTGGCAAGAAGAGTACAAACTCACCACAAGAAGAGACGAATTAGACGTGTATATGTAGATAACTATTTAAAAAATTGTCAGTTAATATTTAAGTACACTTTTGTAAGTAAACTTGAGCTTTCGGTAATTTTCGTCGCATACGAATTTACCGTCCCAGGTGCTTTATTTGGGAGAAAGTTGATTTAGAGAGCCGCACCTAAGTCACGAGCTCGGGTATCCGATCACGGATATACACCTGAATATTAAAGCAATTGTATAATGTCATCACATGAATTTTAAAATTTCCACTTGTCGAACATCACGTGGAACAATTTATTATTAGTAGTAAGTAATGGTACCACCTTTGATATTTAACTATTCCGTAAACGTAAACAGACCCGGCAACTGATGACTTGGACTAGGCGAAATCGAAAACTAAAACTTGGTACGGAGTATAGGTGAGTAGGCAATAAGACATTCCGACATTCCACTGATGAAGGCGTCTTTGTTTCTGAAATGCTCACCTGATTTATCCAACCATTATATAGCTAATACCTTGGTCACTAAGATGAAACAACCCTGTATCGGACTGCAATGACTTGGCATGTTATCGAAATTGGGCGTCGAATTACCGCTAAATATCCCGAATCGTTATCCGGTTACGTAAATCATTAATTATATCGTAATCGTCTACGGAGCTAAAGGAATTAAAATAAATTTAGATAAAACTGTAGTATTTGTAATTGAAATCGTTTGTGTGTGTGTGTATTTTCGAAAGTAGAAAGGGATGGTGTTGTGAAAAAAATCTTTTCGAGTGGAACGGCGATAAAAAAAAGATTCCCATCTGTTCGCTCACTAGACTTTTATATTTTTACAGGCTTTTACTTTCGAAGCGTTCCTCGGCGCTACGAAAGCTTAAAATCTCCGCGATTAACCTTATGGGGTCAAGCCGCGGGAGATTTTTTTGACCTCCCGCGATCCGTGGGATGTTCCGCGTTATGAAATTAAAAAAAGAAAATGCTTTAAAAATTCGAAAAGCGTGAAAACGCGCGTAGGCTGAACCATTTATTTTTTCTGGGAATACTTTCCTCAACTCTTTTCGATGGCGTGGATTCGCGCGAGCGGCTGCGGCTTCTCACTTCCGTCCATTGACGTCTCCAACGTCGCTTTTACTTGCACCGCCTATGGATTTCAACACCGGAAGAGAAATCTGCGGAGCCTTAATGATTGACGGCCTATAGTATTTCATCGTTGGGCGTATTTTGTACATCCTAGCGATCGTTTTTTGCGTTTCGTTTCATTAGCCACGGAATTAGAGAGTGCGATTGTTCGATTAGCGTCAGATGCCGCGGTACATTCACCGTATCGTTTCGGTGGATCGTATTTTACGCGCCCAACAATGCCCTTAATGTCGGATGCGAATTTGGAACACCGTCGCGGTTTTCATGAAACGGATGGCCTTTATAAATAATTACGGAACCGACGCTCCGGAGAAAGTTTTAAGCGCCGGTCGTTGGAAGAGAATAGCGCATTGAGAGCTGTTCTACACGGGAAAGCTGATTCGTGAATAAGCATTTAAGTGTCGAAGATTGGAAAAATAAAACTTACCTCCTATAGTAATAAACATAGGGGCTACGTTGCAGCCGAAATGAGCACCTGGTTTTCATAACCTGGTTGCGGGTATTTGAGATACTTATATACTCTTTTCTTTTTCAATTTCTGATACTTAAGTATTTATTGTTGAATTTGTTTTCAAACATAGGACGAGCTAGATGATAATTCTCACATAAAGGAGGAAGCTGGGTTCCCCTTTTAAAACAATTGTTGTTGATTATTGGATATTAAAGATACTAACTATAAATAGTGCTGGCAGGACCGCCAAGAACTGACTCGGGCCCTGGGGAAGGATTGCATATGGCCCCCCAGTCCCCTTTCAGGGGAAAGGGAGTCCACGTGATAGGAAAAACCATAAGCTAGCGAATAAAGAATTTATAAAAATTACACAACAAAATATAAGAGAGGTGCCTATAGGTTATCAGAAATGCAAATGATGCGTCACTGTAACAATTAATATGTCTGCATACTAACTATATACCTACATACTGAATTTCTGCATTTACGTTAGACACTGTAGATGTTGGCAAGATGGCAATAAATGGTAATCTCTATAAAACTTATGTTTCTCACTTATACCTTCTGTTAATTGACCAATTACTTTATTAATATTTTTAAATTTCATATCCTCTCTTCCGGGCCCCCATGGAATACTGACCCCGGTATCCTCAACTTCTCGGTGGGCCTGAGTACGGGATGCCATAGTTATGATTGAGGTTGAACTTCGTGCAATAAAATTTTTGAAAGAGTTACAAAACTTATGAAAAGTGTCAGATCTATCTCAATCAAATGAATTTTTATATGTGCCTTATGTAATATTATTCCTTTGCTTCTTCGTCATCTTACCTAAGTTACAGCGATAGTTAACCAAAAGTTTTGTGCTTCTATGGCTATATTGGTTTCGTATAAGGAAAAGTCAATCCAAGAAATTTTGCGCATTCGTCAGTATGGGATCAAATATCGTCAGTGAATCACCTGATGCGGCTACTTTGTAGTCGAAATGCGCTTTTGGTCCTCCCAACATTTTCGTGGCCATTGAACAATTTGATTTCGGACATAAAGCGAATTCGATAATTCTTTCTCGAATGTCTGGAGAGGAGAAATTAAATTCCCAATTGGCGTAGTAGGTATTTCAGTAAAATTTTATGTTTGTAAAAGTATTGCCCTGTCGGGAATAGCAGCATATAAACATAAAATAAAAGCAATCTCCATCTACGACACAAAATTCCTCGCGGTCGAATCGGAACTTTTAGAGACGAAAACGGCCTCTTTGCTGTTAAATAAAATCGACTAAGCTAAATACAGAAGCGTCTTAAATATTCTCCAGCTGTGGGTAGTAGTTGTAGTAACGGATAGGAACCAGGTCATCCGCCACGACGAAAAATAAAGCGTCGTCGAGAGAAGGAAAACGCCCTCTAGCATCTTCAGCGGCGAATGAAAAGTCTCTCTCTCTCACTGAGCGAGAAAGGAGGATAGAGTGAGGTTGAGCGATGCGGTGGCAGAAAGAGGGTGTCTCGGAAGAGAGCTGGATGAGTTCCAACTGGGTCATTCGCCCATCCAGCCGGACTCCCTTCGACTCTCTTACACGTCGGCTCCCGACGGCGGAGGTGGTAGAAGTTGTACGATGCCCTTTAGGGACCTGGGATAATCTCGTTCGTTACCCCCCTCTCTTACTCCTTCTACCCCGAGGGCGCTTTCAGGATGGGGAATAGGGCGGTTTGCCATGGCCATCCCTTCGCCCAGTCATCCTCCACTGCTGCCGCGCTAAACTTTAAACTACTGAGATGCGGTCTGTGAGGCGCCACCTTAAGTTATTGTGTCAAATTATCCCGCTACTTTCCGCTAGTTTATTTACATTTTACAAAGAAATAAAGTGAATGTTGCCTCTCATTTAATTACTAAGGTGACAGATTATTAAACGCGGAAAATCCAATTGATGATGAATGATTAATAATAAACAACAGCAGCGGCTTCAGTTAAAATGTGATCATCGTTTCATATCATTAATTTTAATGTCAAATGATTCAAGTCGTTTGCTGTTTTCTATTGAAGGATATAAAAGATTCAAAAATGTTTTCGTGTGGACACTATTATTGAGAAATCACGCGAAATTGTAATCTGTAATATACCCTGGATGGAATTAGCTGATATTTCGCCTTCATTTATGATTATGGCTTTCCTTCTTAAATCTGATCCGGAACGTCAGTGCCTTCGGGTGCATTCGAACACTCGACCTTGGTATCCTAAAGTAAATGGTCTAACCCCGCGGAAATATTCTAGAAGAGAAGAAATTCCTTTCGAGGCACTTATTAGATGAATTTATTCAATAACGTTGTTGTGTGTCCAAAGTAATGAAAAAAAAACTGGTTAGAGATCTTAAATTATAAAGCTCTAGGAGGGCACTGAAGGAGTATCCACCAACCGAACCACAACTGAAGGTTGTCATCTTTTTTAACGAGTCTTTGAAAGTTATCTTTCGTTAAATTGCTCACAAAAATCCGTCCCGCCCAAAGCTCCAACCTCCAACAAAATGCACTTTCATGCTTTCAATACCCTATAGTCGTCGCGTCTCGTATCACTATAGAAATGGTCGATGAAGACTTTATAGCAGCATTTACTATTTCGATAAATAAAAACTACTGTTAGTAACGTACATAGCCCTACAAAATTATTGCGACATCAATGCCAAGCGTTGGACAAAGACGAGTCAACGCACAATCGTTAAATACTTCAAAAAATGATACGCGGCATCAGTCTTTCGTTGTGGATTCAAATTACGTGAAGATTGTTGTTTCTGTTAAGGTAAATATTGCTTCATTTTCATTTCGTTCGAAGGAAAGAATGTCTAATGTGGGAATCCATTGGGCATTCAAAACCAACTTAATAGATGAAATTTAAACTTCTTCGTGGGAAGCGCCGGGAAATTAATTGGGTTGTTTTTAATGACTAAATAGGCGTTTTTAATTAAATCAAATAAGCGATGGAAATTTCAGCTGTGAATAATTTGAAGCCTAGCGAAAGAACGTGAATAGACGCAGTTAAACGGCTTTGTTATTCACGCGCCCGTTTCCGTCCGCGTTTGATATTCACGCGTTCAGAGAGAAAACACTAGACCCAGTTCTCATCGCCCATTGTTTCCCAGAGTTCAGAACTTTTAGGAACGCCGAGATATAGAAGAAGAGTTTCGAGGGCATTCCAATTTCTTGTGGGGAGAAAAGGTCAAGGCGAACGGGCGCTTCGAAGCAAATTGAGGTAGATTTTGTTTTGGTTTCAAGTACAGCCGAAGTAAGGCGCTCATTCCGGTTATGATTTTTGCCTCTGCAGCTTCGCAAAATCGAAATTCGTTATCCCTTTGCCGGGCAATTTAACGTGGTTTTTTTCTTCTGCAAAAAATCACCTCCTTCGAAGGACGAACGTACGAAATGGTTAGTGACGCAAACTACAACATTATCTTAAAATTTGGTTCAACTTTTTTGGATTCCCGGTGGTTGAAATAAGTATCGAAAATACGGCAATATTTTATTTCAATTTAAACTCCCATTCTTCTAATCAGAGTGTAATTTGGTTGTTTTTATTGTTACCTCAAGCCTTTGAAAAAACGAATAGCAATTTATTTTTTATCAAATCATAAACATGACCTATTGAAGTCATATGAGAAAAATTTTGGATACAATTTTTTTGGGGGAGAAGTGAAAATGGACAATACACAGAAGGTTTCCTACGTATTGCAAATGATAAAAAAAATAACCTTGTAGCATTCGCACTACGTAATTATTAGCTCTTATTCCTAGAAAAAACCGGTAAAAAGCAGATAACGATAATCTTTTTCATCCCCCCGATGACTTATAATTTTCGTCGAACGAGTCAATAGATTCAGGTCAACTGCGAAGCAAAATTACTCTTTAAGTAAAATAATCGATCGGACTGAACACTTTTTCTGCGTTAAGACGCTCGTTCTCGATTACCAGCTGCATCCGTTTCCCCGGATAATTGAGAGTCGACTGCGTATCGTGGGAGCGGAAAAAAGCAACTCTTCTTTGCAGTCGATAGATTAAAATCTATAAAGCGGGCGCTATAATAATCGAGAAAATAGTCGTCTTGAACCAGGATGGGCCGTGTAAAACGTAGTTGAGGGGGATAATCAGTATCAAACGAGGACAACTTTTGCTTCGCTGTGGAACGCCCTTCTCTAAAGCGTTCTGAACCGCGGAGGTAATACGTTGCCCACCGAGTGATGGGACTTTGAAGAGGCGGGCGAACTACTATCCAAAGGTGCCAAGTGTGTCACAGGATGGATAGTTTCAAGAAATAAAGGGTGGCGGCGCCGCCAGATTGTTCTCGAAGGAGGGTAGGAGTGACTGCAGACGTTCATCCGCCGCTATGGGTCTCTTCCCTTCGTCCAAAACTGAACCGGAAGTCGTTTAGGAGGCGCCCTTTCCTCAACGCGGACGGTTACGGAAGCTTAAAAAAAAAGTCTCGGTCAAACGCTCTTTTCTCTTCGAAGAATTGCGTAACAGAGTGCCTTCTGTCTCTCTTTTTTTGTGAATATATGACGGCGCGTTGCCGAAAACCGTGACTAATCGTCCATGAAAGTTTTCCTATTATCCGTTGAGGGACGTAAACAGGACTCCCAGACTTTCTTAATGTCGAAGACTTAATCAAAAAATTACTTCTCTAGTGTTTATTTTTGTTTCTAGCGTTGTTGTGTTGTGTCGCCGCTGTTTCTTTTTATTTTGAAATCGTGGAACTCGACAATCACCTCTGCATCCGCAATATTCTCCGTTCCTACAGATATGAATCTCTTGCGTTTCCTTTGAACACTTTTCCGTTAGTGTCTAACTTACTAAATCTTGAGGATTTATTCAAGATCGATGCAACTACAAAAATCCGAAAATGACTTGGACCTAATTACTTAATTTTATCTATATTTATATAATGCCGGTGGTCACAAGAAACGGAGTCGAAGCTTTTTTCTTTTTAAACAATGTTCTTGACGATACAGTACGATCAACTGTCATATTTTTGTTTAGTTTTTGGAATTAATAATTAAGGAGGTGACCCAAATAACGAAAATGGTGTTTATCTATGAGAAAAACTTGATAAAAACACTTTCTTCGTCTCGGGATTGCTCGAATAAAAATAATCGTCACGTATTCCACGTTTTCTTGCAAAATTTAGATTTAACAAAATCAATCAAATTTATTAAATCCAGCTGGTATTGATATGAAATCTGATAAGTTGCAAAGCACATAACCCCATTTAGGTATACACGTAGTAGCAGCCCCGTAACAGATGTTTTAGCGTCTGGGGCAAACTACTAAATATGCGCCCTCTCCCCCTTCAAGAAATTATTTTCTCTAGTTTATTTAGATAGTACTATTTGGATTTTTTGCACCCCTTGCGTAGTTGCGCCCGGGGCAAATGCCCCGCCCTAGTTACGGCACTGCGTAGTAGTAGTAGTACGTTATTGTAATAGTCCTAAGTAAAATGTTTTACAACAGAGCTCGCGATTATGCTTTCAGAGATTAAATATCGATCCTCGTATTTATCATTACGCTGGAAGCGCAACATAAAAATGAATGCCTTATTTACCGCAACCGCTCTCTAACTTATAAAGACGACATTGATTGCGCAAGTCGAGACGCTTTCCTGAAAACAATGGGACTATTATTCCCTTCCACTTTTTTAAAAAAATAAAATAAATTTCGTTTCAACTTGGTTGGCGTGCGGAAAGGAGAAGGCCGATCAGGTTATGGAGACGTTGCGGACAGAAAGCGCAGAAGGGGATTGAGAGGAACCATTTAAGAAGAGCTAAAGTAGAAAAAGGTTAATGAATAGAAAAAATTAAGAGTGGATAGAAGGAGGGCCGGCCAAAGTGGGGATGTGGCAGATGCGAGGCACCCAAATAATGTGGGCCCCAGAAGTTCTCAATTATTAAAGTATCCATTGCAAATTTTGAAAAATCTTTTACTAAAAATCACTTGCAAACTGATTTACCAATAAAGAAACGCCCCGTAAAAGTTATAATATTAAACTGGGGCTCCATAAATCGTTCGTTATTACTATAAATATTAATATCGTGAGACCCCCAGTGATATTCGCATCCGGGCCCCATTCCGTGCTTGGCCGACTCTGGATAGAAGGGATTGAGGAAACCTTTCGGATTTCTTTGTACTAAAATGAATTGCGTATTACTGCTTAATTGAATGGGTTACCTTAGAGGGAGAGCCTGGCGAAAAAAATTAAAAATTATCATTAAAAATGTTATGAAATAAGAATGAATAAAGTGTCAACAGATATTTATAATTGCTATTGAGGTTGAGAGGTTTGTGTAAGCGTGCAAGGAATGCGTGGCCGTTTTCATTCTAGCCACTTCACGTGCCTCAAGCCGAACTTTGGCTCCACCTATTTTCCTAAATAATTTCTGTGGTCGCCCTACTGACATAGCACATTATGCGGTTGAACATAGCGTTGTTAATAAAAGATAGAGTAGAATACTTTCATTTTTGCACTGAAAGGTTCATGGACGAGTTTTATATAAATAAACTTTTAGAATTATAAACCTTCTACACATCAATTTATCCGGCACGGAAGTGAATTTAGGAAATATTTGTAGCTGATATGAAAGCATCGCTCTTCGAATTTTAACAAAACAGGTCTATTGCAAATTAAAACCCTTTAACCAAATAAGATTTAAATTATTAGTTGACCGAGCTTCGTCTTTACAAAGTAGCACTTAATAATTCGTACTGACAGCTTATTCTCATCGAATAGTCGCGCATATAATTATAGCTGGATTTATAGCAAAAAATCAGAAAACGATAAAAATGTTGCCTTCGAACTCACGGAATTCGAATTCCCTCTAGGCGAATATTTTTTTTTTCGTGAATTGGAGCATTTTTTCAAAATAAGAGCGCGATTATTATTGGCCAGATCTTTCCTTTCACAAAAAATTATTTCCTAATCCCCGATGCCTTTTAATTCTCTCATGATATCCGTGTCCAATAAATTCTGGGTTAAGTAACAGAAAATCGTGCGCTGTGATAACGTCTAGTCGTGGTGGTTTTGAACGGGTTTGGCGAACACGCTTATTGGATAAAAGTGGAATAAAAATGAGAAGATCAACTTGTTATTTTTTCTTTCGAAAAGTTGTGAAACCAATTGCATGTAATGTTGAGAAAGAGAGAGGAAGAGGAGGAGAAGTAAACGAGAAAAATATGGCGTGATAAAGGAGGATAAGGAGAGGAAAAAACGAGACAGAGAAAGAGAGGAATAAGAAGTCTCTCCCTCTCTCTCTCTCTAATGCCGACCTTTAATTCGTAACAGACGAGTTTTGCGTGCTCGATCCCAAGTCACGAGGTCTCCCCACAGATCCTCCCACGACACAAAAATCACCCTCCAGCGCACTCGCACACACAAATAAACACGCGCGCGCGAGATACGTAATTGCTCCGACATAATCGTTTTTCATCACCGTCGATCGTTAATCGCCATTAAAAAGAAACGGATAGAGAGAGAGAGAGAGAGACAGAAAGAGAGAGAGGAAGTCGTCGAGATATAGTCGAAGGGTACATCAACAATGGCACAGCTGAAGGAGACTTCCAAGGGCGACGGGATAGAGTAGAGAAGGGGTGCCCATCACGTCGTCCGGGGGCGACCGGTCGCCCTTTGGGAAGAAGTGATAGAAAAATTTAAAAACTGAATTCGAAGGACGTTTTCTAGATTTTAAAGACCTCTAGCCCATTTTAAAATTTTTTTTCGCCGAAATTGACATTGAAGAAATTTCTAGCAACATGGGAGATGTTCAACATGGATGCAACAGATGTGGGAAATGAAATATTAATTATGTTGCGAAGCGATATAGAGTTAAAAGCAAGACATCACGATTCAAATGCTTGTTTCGTCTGAAGTTTTGCATTTATTTTTGAAGGCACATGTTCCTTCCGCTTATTTATGTGAATCGATATTTTTTAATACGAACCTGATTTATTCGAAAACCAGAAATGCACTCACCAATGAACATCTTAAAGATTGTTTTACGCCTCTGGGTTTCGAGTTACAAGCCCAATTATCAATCATTGGCTAAAGATATGTAGTGTAAACACGCCCATATTCATTTAAATTGAGACAATTTAGCAATTATTTATTTTGTCGATTTTCATAAACGGTGTATAACAGTGTTTCCCAAACTATGGTCCGCGGAAGTTTCGTTGGTGTTTCGCGAAGGTTTCCAAAATGTAATTCTTTAGAATGAATCGCATATTTAGTTGAATTTTTTTTGGGAAAAGTTAATCAGTTCTTACACTATCACAGGTATTCATTACTTTAGTGATGTACCTAGTTAGCTTAAAGATTTTTCTACACTTTCATATTTCCAGATTTCACCTCTCTGCAGTCAAATTAACCCCTTTTCATTAATGTGGTTACAGTAAGTACGTTTGTGTCAGAAATGAGGTGGTCCGCAGGGCCTGGAGGGTTGCTGTAGTGGTCCTCGGAGCTCAAAAGTTTGGGAATCATTGGTGTATAATAAATGCTTTCTTTGCGGTTATTTTTGCGTTCAACTTATGGTTTCAATACCACGAAGTATATGTTAAAAAATTTAGCAGCCCACAAGATAGATTACAGCAGTGTTTCCCAACCTGCGTGCCGTGAAGTGTTCTGAAGGGTGCCGCGAAAAATATTCTGTTTTCCCATTTTTAGTCTCATTTTGCATCATCGGCTTTCAAAAATACAAACCAGAGTTAATTCGACCTTCATTTCGTCGCAAAGGCACTTCGAAGTGAGAGGAGATATGGAGATTGGGGTTAGGGGTTGAACTTCGCCACGATTATTACCGACGGTGGATAGGGAGGAGGTGCCGCCAAATTCTGAGAAGTCACTTAAGGGTGCCGCGATTCTAAAAAGGTTGGGAAACACTGGATTACAGAACGAAATTAGCCCTTGGCATAAAAATGTTTGGGCCCCACTGGGGTAGATAATCCAAGTGGAGAGAGAGAGAGAGAGAGAAGAGGTGAGGAGGATCAAGCCGAGGGTTGGATAGAGAAAGTGTGGTAGGGAGAGACTCGCTCGGAGATGAAAAAGAGAAAGCTCTCCTCTGCATTTCGTGGGTCACGCTATAGTTGCGGGGAGCGCGGAGAAGGGAACCGAGTCCCTCCGATTTTTCCTCCCCCTATCTATCTCCTCGCATCATAAAACGTGGAAGAAGCGACTCTTTTTTTTTATTCCGACCAGTCCTGGGAAGAACTTACGCAACACGACCCGGCCGACCTTTTTTCCTCCGTCTCTGACACAACGGACTCCACTCTCTTTTTCCCATCTGTCCAAGGACTCTGCCTTAACGCCCTTCTATGAAAAGATCCTCCTCATCCAGTGCTTTATAACTAGGTTTTTAAGAAAGGTGCTTCCTTATTCCTTAAAGGGAAGACGACTCCGAAAGAAAAAATATTGTCCTGTTTTAAAGGTTTTTTCTGCTACCAGTGTATTGTATGTAAATTAAATTTCATGTAAATTAAACTGGTAGTATATTTCAAGACTGAATGACATTTTGATTGTGAGCGTAGGTCTATGTGAACATGTTTGTATTTACGCATATATGTATATGGGTGTGAACGTATACAATGACACACAATATATATGTATATCGAGAGAAACGGAGTTAGTAATAAAAAATATAGTGTGATTCTTTGTTATAAGGGAATAGAAATAAGTAATTTCATAATTACACGCGCGAACATTTATATGCTTAAAGTTCAGTGAAATTGAACTGAAATGTATGCCATAATGCACTTTATACACTTATCTGCATTTGTCTTTTTGTTTCTTTAAGAGAACAAAAATTTGTTTCTTAGGTATATAACTCCTCGTAGGACATGCTAAAAGTTGAATTGCGCGACATTCTCTTGCGAAAGTAGAAGAAAGGTACTCCTGTTTCAATTAACTTAAAATTTCAGGTTTTAATATCAACAGATAAAATCCATCCTCAATGGATCCTACAACGGCCAAAAGATTTTCCAGCCCTGTTCTTAGTTTCGACAATGAAAATCAGGCCCGAAGCACCGTTTCAATGCCAAATAAAAGAAATCACGTCATGTAAAAGACCTTAATTAGTCATGATTATATCATAGCTTCGTTTCAAATCTTTCTAAGATCTCTCGTGCCGTCTCTTTTAATTAGCGTCCCATTGGCGCGAAGGTTTAATTTTTTCCCCTCGGGAGCTCTCTCGGTTCGAATTTCGATGTCCTTGCGGCGATATTCTAAAGTCGTGCTTCGCCTATTCACACAACACGATAGCCGTCCCATTTAGCGTGCATTCCCTCCTTATCAACAGATGCAAGAAGAGCTCCCGCTCTCTGCAGATTCTTTGTGCCTACGTTCTCAACGTTGCTCGAACGAAAATTTTCGCAACGGCGTCCGTCGAACCGATAAGAAAGGAAAGAAGCGAAGCGTCGATGGAAAGGAGGTGGTGGTGGTTACGTAGGAATGCGTGTATTTTTTGTCGAAAATGCAACGCGGAAGTATTTTTTCATGAAGACGCCCTTTTTGATTGCGTACGCATACTTTTCGTATCTGATATTTCTGGAAACTTCCGCTCCTCCCTTTAAGTGCACAAAACTGGACTACTGGGGTCTACATGACCCCAAGTTATATTTTCTCTTAATCATCATGATATTGTTTAATCTGTTTATTTAATGGAAAATATAATACAACGACTTATGAAATCAGTACTTTTTAATGAACAAAAATAACAGCACATTAAATGAAATGGTTAATGATCTAATGATCAATCAAGTATCTAGTGGATTGACATATACTCCCACGCGTTTACTTAAGGGTTTAAATGATCGTCTTTAGGTAAATATAATATCTGTAGGGTAAAATAGCCGTTTACTTCGTCACAAACTATCAACAAAAGTTGACGGAATTTTCATTTGTTTTGTTGGGAGGTTTCTGTTGGCATATTTATGCTAAACGTGACGCTAATAAACAGCGGCGGATTTAGGCATTCTGGGCCCCTGGCGCTAAACTATTGGGGCCCCTGGCGCTGAACAATTGGGGGCCCTGCAATTTAAATATAGTATGCTGAAACCTCGCCAAACGACTACCACTTCATTTGACCTCTCTTAATGATCGCATTAATAAATAAAGTACCACATAACAAAAACGTTAATTTTTCTACGTCCGTTTTTAAATTGACTTGTTTAATATATCTGAGATTATATAGAAAAACATTTTTTTCGGGGCCCCTAATTTCAAGGGGCCCTTGGCGCGCGCCATGTGCGATCCCCCTTAAATCTGCCACTGTTAATAAATACGGTCAATGAAAATGTGCTGTTTTTTATAATTCGCTCTCTCAGAAATCGGAGCTCGATGACTCTGGTTTAAAAGTCCTCCATGAGTAGGGTTTTTAGGTCTTGCCCCGGCGTCCCGGCCGGTTCAAGGTTTTGTCCCGGAAAATAAGTATGAATCAACGTCAATTTTTGCAAATTTGCAAGAGTACAAAAAGGTTTTAAAACATGGCAACACGATATTTCTTACCCTTTTTCCTGCTTTAGAAAGGTTTCTTGATATATTTGAAGGTCTAAAAAAAAAACTTTCGATTCACGAGAACGGTGCCCACAAATAATTACAAATAATTTTTAAAAAATTTTGAAGACCCATGTGGAGAAGTGTATTTGCGATTTGTTCTCGGACAACTCAGTTTATTTAATAAAACAAAACTGAACATAGGAAAAACTAACGCTAGTGCAACAAACGTAGCTTGTGTAGTACTACAAAATTTAAAAATTAATTCGCAAGAACGCAAGGATGACTGCTTCACCCCACAGGGCGCTAAAATTTTGCCGACGAAATTCGACGAATCTGGGAATGCGAGTTTTAAAACGTTATTCAATGAATTTGACGCTTTTTACGTTAGATTCTTATCATACATATCATTGTGGGAAAACAGTTTTGAAGAAGCAGAATCATTTTATTGGGTAAATAGTACATTCAATTGACACGAGGTTGAAAAAAACAGTGCAAACCATCAACCAAAGATATGGAAAGCTTTTAATTGATATCGACAATATTTTCGATGAAGTAAGTTTAGCAAAGCAATTTGTTTCACAATGGCAGAAAGAGACGTTGGGATGAGGAAGAGACGAAATTCGAAGATAGATGGGTTGAACTTTTTAGACATTTTCTCGAACAGAATATTTCAATTGTCAATCTAACGAAAGTTATTGAATATGTATTCTGTTTATCTGGAACTTCAGCTCCAGTAGAGCAACTTTTCTCTATTATGAATAACGTGTGGTCTCTAGACCGAAGTTGCATGGATGAAAGTACAGTACGAGCGATATTACAGTGTAAAATCAATATTGATTCGAATTGTGAAGAATTTTATGCTAAATCAAAAATGATAAAATGTTTTTGGATAAAGTTATGTCTAGCGACAAATGTAATTGGTTTAATAAACAGTATGATTTTTATATATTGTATTGATTTTGTATTGTATTGATATATTTAATATTGAAATATTAGATGTATTTCGTGTTTTTTTTTTGTTAAATATTTTTTGACAACTCTCTTTCCGTCTCCACGTCCCCATAATATTCTTTTTTGGTTTTTGAAAATGTATAAAATGAAAAAGAATAGAAAGAATGTATATTTAAACAATATAAATTAAAGACTAGCCGTCCCGGAAATATGTCCCGGTTTTTCTTCTTCAGAAATAGTTTTGTCCCGGTTTTGATCCTTGAACATATGGTAGCCCTACCCATGAGAGAATGACCATATTACATCACTAGACGGAAAATGTTCATAAATTGCGAAATGTCTAAGTTAACATGTAACATCCCTTCAAGTACGCAAATATATTATATAGCCCAAACTCAACGCGTGTTGAGAATATTAGCACTTGCGAGACCTTGAATGAAATATGCGTAATAGGCATCCTTGGGTTAGGTAAGAAAGTTGCTCTAGCGTCATTGTTCGCGATTGTTAATGGTGGTCGTTCTCGTTAATTAGATACCATAAGCGTAGAAAAAGTCCGAGAGTTCCGTTTATGCTTTCAATGTTTTACGGATTGTATGATGTATTAAGTTTTTATGTTATCGTATGTTTTGTAAATTTGAGTCAATAATTGTGTGCCGAATCACTTAATGGCCCGTTCAAGTAAACGTTTTGCGGTTTTAGAAAATGAAGAAAGAACGCTCTTTTCATGGCATAAATTAAATATGGTGTATGGTAAGATAATAAGAATTTCGCACGAATAGAAGACCAATCTATTGCATAATTTTGAAGGAGATTAATGCAAATTTCCAAGGATCACGCTTGCGTTCATGAACTCCACACGCGAGAGCAAATGAAAGGCCGTTAAACCAGGTAACCTGATGTTAGCTTTGTGTAACAGCATTTTGCCTGTGGGCCTCAGAAGATGGCAGTCCATGTTTATCAGCTGGAGAATGGCTATAGGTCAGTTGTGCATTTAACGCAAAAAAATAATCGTCCTCGGTAGTTATTTGTGTTTTTGTTAGAATCTGAGATGCTTTAATTACTAAGTAAGACGGCCACTTTTTTTACGTTGAAATTCACGAATGGTTTATTCAGCTGTTATATGGATAAAATTACCCGTATCATTAATCGGTCATCCATTTTATTTCCAACGAAACCAAAGGCAAATTAGGAAGTTTTAATCGAGCATGGATCGGCATAAAAAAGACGAAAAAAGAATCAATTTAACTGCGGACAACGCTTTAAAATTCGACTCGATACTCAATTGGAAATGCAAAAAACGTTCCTGCGTCGGATTGCAGACGCAGCGAAATTCGTCTGTTTAAAAACAACCCAGCGTCTTATGCAGCATTGGCAATGCCGTGCACTCCCCATCGGCATTCGAATATTCCTCATACGTCACGAATGCTAACAACTAGGTCCCTCATCGCTTTTAACTGAAACAATAGGATAAGGAAAGCGTTCATATGAGAGGGGGGAGGGGAGAAAGGAGGGGGAGGGCAACTAAAAGAGCAAGGAAGGGAGAAAAAATAGCACCAAAGTACGCTTTTCCTCAACAGCAAAAAGTCGTGATCGTACAGCTGTCACCCACCTGCGCACCCGCACCACTCGGCGATTTTAGCGATATCGCAATTTCTACGTCGATTTCCTTACGTCAACAATCCGTGCAAGGTGAAATCTCGAGTAAACAAACCCGAAGAGGACTTGTTTATCACAGAGTTATTCGCCGAATAAGGAAGTGCGTACCAATGACATGAAAATGTTTCCAAACTGTTAACGTTTTTCGCGTATCTGCAAAAGTTTTACAAATGTTATTTTAAAGATAAATACGACTCGAACATTTAAAGATATATCACGTGTCGTAGATTGAAAATGATTGGTTGCGCGTTGGAAAAACCTTTTCTTTTAAGCCTTCATGTGACCGACATTTTTGGAACAGAGGTTGTCGTCGTAAAAAAAAGAGTAAACGCGAAACGGAATAGGAAATTGGTTTGGAAATAAAAGAGGACGAAAATGTTTTCTCAGGGTTATATCCTCGATAGCGGCCATGCACTTTCTAAAGTACAAGGACCGTATGTCCCATTTAAAAAATCTTTTTGGTACGTGTTTTCGGAGTATACATACGGGGGCGTTCTCGCGTGTTTTTTCCCCTCCGTTCGACAAACACGGGTAAAACCAAAACCCTCCCAAAAGGACGCTAATAGATTAAAGAATGAGTCGCTAAAATATTATGACCGCAACTAGAATGTCGTTTCAAATCACATAGAGCGCACCAAAACTCCTCGCGTTTACAAATATTATCGTTATAGAAATCGAAACGCTGGAATTCGATGCATATTATCGTCAGTTCAATATTGGACCCCTTCAAATTGAGACATAATGAAATCTCAAAGTTTCTTTCATTTGAATATGCATTATATTTACAAACCGAATTTAATAATTTAAATTTTATACTCAAATCATTTTTTACGCGAAAATATAAAAATTCTTTCAACTTGGTAGCTTACTTGATGGACCCACGAATCGATTCAGCAGGTTGGTGCTTCGATGAGTATAAACGGTATATTTAATGTGATTCCTATATCGCTATGAACAGAAAATATATTTTTTAGAACTCTATGCAACGGCGTACCGGAAAATCTGGGAGGCCTTCCGTAGCAAATAATACGGGGCCCCCTATGGACGCCTTCATCAGTACGGTTTGAATGATTGGGCCCCCCTTAAATCTCGGAGCCCTCGCGCGTTGCGGGGGTTGCTGAGCCTATCAGTACGCCCCTGACTTCATGCCTCGTCTCTGTAAGTAAGCTAAAAAACATTGCCATTACATTCAAAGAAATGCGAAAAACTAAATTGAAAAATAACTAAATAAGTTGCGCCTTCAAAACGTTAAAAAGTGCTGATTCGATAAATATCAACCTGTATTTAAGAAATACTAGTCAACAATTGTGAGCCAGATGTGGAGCAGGTGACAATTTTGTAACATCGAAACCAGTGCCCAGTTATTTTTCTTACATTACAAATACAAATTTATTTTATTTAAAATAAAAAACATTTGAAAAATAGGAACAGTAAAATAAAGGACTACATAAAAAGCAAATATCCGTACAATAAGGTCCTATATCTAAAAGTCTAACTATCCTGTTTTGGTTGGATATAATTCCCTTTTTATAAGTCGTTTGTATCACCACTAGAATATGAATATATTTTTATGTCCAATACAAAAGCACACGTTACCAGCCAAATAATTTTGCAGTTTTTTATTTGTGCAATAATGAGATGAAAGCGGTTAAAAAAATCGGTGGAATATATCCAGAAATACGGAAAAGCCTAACATGTATGTGATTGGTAAATTCTCGAAGATAAAAATAAAATTTAATGGATATATCTTTGGAGTGTTTGTTTAATGTGCAAGTTTGAATTTATTCTTTCTGAAAACTTACACTTGAACAAGGAATTTCCCATTTGAAAGGGGAAACATGCAATATACTAAATTCTTATGAAACATATGATAGGATTTTTTTAATACTCTGAAAACTCTCAGTGCCCTTATGTGATTTCTCATAGAATATAAAACTAAATAAATGGAGTATTAGTAATAATAGCTAATAAAACCATCGAAGGGTGTGTAATATAACAAATTTTACCATTTTTACATATCTATGCAAGATTATTCTGACTTCCAATCATCCTCACCGAAGGTACTTTCCATTAATTGAAAATTTCACTGAAATTGCGATAAAAGTACCAATTATGGATAAAAAGTGTATCAAAACCTCTTTATTAAGGTATTTTTTCAATTCACACAACATCATAGAATGTTGAAGAGAGATAAGGAAAATGTGAATAAGCATGAGTCATCGTCTTTTGTTGCCATGTCAGACATTTTCAAAGGAAAATGAAGCTTTAATGACGCTGTGGTATTTTTTTGGGATTGTATTTTGAATTTAATTGCACGATGCGAGTCCACTTTTGTATTGAATCACTATTCTTTGTTAATGAATTCTCTTCAAATGTCTACGCTGTCAAAGAAATGCATTAAAACGTTTAACGTTTGATATTTCACGAATGCATCACTGACCGTCTCTTTCTCTTTTTCAGGGCCACGAGCACCTTCCATCCTTCGACCGCCTTGTAGACCCGTTGCAGGCGTCTGAGCAGAAACTCGAACCGACCAAGTTGGAGGAAGTCGTCAATGCGTTGAAAGCGGTGGAAGATGAGAAACCAACCACGGAGGCAACCAAAAAAGATGCGGTGGAGGAAGGACTGAAGGAAGAAGACAGCGAGGAGGAAGAGGACGAAGATGAAGGATCAGACCTGGGTTCAGAGGAGGTTCCCATCCAAATTAGACTTCCGCTGCAACTCGACTTCGACGAGTTGGCTGGCGTGAGTTTTTTTTTTTACATCTTTCCTCTTTATCTTTCAAGTGACATTAACCTTTAAACGGGCAAGGCTAATTTGTTACGTATCCAGTCGAGTGGGGTCAGATTTGACCCCAAATGTTTTTTGTTCATAGAAGGTCACTGAGTAGACAATTACTTTATTTTCTCATATTTTTTCATTGCTTTAGGTTTATTAAACATGGTTTTAGCTCCATATTAGTAATACTAATATTGATATCTTTTGTTATTGAACATTACCTTACACAACCTTTGTTTATGAAATTTTATATTTATATTGGATATTTTAGGTCTGTTTAAATGAAGTTCAATATTTTGCAAAAAAATATTACCTTTTATTACTAGATCAGCTATATTCATTAAAATATGTACATAGAATTTTACATAGAATCAGAATTCTCTTCATGTTTACATTCATGGCACATTCGAAGTGTCTCGCTATGCTGGTCACATATGAAATGACTGCACTTTGTACATCTGTTTTGCACTTTTTTGTCGTGCTTTCTGTCACGCATTTTACATCTTCCTCTCTTGGTATGTCTCTGTTACCTCCATTACCAATCTCAATTTTTCTCTTCCGAACTCCACACATTTCCATGGCTCTTCGTATTGAGAAGTGGAGGTTCGGTACGGTCGCTGCCCTTTGCTTCATGTAAGGGATTACTAGCTCTTTTCCTAGCACCTGCAAGAACTTTGTACGTTTCCCTATCTATTGTAAGACTGCATAGTTTTTTTTTCATTGTTATGCTGGAAGATTACTAAGCTATTGTATGCAGCCGCATCAAGCCAATTCATAAACAATTGCAAAGGCCATCTTTGCGTTCGGCGACTGCATGAGTACTCGGAAATCAGATGATCAGGGGTGTCTACACCCCCTTGGGTCGCATTATAATGGGAAATTATGCATGGTTTTTTGCCATTTGATGAATCCATTTCTGCCTCATGGTGCTGACTAGATAGCAAAAGTACAACTCTGTGTTTTTGGGAGTGTATCCGACAAGCGTAAATAAATTCGAAAATAAAAACTTTGTTGACGGATTCAGTTTTCATCAAAGATAAAAGCATCTCTTGATTATTTTTTCGTATGGTTCCAACTTATGTTAGATTCTTCCTAATTTAGTCCAGGAAAAAAACATGATGTGACCATGGGCGCACGTTCACGAAGATTTATAACCATATTCTTACTCTTCAAATCACTACAAATGCGATGGAAATATGTTTTAGGTATTTTTCAAACTGAATAACATGTAATTGAGTGATTAATATAAACAAAAGTGTCAATAATTATGAATTATTTTATCAGGTCCATGAAAAACTTTTGTTGGCAAAAGGTGTCGTTGCCGGACAAGTGGGGTCAAAAATGACCCCATCGAGAAATATATTTTTTTTAATTACTTTAAAATTAAAATTAAAAGATCTTTTTGCTACACACAATAAACAGACAAAAATAGGAAACATGAAAAAACATGAAAGTGATACATAAAGACTTGAGCTCAAAATCAAACAAAATGCAAGTGTGGGGTCAAATATGACCCCACTTGCCCGTTTAAAGGTTAAAAGATTTTCGCTCGTGTGAAGCTCACGAAAACATTTTACATGTTGCAATTTTTATAAATGCGAAAATTGAAACTTGATACATGTAATTTCACACTTGTTACTTAAAATTAAGTTCGAAATACCTTTTATAGCGATGATATTAAAAAAATATTTATTATCGATTTTCACTAATAGTGTCCCTCTCGTTCTAACAAATAACTTCATATGTGAACTATAATGCCTACCCACTCTCAAAAGCTAATGCAGTAAAATGTTTGCCCACTCTTGTTTTACAGTTTTTTAATTAGTTATTCCTATTATATCGACGGTTAAATAGAGGAAGATGTCAGCCAGTCATAAATATATGAACCATGATGACAAGTTTAAAGGTAAAAGTTAGTAAGCAATCTCAGCTGATTTCCTTCTGAGAAATAACTACTGAGCATGAATTAAGGTTCACCGAACTTTCTCAAGTTCTGGCAAAACCCGAAATCTCTGTTTACCACAGGAAAGATTTCGAAAAATATGTTTAAAAAATCTGTGACCGACATTTTTTTGACATTTTCTATTCTCATGAACTGGATGTCCCTTTTGTTTAGATGCTAATGGAGCGCAACATGAGGTCTCGCATGAACTGCATCGTGGAGAAGAAGCGTGCAGAAGAGGTGGTGGAGCACCACCCCCGCACTCTCGAATTGCCGTTCGGACTTAACCTGACAACGGATCCTCGTCACGAGCGCATCACTGGGGAACGCATGGCCATCTTCTGCGAGAGTGGCCATGACCAGATGCAGCAGCAACAAAAGAGGTAGGCCACGTAGTGAATTACGAAAATCGGCGGAGATTAAAGCGGGGCCTTAAACCTTATCCGGACAACGTGAGTCTGCTGGACTCCGTACTTTACATTATACTCATTTCTCAAACAGAAATAAAATTGACACACTGAAATTTTTTGACTTTGTTTCCTTTTCAGTAAAATATCTTAAACTGTCGTCGAAGCTATTCTTGTTTGCTTTCATTCAAAAGTAAAAAATAATTTCATATTTTGTAACAAAATCAGGCAACGTGAGTCTGCGAGACTCGGCTTGAGAATCTGTCTTTACACCTGGTTTCCATTTATATCTGCCCTTCATTTTCCTTTCCTTGAATAATAGTTACTTTGTAAGGCATTTAGTTAGTTATTTAGTTGCCTTTGCTTCTCATCTAACAAGGAGATGAGCGGGACAATTTACTTCATTGTGATTACATTTTAGGCTTGTCTGTTCCAAAGTGAAACATTTTCAGCATGCTATCAGAACACTGAATCACTGATCTCTTTATTGGAACAAATAAAAACTCTAATGATGGCATATAATATTGGTTAATTCATTTATTAATACAGCTGAGTCCGATGGACTCACCTTGCCCATTTGAGTTATAAAATTAGTTTGCCCGGATAAGGGTTAAACTCTTTAGTTAAATTAGCACAGAAAATCCACGATTATCCATATATAGACAAACGGGGAAATTGATCACTCGGATGACAGGTGTTCTGAAATAAGTCAAAATATCATACCTAATAACATCTGTAAAGTGTAGCCTTTATTATGCACAAAATTTCTGATCATTTTATAAGTTTACGCTGACAACCTTTTGTTTATTACACGAATCTCATTATTTAATGAAATAAAAACTTTTCTACAGAGAAATCATCTTCATTCAGATGATTACAGTATGAAGCTTGTTCTTTTTACTTGAGTAAATTTCTACAGTATTAAACGGACATTTTTAAGAACTTAGTCTAAAAAATTTCATCAATCGGATTATCCATGTTTTTCTATTACCCGTGTTCATTCCATCCTTAATTAACCCATTAACGCCTGCGGGAAAATGGCCGGGCGAAAATTGTTCTAATTCATTCATTGGTTAGAAAAATGCAAAATAAAACAATATATTTTTAAAAATCAGTGGAATTTATTTTAGAAAAAATGCCGTCCTCAAATGAGGATGCTAGGCAGATACATGGTATTTTTCGTAACAACCCTTTTCCAAGCACAATGTTTTTTTACACTTCTTACAGGACCATCTAGCCTTCATGTTACACACACAACATCTTAATTGTTTTTCTAGTTTCTCTGGAAAGTGATTGTCGTTGCTCAACTAAGGATTACTACTACTTCTGCGTCTTTTATTGCATTTATTTGCCCTGGCATCTCTTAGGTAACTTCGTACATAATACATAATTCAGGGGTTCTACGAAATGATAATTTGTAAGAATAGAGCAGACGTTGTTATCTTTCCACCTTACACACAATATATCGTTATTCTTGTCAAAACAGTAGTCGTAGGTACCTCTGTTCTTTTTGTTCATATCCTTGGAAGGCATGATAGGACAATTATGTACTCGATTATCTCTAACAGTTCCCATTGCTCTGATTTTATTCCTTTTGAGGTATACCAATAACGCGTAAGTGGTGAAATAATTATCGAAGAAAACCACGTGATTTTAGGGATTAGGTACATGGTTCAACAAATCCATCACGACTCGCACGCCTACAGGTAATTTGGAATTTTTCGGTTGATTATGATTTTTTCCACAGTACACATCAAAGACATAACAATACCCCGAAGAACTGCTAAGCATCCAATTTTTATAACCAAACCTTACAGGTTTTCCTTTTATGAATTGTTTTGCTGGATTGTGTCCAAAATACTTTACCATGGATTCATCTATTGAAAAATCTTTGTGGAAGAAACCCCATTGGCAAAAACTTTTTATAAGCATATTCATAAATGGTCTAATTTTGAACATTCGGTCTTCAGAATTCCCTATTTCGCTATTATTAGCCAAATGCAAAAATCGTTTGATTTCTAAATATCGATCTCGAGATATGCTATCGTAAACAAGAGGAACTCCCAAGTCCTCATCGAGAGACCAATACATTCGCTCTTGTGGTAAACTATTGTAACCTGTCAGCAATAAAACAGCAAAAAATGTTTTCATCTCATTCACACTAACTTTGAAGGCATGATGGTTTTTTTGTTGTGCATATTCCTCACAGGCAGTTAGTTCATCTAAAGTTGGTGGAATAATATTTATTTGAAACTCCCTGGAATTTTCGTCATCACTAGATTCTTCATTCATTATAGCAAGGATGGCCTCATCCAGTCCATAAAAGTTTTTTTCTCGAGAAAAATACCTTCTCTCCATGGCACGGTATCTGTAATAAGTTCGAATATTGTACCTACAATGCACCAACATTTACATACATATGTGCCTAATGTCCTCATATGAGGACGGCCTGAAATAACTTGAAATAAAAAAGCATACACTATAAATATAATTATTAAATGTTTTATTTACGGTAAAATAATGTATTTTTAATCAAATACGTTGTACATAATTTATAAACACGTCCACTAATTTTAATGAGAACAACTTTCATTGCAGTGGTAGGAGAAATTTTTTACATAATTTTTCGATGGCAGTCAATCACAGACTAAACGTTTTTCGCAATGAAGTGTGGGCCTACAAAGTCCGCGAGACTCACCACATTCGAGATAAAATCACAACGGAAAGACTTTGTAACACATTTTGTCAAAATAGTAGTTAAACAAGGTGTCCTCAAATGAGGACGGCCGGCGTTAATGGGTTAACATGGATAATCGAGCTTTTACCAGGCTAAAAATTTGCATTTTAAAATCCAGAATCATTTCAATATTCACCCTAAAAAAATTGACCTGCTCTATGCTGAATCATTTTGATATCACTTGATTATTTCACTTGAATGAGCAATAAGGAAATTTCCAAAAATTCACCCACAAAATATTTAACGTCATTTTTCTTTTTCATTCACTAAATAGAATAGATAGGTAAATAATAGATTTAAAAAGAAAGCAATATGGTTATTTTTATATCAAAGTTATTGTTTCCATAAGTAATTTCATGATTAAATCTACATATGTACATTTTCATCGTCAAAAGAGTCAATGAAATGCACATACTGTCATTTGGAAGACATTACATTATGCTTTAATTTGATGCCATTCATTCATCAGGCTCAATAATTCATATTAAATTTGCTGCATGCAAGATAGGTGGAACAAAAGCAAACTTTTCAATAGTATTCATAATGATGTAAATGAAAATGTTGGAGATGTTTAAGGTGACATCATTTGAGAGCCAATCAGATTGTGTTGTTTGTACAGTCAATCATAATGCTTGACCAGGTGTACCCAGAAAGGTGACCGTAAAAGGTGGATTGACTGGGCTCCATTTAAGTTAAAGTTAACTAATAAAGTGTTCTGTTAACCTGTTTCACATATACTCCACATTGAAACCTACAACCTCCTACTATAAATTAATCTTATAGAGGAACATTTAAAACAGTATTGTTACCCAATCTCTGCAACACATAAATCCTCTTTCATGCAAGAGACCTCAAAATTTTAACGCAAGACGTTTTGTGAAATCATTACAACCAATAAAAAAGAAATGGCAAATTTGGGTTTGATTTAGTATCTGCCTTCTAATACAAATATATACCATGAAATTGAATAAGGCAAGGGTGATGAAAATTTGGTTTTCTTGTGCTTGAAGCTATCCATAATTGACCCTATTAATTGTCTCCATTAAATATCCTCTCCCTTAACAATACAAATCTTTTTCCAAAACAGGCCAGAGATGCCCTTCGAGTTCATCCCTCTGATGCCTCAGCAACAGCAACAGTCTGGCCCTATCGTCGTGCCCCTACCTGGACCCATCCATCTTCCATTCCAATTCACCGGCCCTATGCAACAGCTACCCCAACATCAGCCACCACACCCACAGGCTCCCCACCTTGAAGAGCCCCACCTCCAGGGTCCAATGCCCCACTTCCAGGGACCAATGTCCAATCTCCAGCAGACCATCCACATCATAGGCCCATTCCACCAAGGATCGATGCATCACCTGCAGCAGCAACAACAACAACAGCAGCAACTGCAACATCAGCAGCAACTGCAACACCAGCAGCAACTGCAGCATCAGCAGCAACTGGAGCATCAGCAGCAACTTCAGCATCAGCATCAACTGCAGCAGCAGCAGGAGTTCATTAGGCAACAGATATTGGAACAGGAGGCATTGGAGAGCATGAGGCCTCCTCCCCCTCCAGTCCCATCTGCCCACCAGCAACCACCTCAGCAGGGCCCAGTTCACCACATGCCCCAAATGGGACCCTTACCTGGACACCAAGGTCCTATCATATCAGTTCAACACATGGTGGAACTTACTGAAGCTAATCCTGAAGAAATTCCCAATCATGAAGCTATTCCTACAGGAAGGTCGATGAGGGGACCGATGCCACAGCGCCTCCCTGTGCACCTTCCGATGCCAGGAAACATCCGTGGACCTGGTATCCAAGCACCAGAGCAACACCGACCCCATTGTAAGTTATGACATAACAAATGTACTAATAGTAGTACTTCATTACATAACATATGGAAGATAGATGTAATAGTACTACAGTAGATGGTGGTTATTTTTTTCAGCCAGATTTTATAATCCAACAAGGATTATCAAAATCACATCTAACTTAAGAAAATGTGCTGGTTATTAATCACTTTATGCTATCAAATAGATAGAACCCAATGTGATCACATTAAGTTGCATTTTTAAATAATTTAATGTGACCTATGTGGAAATAGTAACAAGTTATCTTCAACTATTGCATGTTTCATTTTAATATATGGCTGTACATATTAGAGAGGTCCAACTAATTGATTGCCTATTTAGTGGATTTAAATAAAAAATACTTCTATGTAATAAAATAAAACCGATAATTACACAACACACATTTCTTATCAAATTTTAGAAAGAAACTTGAAAAACTTCTAATTTCATATAAGATAATAATAATAATAATAATATTTGGCTGTTGTCTCCTTCAAAAAGCCATTGGGAACAATGAGAAAATGTAAAAATAATAATAATAATCCGAAATAGAAAGAATGTGGAACATGACCAAAGTCTTTATCATCCCAATAGTACTATCAAACATTGGGCGTTGTCCCTGTATCCCTCCACAATAGTATAAGGACTAGACAAAAACATTTATATCCCATTACAAAAAGCCATACTACTGAACACAGCCTGTATAATAAGGAAATTCCTGGATATTCAAGAGTGAGTGTGCTTGGTGAAGCTCGTACCTCACTTAATACCAGCAGAATAGCTGAGAGAACTGAGGAGATAAAATAATAATAATAAATCTTTATTTATGGATTTGGAGCTATTTGCTCTTCATCCAAAATGAAAATACAAGAATAGCATAAAATCTCATATATCACATTACAGCTTGTGTACAACGCTAACTAAAAATTATATATATATACACACATACATATACAAATATATATATATATTGGCACAAAAAATGTCTCATATCTTTGCAAAATACTTTAAAATATATTTACATATGAGATTTCTTATACATTATAGAACCTTTTATCTGGCAAGCTTGGGATATGGGGATAGCCGGTTATCTGGAATTTCATAAGAAATGCTCGGAAAGAGCTAGAACCCATAGGAATGGTGTTCTGGTCCATCGCATGTGTCGATAATATCGCTCCATCTCGTCAAACATTTAGCAATACCGTTTTGTTAACTTCATTTAATAAAAATAATATAAAAAATTTTTCTTTACTATTCTTCACCGTATTACATAAGGAATAAATCAAAATTTAACTCAACTGTAAATGTTCTATCAGTTATTTCGTGTCTACTGCTTTCAGTTCCAATACTAGAACGTGTTCCATTTCATAATATTTTCCATTTTGAGCCCTATTATAATATATACCTGTACTGTACCGTAATAGAAACATTATAGTAATTGGCAGGGCAGGCTTGATGATGGTGGGAACGGTGTGACTGCTCCGGGCCCCATACTTAAAGTGCTCTCTAAAAAATATTTGTCATATTTATAAAGTATGCATTTTTAAAGAAAATCTGGGCAAATATCAAAGTGGCATAGCAAGAGTGATGCTTTATTTATTAAAATATACTGATAAAAATGTTTGATGCATAAGAGGCCCTGTGCGTGCGCGTTGGATAATGGATATTCTTGATATACTAGTGCAATTGCCCATTAAAAATTATGTGCAGGCATGATGAATTATTAAAATAGTTCAAGAACAGTCTTATCTAGGTGTTTATTCAATATATCTATGAAAAAAGCCAATGTCAAAATTAAATGAAACCTACAAAATACATTTTAATTGTATCATTATAACTAGAGTTGTAGGATTATTAAAGTTTGTTAAAGTTACATAATTCTTCGGTTTGCTTTGGACAGCTCAATCCCAAGTATGGTTGAGAATCCAAGATTTGGTTTTATCTATTTCTATATATAAGCAACATAAAAATGAAATTATATAGAACGATTGAAAAAGAGTTATTTCAAAACGGCAACATAAATAAAATACAGTACTAAATTTCTTAATATATAATGAACTCTACTTTCTCAGTCTGAAAATATTTTTAAAATGTGATGCATATACTTCAATAATTTATTTCATCACAGCTTACTCTAATAGTTATACTGTTGACGTGCATTTAAACAATATACAGATTCATTAAAGTTTCACTTTAGTTGGCAGAACTTAAGAAATAACATTCTATGCCACATTAAATATTTAGGTAAACATATAATTTTATCACTATATCCTAAATCCAATGGAGCTTACATGATATTGTAAAAGTAGCGATAATATGCTTTCTCTTAGCGATAAAAAATTTTCTCAAAATGACATACAAAGGCTTTTATTACAAAATGGATTTTTACCTATTTATTTGAATTCTAATGTATTTTTATTCTTGCAGATGTTCAGCCTCGCTCTGTACCTTCTGAGCCGTTCTCTGAACTTCACCGACGTGATAAGAGAGTGAAGAAGCGTTGTGCCTGTGATTGTGCCTGCTGAGAAGCTACCTACCCAAATATTCTTCCTTCATTTACTCACAAGCTGTCATAGCAAATAATATCTGCACAAATGAGGCTTTGTAAAAGGTTGTCTTCCTTGTAAAGAAAAAAAATCAAAGGGCCAGCATACAGAGTTGCTGCCTATTAATGTCTAATTTGTGGAGTTGACTTTTTTGTGATATGTTGCTTTGATTAACCATGAATCAAAAGCTGTAATTTTCCTTTTTGTTTTATGTTCTTTATTTTTTGAGGCAAAAATATAGCAGCAATTTTTTAGTGAATGCAAGAAAAAGGACAAGTTTGAGATTGCAGACAAATATGCTTCATTGCTGCCTGGGAGCAACAAATTCATCATGATAATCTTTATTACCTGTGTTTTTATAATATTTGGGAAGGTTTTTTGTAAATAGTTGTTAGAATCTTTTAATAAAACTTCTTAAAATTTAATGGCGATCTTCCAGGAATGCCTGGCTTTATTTTCATATCCTCTTCACAGAAGCTCAAAATTAGAGATAAAATTTATCCACCTTCAGGTATAAAATTATGAATTACACAGTGCTGATATTTTGCCACTAGTTTGTGAAATCTTTCAAATGATCCAATTGAGCAGAGTGATCATTCAAGCAACCTAAATGAAATAAATGTACTAATGAATATATGAACATACAAAAATATTTTATTGGAATGTGATTTACCTATCACAGGGTTTTCTTTCAAGCCCTTTTATTACTGAAATTTTATAGTTGGTTTAATTTTACTTTTAATTCCAAAAGTTATATAATATGAAAACATCAATATACTGTTTTAGCAATTATGGAATACATAAATTTAGCATAAAAATACATAATTTACTTGAAGTTAATTCCAGACAAGATTTACCAGTCTAATAAAACCAAACAACTAAATTCTAAATTAAATTATCAACTTAAAAATCATTATTACAGTTTTGCCTTTGTCTGAACCAGAATGCCATTCATGCATGTAATGCTTTTATATTTCAATTATTTAAACAAAATTTATTTATTTCAATATTTCAGACTATTCACCTTTTGTTAAAATGCACATCACAAATCAGCGCAAGAAATTATAAACCTACACTAAAACCTTAACAAGCTCAAAATATTGGCTAAAAGAATTAAGTACAGTAAAACCTCACATAGTGTGAATTTGCAAGATGCGGCATATATTTCTCTACCAAACCTCAGAAGATCCTTGATCGTAGAATCTGAATACTGATGTCTTTTGATATCGGTCCCATCAGTGTATCGTATACAAGTATGTCAGCCTACTTTCAATAATGGGGTAAAAACAACCCCTAAAAATTAGAATTTTAACTGTCCGATTTTTCCTATTGGTTGTGACTGGAAACCTATAATCGTGCCAAATTTCAAGTCTCTATGTCACTGTTTCCCAACCTTTTTAGAGTCGTGGCACCCTTAAGTGACTTTTCAGAATTTGGCGGCACTTCTCCGTATCCACCGTCAGTAATAATCGTGGTGAAGTTGAACCCCTAACCCCAATCTCCATATCTTCTTTCATTTCAAAGTGCCTTTGCGACGAAATGAAGGTCGACTTAACTCTAGTTTACATTTTTGAAAGCCGACGATGCAAAATGAGGCTAAAAATGGGAAAACATATTTTTTGCGGCACCCTTCAGAACACTTCACGGCACCCAGGTTGGGAAACGCTGCTCTAAGACATCTAGAAGTGTGTCATCATTTTTTCCTCATATGGGGCAATATTGGGACAAACAGCCACTAAAAATTGCAATTTTAAGAATTTTATATTTTTTCCAATGTTTGTTACAAATGCCACACATTTATGCCAAATTTTAATAATGTGGCATCTTTAGAGATACATTTTTATTGATTTAATAGTTTAAACTTTATGAACTTTTAACGGCCATAAACTTTATCGTAATTTTCTATGTCAATTGCTCCTGGAACATCAATCTCCAACTTTCTGAAAATTTTCAGCTACCTAGTTCGACAGAAGGTACATAAACATTTGTCTATTTGTTTAATTTTTATGAATTTTATAGATAACGACCCTGAGTATGATTAAGTGCACTCTGTTTAACACGTGCCACCCATACCAAACTTAATACGGAAGAAATTCTGTCGTCACGTGGAATATTTCTACAATGGAAAAAATAATTGCATAATTATATTTATTTGTACAAATAAGCATTCACGTAACCCGTCAAGCACCTTGACGCAGCCCGAAAACCTCACATTGGTTAAATTAGGGTTGCAAAACAAAAGGTGCCGATAAATTTGATTTATTGCAAGTAATTTATAACATTTAAGCAAAATTTATTGATGCCATAATAAGTTAAATGTTTCTTTTAAAATTAAAAATCAAGATATAAAAAGGAAGAGAAAGACGGAAATAACCTGGTTTGCAAAGAAAAAATGTTGACTAGCCTGCCCATTACGCATTAGAAATAATAGAATTACGAAAATGGCTGCACTTGACGGCATGTACGGGATAAAAGAATTTTGACTTTTTACTTGTGAATTTTCCTTTCTTTTTACACTAGTACCTTTTAGAAGGAAGAAACTAGAAAATTTTATTGTGTTCGAAATTTAATGTTCATGGTTTTTATTATGACAAGTTCGGCCGTTTACTCTTCGAAAAGTGGACCTCGTGTCATTGATTTTACAGGTAGTTACATTTACTTTTGTGAGTTTTTAAAGACACGTTAAGTGAGTGACTTTTGCCATTTGTGAAGTTGTTATCGAACGTTTTTTACTGTTTGAATCTTTTGATGTTGTGAACTTGCCTACTGGACGTTAACTTTTCTATTGCTATCATTGTTCATTCTTGTTGTGTAATATAATGAGATTTGAATTTGTGTATGTAATTATTCACTGTCCTGTTTTGTCACGTAACTGTAATGTATTCCGATGTTTTTATGTAGTATTATTTTTCTTTGTGCATATTTTCTTTAGTGATTGTGTTTGTCTTATTGATGATACCCCATGTAACTTTGACTTTATGAAAAATAAAGGTATTGTTATTATTATGTGTTACAACCATCGTGATCGTCTACGTCGATACGAGGAGCAGTTGTTGCATGCAGGACTGACATCACACCACTTCAAAGGTAAGGAAATTTTAAATAACTTCTCTTTTCAATGTTGCTTGATAGTTGACATGAAAGTTATTGCAATTTGCTACCGAATAAGGGAACTAAACGTACACAAATATACATTTATCTGTGGTCTGTATAAGATTCTACAAGGTGATTAATTGCTGTGCAATGCTTTCGGTAAAAATCTAACATTCAGTATTTTTCTGACATTTTCATATTTGACGTGCTACAGCTTTTTCTTATTACAGTTGGTTAGATATATCGTTAAATAGATATTATTGGAGTTATACTCAGCTTAGTATTAATTAAGATTAATTTCGAACTATGCAACGGTGTATGTCGGATATTTATATGAATTTTATCTCGGATTTTATTCCAATGAGCTATAAATGGCGTTTTTGTTAGATTTAGAGCAAATCTTAGATTATAGCTTATAATTATCAATGGCAAATTAGTAAATATCAATAGTGTTTAATAATGTTGACCAGGGTTTGTTATCAATATATATTGTTTGTAACGTAAAAATTATAGTTTACCTTAAAAATGAGGATGCGTTTTAAAAAACGTATGAATAATAAATTTATTTACTTGATAAACTTCAATACAAAAGATAATATTAAGGTTTTGTAGAATTTTTATCCTGGGGCGCAAGTGTTTTGATTTTGGTGCTGTCGTTGTTTCAGATGTGTGCCTCTGAGAAATGAAGTCTAAAACACAGCTCTCTGCATCAGACCAGCTCTACTTTGTGATATCAAGAAAGAAGATGGGTGAGTGAATCAATTTTGTGTTACAAATTAGAACGAATGAGCTTCCCGAGTTAAACGTCCTGGTATGCACAAAAACTAGAATATTCAAATTTAAAATTTATGAGGCCCATTGAAGCGAATTTTATTTTTATTATCTTCTTTGTCTTTTGAAGGATCAAAGTATGCTAATTAACATAAAATTTACTGTATAATATAATCCTTTCCAACCACATCTCACATTTTCCATTGAAATCTCACATTTTGTCTTAGTATGAGCAGTGCCGAACACAACTTTCCCTGGGCGAGATGGGCTTTGCAGGTGCGTCTCATACCACCTTTATTTAGGGGATGTGTTACTGTCCCCATGAATGTGCACATGATGCCATCTGTTGAATACATTGAATATAATAATCTGGTACTTTCCTGTTAACGGGAATACCTCCAGGACCCTTCGCAGGACCTGGTACTTACGTATTATCCCCATGCCATACTTACGTACAACATTAACAGAAACAAACTCGATCACCGGACAAGAAACTGATTGGTCTGTCTCGACATTTACAAACCCAGTCTCCGGACAACGTGAAGGGTTTCTTTGGTTCCGGGCGAGGCGAAGGGCGCGGTAGCACCCGGAGATGACTACCCATTACAACAAAGTGAGCCGAAGGCTCGTCAATATATCCTTTCAATGTTATATCCTCTTGACTGTTGTGCCGCAAATTGAGAGGATATATCGACAAGCCTTCGGCTCGCTTTGTTGTAATGGGCAGTAGTCTCTGGGTGCCACCGTGCCCTTCGTCTCGCCTGGAACCAAAGAAACCCTCCACGTTGTCCGGAGATTAGGTTTGTAAATGTCGTGACCGGCCAGTCAGTTTCTGTTAATGTTGTTTTTAAAATAAAATATCGTAAATCCAACAATACGTCAAATTGTTCATATTGTATAAAATGTAATTTTTACAATTCGAGGTGAGGTTATAACACATCTGTTTATTTGCAGGTTTTCTGGTTCTTGTTTTTATTTAGATCTTTCGATCTCTCGACTTGGGAATATTAAAATCCAATTGATTCTCAAATTTTTCCTCAGTTACTATAAGTATTTCGTTTACATTTTCTTAATATCACCTTTATACCAGTTATTTTCAGTTACAAATTTGTTTATTTGGTTTGATTTACTAAGTTAAAATTGTTTTTAGTTTTTCTTTGTATATAATGGCCCCAAGACTAAAACGAAGCTTAACTGGAAGAAAAGAATCTGATAAGAAACGAAAGGTAGTAAAAAAGAGCAATGCAATTGAGGAAGGTGTATCTTATGAGAGATTTACTTATGAAAACAGTGTTTAGTATAGTTTCTATTCTAGGCGATGGAAACTGTTGTTTAATTCTGTTTCCATGCATTTGTTTGGTACTGTGGAACATCACGTACAACTTCGCACTCAAGCTGTAGATTTTGTATTGACCAAATGGGATGATTATCAACTGTTTCTGTTAGGTTATGAAACCAATACTGGTGCTATAGATTCCCCTCGAAAGTATGAAGCACAGATGAAAACCAATGATAAAATTGTTTGCACAGTAATTTCAGATCAAGATACACAACCCAGACTGTATAACAAGTCTTCAGTGATGTCCTGGTTCTATCTTTACATGCAGAATATCTGCGTAGGCCTGCTAGTATATTGATAATTGCTTTGTAATCCTCACGTTAATATATTGTCTGTATTATTACACAAAGCCAACTTTATTCAGAATAGATTTAAAATCAATTTTTCTTCGATAAATTCTTCACTAAAATTTACATTTTTAAGCAAATTAAAGCATTTGAAAGATAATATTTAGGTAAGTTTGGTGTGTTACTAGTTTACAATGTTGAAATAAATTGGTGATTTGTTTTTGTTTTCCAAGAAATTATTCCGCTGATTAATTAATTAGTAAGCTCAATTTTTATTTCAATGTCTCCAAAAAATAATCTTTATTCATTTATAGCAATGGATGGAAATGATGAGAGACTAGCAGATAGAAAACAAAGATTAGCTAGAGAAAGGAGACAGCGTTGGTAGTAAGGCAAAGTCAGGAGACATTAGAAAGAATCAGAAGAGAGAATGCTGCACGGAATGCAGATGCAAGTCAGCAAGCAACCAATGAACGATGAAGATTAAATAAAATTATTAAAAATAAATTATTGGTCTTTGAGAGAAAGGGAGGGAAGGAGGTAGGGTAGCTGCGAGAGGGGGAGGGAGTGACGGGGAAGGGTAGTAAGGGGGAGAGAGACAGTTAACCAAAGGGAGATTACACAACACCTTTGTTTTCAAAGAAATGTTAAATTAATTATTAAAGAAAAAAATGTGAAAACCGCTGTTTGCATAGCGCATCATTCAAATGAAAAGAAACATCAAAACAATTTCAGAGTCCAGGAAGGATTTTCATAGTGCAGAAGACTGTAAAAGGAAGCTGCTAACTAACTCTGTATGTGCACTGTCCAAATTTATGCCCACTCAATACATTTTTATTTAATGTGTACCATGCCGATAAACCAAATCACTCCCTGTCATTTTTGATGGGCACTTACTGATTTATCTAATATACTAAACTAGTTGTACAAAAGATAGTAAAAAAATATTCGATCCGAATTAGGGCCCAGAGTTAGCTGTTGAACCTGTTAAAATAGCTGGAAAGTATGCCATCTGGACCTGTGCTTTAGATGTCCATGCCGTAGGGCCCCCCAAATTCGAGAAAATATTTTAATGCTCCTATTTCATTGGCTCATACATTTAATATTTCTGTTTTAAAATCTTGAGGATAAATGGACGGATAATTTAGATATAGAATTTGGAATTTGAACGGGACTTCGTTCCATTGTTCCTCCACAGTAGCATCTCGATGGGAAAGGTGTGACGTGATTAGCAAGCCCCCTCTTGGTCTGATCCCTGAATCAAGGGGACTTTTTAATATATTAGTAGTGTTTGTTGAGGGGACATTGTTTATTAATATATCGACAATGGTAAGGAATTCAACCCAAAAAATCAAAAGTGTGGGGGTTGCATTATTTGTTGCGGGGTCCCCAAATTTATCAGTACAACCCTGATGCTCACTAGGTCAAGGATCAGCAGTTAGGTATTTATTTTTATAAGAAAAGGGCTACCGGGCAGTGCAGGGGATCATTTTGAGTAAAAGTTTTATCTATCAATCTCTCATTGTTCAAATGAAAATTAATAGTCCAGGAGTTCCTTCTTTTATAAGTGAATTTATTCTCCGAAAGTTTATGTTAAATACTTCCTAATTAAGGCTATGATGTGTTATTTACAGTAATACCCCGCTATACATCGGAGATGCGTTCCTGAAAAATGCGACTTATAACGAAACAATGATTACCATAAGAACTATGATAAAAGTTAGGGGTTACGTTCCTGGTGGATATTTTGTGACACATTTGTTTCCCAAATAATACATATCAATACAGTACATTGGACATACTATGTTACCACTGTGTGTTTACTACTCATTTCTACTAGGGTTTAATATACATTTAACAGCGAGTAACTGATTGCAATAATAAATTCAGAAATCACCGAAAATAATTGTCTATAGTGTGATGGAGCACAAAAATTGTTTCTTTACTTACACGTACACTGATATGCACTTTAGATTACTTTTCAAGCAGATTTCGCAATCCAAAATATATCCAGGATCTCATGAGATGTCAACACAAACGTAAACACACAAAATGTTAGACACAACTGTTCAAAAAGCTCAGAAATAGGTTTTTACACATCGTCATTAAAATTGGGACAGTCCCTTTTATCCCCTGTGATCTTGTGAACCACCTAACCTATCAAGGGTTTTTATTGTTATAGTTATAATTTATGCAACACAATTGAAATTTCTGAAATGTTGCTTTTAGTATTTCACAGACGACGTATATGTGAAGCGACACAACTTATAACGAAACATGTTCCTTAATTGATTGGTGATGTATGTGCGAAACAATGAATAGCAGGGTTTTAATGTACTGTTAAATGCCATTTGGAGACCATGATATTTTTTATAATGGAGGATAAGGATGGTAAGGGGGCCGAGTACATGAGAAATATCAGAGTCCAGCATTTCAATCCCAGGCCCCAGGTGCACTGACTATAAGAGACATTGGCAATTTTGTCTATATGATGCAAATAAAGTTATTGGTGCTAAATTTGCATTTTTATATATTAGTTATAATTCAAACAGGAGCTGGAGATTAAAGCAGTTGTACAGCTGAAAGAACGAGGCTTATATATTTTTAGAAAACAGGATTGAAATCCATGTCGGATGAGAGTAAATAATTGATTTTAATCCAGAAAAAAGAAGGATAATTGTGTGGTTTTTTAAACAATATAAAACTGCATAGCAACACATCCAGTGATTTTTAAAATGAGAATAAACATCATATTGCATAGAATTGATATTAATGCTTTTAAAATAGAATTTAATATATAATCTCAATCAAAAATGACATCTTATGATAATTAAGGAGAAAATATAATTTCTTGGCAATTTATTTGTCAATTCTTCTCTTGTTTTTAAAAATGTTTTTCTAAACTCAGATCACGCTTACAAAAGATTACCTCTTTTTAATTTCTCATCTACGAAGTATATTGAGAAAGTATTGTTATCATGAAAAAATCAACCTCGAGATTTTTATGGAAATATACGTTTTAGGTGTCGCTGAATCTGAAAAAGTGGTTTTTGCAATGCCGTCTGTCTGTGTGCCTGTTACTGGCTCTAGAGCCGAAACGGTCAAGCAAAAATGAATGAAATCTCGTACTTAGGCATTTTATCATACAGAGCAGAGTTTATGAAGAAATGGTTGGCATTGCTCAGTAATTAAGGGAAGTTTATTCTACACATTTTTAACAACAATTTGATTTTCTCAAAAATGGCTCTATGAATGATTTTGATAAAATTTCGTACCGTTACTTGAGTATACATCTGCAATAATACTACCTATTTCATTTTTGTCCATGGATGAATATAAGGCTAGTTTTTTCTTGGCCAACTTTAAGAAAATTGGATTTTCTAAAAACCAGCTGATACGATTTTCATTTTTTAAAGATTACTAAATGATGCATTAATATATGAGAAAGTTTGTACAATGTATGTTGTACCGATTTTTTTAACTCTTTTTAGTATGTACTATGTTAAGTTTTCGTTAGAAGCATCTGCTGGCCTAGCTTTGGAAAAGTTTGAAATGATTGAAAATAAATGCTGAATTTGTATATATATATACAGTGAAACCTGAGTTTTACGTATTTCAAGGGACCGAACGAAATATATGTATAACTCAGAGTTACATATAACTCAATGCATGATTAAATAAGGTCGACATATGAGGAATAAACGAGGCTTTTGTGACTGCATGAGAGGGATGTATTTATAGAGCAAAAATGTCAATACATATTTAACTTGTTGAACATAGAAATATACAAAATAACTCACAATCTCTCACTCTCACAACCACAATCTCTCATTCACTTATCACTCACAATCAGCACGTGATTTAAAAAAATACTCTTTAAACAAATTATATTTTATTTGAAATTAAATAGTCTGTTATTGTCTTTTGTTTCCTTCTTTTCCTGGAAAAATGGTACAGTGCACTTTCAAGTTGATTTGCCCCTCAAAAGAGGAAATGAAGCGCTTCACCATTGTAGAAAAGGCCTGTTTCGTCTATATTGTAAATATCGGTTGGTCTGTATCCCGCAATCAACGTGCCCAACTGTTTTTCCTTCGAAAGGCTGCAGAAACATTGTCAACCGAACTTGACTCCCCCGAAATCATGCGTCCAGTGATGCCATGCCTTCGTTTAAATCCTTGCAGCCACCCTTGTGAAGCCTGAAATTCCTCACATTCATCTTGACTGCAAAACTCATTGCCTTTTCCAGTAGTATGGCACCGCTTATAGGGATATTTTTTTACCTCATCTCTTTAAACTACATAAACAGAGATTTTTCTAGATCAGCATATCTTCCCTCTTGGACACGTCTTCTTTTATGCGCATTCAGGCCAGCGCTTGCATAGTTTTCCCTCACTTGGTCAGACTTTGCCAGAATAGTGCACAGCGTCGTATATGAAATTTTCAGTCTGTTAGCCAGTTCTTTCTTCGACGTGTGGATTTTCGTCAGCCTCATTTATAATTTTCATTTATTCTCCACTGTAATTCCTTTTCTTTTTTGAGACATGTCGTGAGTGTATGAACAACTGAAGTGAAAGAAACTTAAGGCTGGCAAAACACAGAGGAGAAAAAGAACATTGGAAATCTTCTTCCACTGAGGAGAATGTTTGCGACCGATAAAATGCTGCAATTTTATTATGCTACAAAATAATGCGTTGCGTGACACACCGAGCGTTTATTCCACTAAAATCCCATTCTTACTTGTCGATACGGTGGCTTCCAGTGCACGACTATTTTTTCTTTGAAGCCAATGACTCTCGAATTTGCAACATTGTCATATAAGTTATTCCTGCCTAGAGTAGGTATCAAGTCTTAAGGATAGATTGTCTTGCGATTTTATTTTGCCTTTGAATTCCCATTAATTTTTTTTGTTACATAGTATGAATTCTCTTTGCACCTATGTGGTGTGGCAGTCGACAAAGATTTATGACATTGCTTAAATTGAGATGTGCCATCCTGTATCAAATTTTGTTTCAATCTGCCGTCAGATGCCGCCTACATGGCAACTATGTCGGTGCCCTGGGAGGATTCTGAGAGTCTATCTACCACGAGAACTTATAGAGCATAAATACATACAACCGAGATAAAAGTAGATGTCGGGATCGGATGAACGCTACGTATAAAAGAGGTTTACGTATAAGTCAGTTACGCATAACTCAGTATTTTAATTCGTATAACCATATGGCGTTTCGCTGGGACCAACCAAAAAATACGTATAAAGGAGTATTACTTATAATTGGGTTACGTGTAACTCAGGTTTCACCGTACAAGTATTTTAATTTTTATTATTCTAGTGCTTACAATTATATACTCGATACTTTTTTGTGTAAAGCATATTCCAAAACATGGTGTTGTACACAATCCAACATAACATTCATTGCACATATACAGTGGACCCTCGATATATTGAAGTAATGGGGTGGGGGGGCCTGTTTGTTATATCTGAAATATCTGAAGGAAATGTATATGTTGGCTTAAACTGCTAAAGTGCACATGTCATGAAAGATAATGTTTTACTCTGCTGTATATTTATACAAATTGTTAGACCATGCGCAATAATTATGCAGAGTTTCTTTAATTAATTTACGAAAAATATATGAATCATATGAATTACATATTCATTTTTATATTTTACTAGTGAAAGGTGTGCTTGCGGTTAAATGCTGGAACATATTTATATTAGAACAAAAATGAAAGAAATTATGTTGACCATAAGAAAAATGGCTCGCGAGATGAAAATTATATAGTTATCTTTAATAAAACATCCTTTATATTATTAGACAAGGTGAGGTGACGTTTTTTGCTAGGTGGAGTTTGTTCTCTTAGCTTCCGGTTGAGAGAAGGCATGTAGAGTACAGGTAGTTCCCCCTAACGTAGCAATTGAAAATTACTAGAAGCTAAATTAGGCCTCGGGGATTGGAGGGAATATGTAGAGTGGAGGAGAGCGAAATCCATTAGAAAAGATTAGAAGGGTCTGAGAGACCAAAGAAGGAATACACCCCTAGTAAATACAATATTCAGGTAATACTAAAATATAATTAAATGATAAAAGTATAAATGAACATCAATATAAACAAATAAGTAATCACCTTAAACTTTATCGTACGGATTTAAATTCCCGCTGTAGGAGCTGTCGGCCGGATTTCTTTTGAATATTTAAATGTCTTATGTATCTTTTTAAGTACATTATCATTTCTTGGGAACTAATAATGATAAAACCTTTTAAGTAGAAAGTATTAAAAATATTAACAAGTTACCCAGTTAAAGTTACTGGCTCAATAAATTCATAGTAAAACCAAATTTTTAAATATACACTCTGTCATAATTTTTGTCTGCCTTGTCAGGTTCGTTCACGTTGTCGGAAAAGTGAAGTTAGCATAAAATAAGAAAACATCGACTATGTTTCATTGTCTTGCTGAAAAAAGGCGTATAAAATTGATCTAGGGTCGACCAGTAGCCCCTCGGTGTGTCTCTTAAGTCGTCCCATTTGTACAGTAACTCCAAAAAACAATAACATTTCATATAATGTCACATCAGATTGTGGAGAAGGTCCTTTGTCCAAATTAGATAGATACTGGTGTTGGTACTTATTCCTCTTGTATACCAGGATTTGGAAAATATCCATAAAATAGAGCATGAAAACATTCAGTGAATTTGAGTTCTCTGAGATGTTCAATCTCTCCTTATTTTTTATACCACATGGCCCTGCAGTAAATGAGTGCACACCGCTGATGTATTCTTTCCAACCTCTCTTCTTCAGTCATTTGCTCCTCTGCCTCACTCTCCTCACTAGCCTCATCATAAGCGTCGGAATCACTATCACAATAGTATGCTTCCAATTTCTTTTCTAAGGCCACTTTCTAATAACATTATTCACTGCCACACAAGTCAGGCACTGGCCGACAACTAAATGAAACTGACCAAAAAATATCCTAATACCACGTGACAATAAAAAGGAAAGAAAAAAAGAACACTAGATGAACACATGGCCGAGATTATGAATCATCTAATCAAGAGGCACCGTGTCGCTTTACAAAGAGGTAGAAACAAAATCGAGAAGCATTCTTAACTGTTTAACTGTGCAGTTGATCTGAAAATCCTGATACCCTATGCACAAAAAATTAAATGTCATAAATTTTTTATTTTTCCCCCGAATGCTGTTAAATCAACAATCATTAATTGATGAAAATATGCAAATAAACATAATTTAACTTTATTATCAATTCTACATTGTGATGAAATGAAAGATTGATTTAATGAGAATTTTCTCAACTGTCGTAAATGGCAATGCGAAAAGACGTTTTTATAATTCTATTTTCAAAAAGGTACAAAATTATTATTAAAATAATAAAGTAATTACAAAGTTAAATAAATTAAAATTTAATTTTTGTGTGGAAATCGTGAAAGCAATCACCAACACAAACCGACGCCGCATTCCCTGCACCATATCTGAACAAATTTCCACTTTCCCTCCCTAATGTCTGTATTCATGCTCACATGACATTGGGGCTTAGCTTTCTTTTCTGTTGGCATCATATACTCCAGGTAGTGTTGTAAGATTGCCTCCTTCCCTATGAGTCGGTCAGAGGCAGTAGTTTATTTAACGAGCAAGACTTGGAAAATGAACATAGTTACACTTTTAAAGGCAATTATGTCAAAAAGGCCGATTAGCTGAGACCAGTGGTTGAACAAATACTAAAACAGACCACCCAAAACTCCTCCTAAACTTAACGTGATGATGAAATCATCTCAGTGGTGTGCTTTAATTTGCTGTTAGCCGCAGTCACAAGGGGAAGACAGACATCCTACGTGATATTTTTATTTCTCAATCGTAAGGTTATAAGTTTATACTGCTGAGAACAAGAAATCCTTAGTGTATCATCATTTGACGAGTAATTGTCTTAGAGTCCCTCTTCGTAGGTCCCAGCTATTTTGATGGACGAATAAGCGAGGGAATGGACGAATGAATGAACACGCCAAAATGAATAAGACTTCTTATTCTTACCGTCGAATACTCAATCTCATTCGAATTCGCTCATTTTAAATTTATACTCGAGTTTTGGTAAATATTTTAACATTTCAATAATAAGATTCCATGGTTACCGGTATTGTTGTCCTCGGTAATTTCCATGCATAACGGCTTAAAGATCGAAAATATGATTAAAACTTGCTCGAAATGACCGAAGATATGAATTTAATTCAAATAAACCGAATGCAGTATTCATGTTATTTATATTTTTTTATCTATATTACTAAAATCTTTTTTCTGGTTTCTCTCTCTCTCTCTCTCTTTAATGCCCTATACCTCAGCCATTTTTAATCTCCGGGAATTTCAGCCCGCTAAGTTAATTTTTATCAAGTTATTCAACTAATTTTCTTAATTTGTTATTAAAAACCAAACATACATCCTTTATAAAATATATTCATTAAACTCGTATTCAAAACATATTCCCGATAAGCTAATCTAAATCCACAAGGGAACGAAGAAACAGCGAACAAAGGGGGGGGATTGGCGAGCGCCAGCGAGCATGGGGCTTGCTCCCTAGTATATATATATATATGTCATCAGCATTTTTCAATCCGCTGATGAATGAAGGCCTCCCCCATACTTCTCCAGTTTTCCCTGTCAACTGCTTCCATCCTCCAAGTTGACCCAAAGAACTTAACAAGTTCTCTGTCTCACCTGTCTTTCAGTCTTCTTTCCAGTCTCTTGACTGTGGGAAGCTCATTCAATTCTACTTGGTATAATAATTATACAATATTTATTTTGATTCTCAATTTTTTATTCTTAAGTTGGTCTCTTAATGTTAATGTTGTCTCTTGCTGGTATTTGAGATTAATTAACCATTTCATGGCTATTGTTTAAAATATTTTCATTAAATTATCATAATGATAATTTTGGTATACTCTATATGAGATTTTGATTTACTCTTAAGCCTTACTGAGAAGGAATTCTTTAAAGTTTTATCTTAAATAACTCAATTGCATACAAATATTTAACGAAATACTTTAGTTTTGTCATGTACTCAGTAATTTCATAGATTAAAATCTGCAAATTCTTCTAATATAATTTTTTAATAAATATTTTGTAACATTAATGTATTTCTACATTCATTTGCACATTTTTAATGTTAAAAAATTTAACTTGGTAAATTTTTAATAAGAATGATTTGATTTAACTTGTAAATTAGCAAATTGGCCATGAAAGTGTTATCGATAAGGAGCAATGTAATTTGTTAACGATAATCAGAGTTGAGTCATGCAATGCGATTACTAAAATTTTACATAAATTAACCTCAAATCGTTAAATTATATACACTTACTGTATTTACCTTGCTATATAAGACAAACTTTGAGAATATGCTAAATTTATTCATAAATGATGTGTTTGCTTTGATAAACTGTGTTATATTTTGTGTAATAGCTTTGAATCTGAACTTTACTTAAGAGAAAATATGTTTTTGATGTTATAGATATAATCTCACCTCGATGAAGTTATAACCAAGCAAGATAATTCTGAAAGACAAAATGTATTTACCGTATCTGCCCGAATACAAGCCGATGGTTTTTGTCAAAATCTATCATGAAAAAATCACCCCTCGGCTTAAATGTGAGTCCGAGGAAAATTTGGGTTATGGTTAAATCTCAAAGTCTCTCATTGCCTTTGCATTCAAATGATAGTACTATATTTTGCGTTTAGTAAATATTTGACCTACGATGAATATTAATAAATAAATAATAAAGGCTATAATATTGAATTTAGCACTACCTGTGCTTTGTTACCGTTTAAGGCTGGGCTTTTCACATTATTTTCGTAAATTGATGCAGACGATTACGCAAAATAAGTTGACGGCTTTGAATGCTCAACTGTTTGAATTTCGGTAAAACTTTACATGGAACGTGTATAATTATACAAATGCAATTTCTTAAGGCAATGTAAATGCTAATTTCATTGGAAATAGTCTTGGATGAAAAAATATCTTGGCGAGATCGCTATTACTATATTTGACATTTTGTGAAAATGAAGATGAATGAAATTATTGTCACTGAATGTGGAACATTATTCAGCAATGCAAAATTATTGATTGTAGTAATATTTCAAAATGTCAACAACTAAACCATTTCCCACTCATTTCTTTGATCCAGAATAATGTATTCTAAGATGTGCATCAGTCCCCGGCACACTTAAGCATAAAATCTACGAAATTTACGTTTCTGTCAAAAAATTGTGGAAATTTTTGGGAGGGTCAGCTTAAATCCAGGGTCGGCTTCTATTCGGGCAGATGCAGTAGTTCAATCCTTGCTGCTATAAAAATTAAATTGCTATCAGAAGTAAATGTAGTGTATGTTATGCAATTAATCTTTTAAAAAACACCGAAACATTGAGGTACAGTGTAATTTTAATGCATTTATATGAAGAAAATTAATTTGGCAAGTATAAAGAGGTTTAATTTTATTAATGGTTGAAATAGGTATGCCACAAAATTTTAAATATTGCATTTAAAAGTTTATTTCTTGCATTGAATAGTTTATAAAATGTTATTCTGGTATTTAAGTAATTAAGCATTGCTTTGCATGATTCAATATTGCGTTATTTTTACGTCATTTATGGGAACATTGCTCCTATTGAGAATCAACTGTGTGCACTCCTTTTTACTTAATGTATTTCTCGACCAATAGGAGACATTATTAATTAGTGTTAGGCCATTGATAATGTGAAATGTTTTTTTTAAGTGATTCTAGAGCAAGTGCTTAGAAAAATTGCTTGCCTCTGATAAAAATAGCTGCGACTGGGTTGTGAAGAAATTAATACATGCAATTTAGCTACAGAGCAGTTGTCGTCAGTGGCATTTCATCACTGATGGCAGCTGTTCAGTAGTTGAAATGCATGTATTACTTATTTTACAACCCAGTCGTGGCTATTTTTATAAGAGGCAAGTAATTTTATAAGCAGTTGTTCCAATTTATTTCTGCTGCAAATTGATGTTTATTTGTGTTTTGAATTGTCTTGTGATATATGCAGTTATGTCAGCAGTTGAATTGTTGAAATGATCATTTGTATTGTTTATATGTATATATAATTTGTCAATTGTTGAATAATTTGATCAATTAACAGCCAAAATTGGCATAATATATGATAAAATATGACATTTTTAGCCAAAAATATGACATTTTTGGCTAAAAATATGGATTTTCTAGCAAAAATATACCTAAAAAAACCCCTTAAGTCTTAAGATACCTAAAAGAGCCTCCGAGAAAAAGAAATTAGTTTTAGCTAAAAGGAGTAAACAGGTTTTGTTCGTAATAATGTCTTTATTGCAATCAAAATAATGTACAATGTATACATACAAGTTCAATAAAAAATTTACATTCTGAAATATTATTTTTCTCTACTTATTTTATCCTGCACTTCTAAATAAAATTATTCTAGGACTTCAAAAATGTCTGGACTTTTTTAATGTACAGAGTCAAAAATTATTCTAAAAACATGGTTTGTTTACATTTTGGACTAATTTTTGACTCTGTACATTAAAAAATTTCTGGACTTAAGACTTGAAAGAAAAATTAGTTTGTGTACATTTTGGACTTAGAATAATTTTTGACTCAGAACTTCACAAAATTTTTCGGCTTTAAAAAATTTAATTTTGGTGGACTTAGGGGACTTTAAAAAATGACTTTATCGGGCTTTTAAGCCTTTGAATATAGCTCAAAACAAAATTACTATTTAAAAGTTTTCTTGAAGTGCAGAAAAAAATTTACAATATAGCAAACACTATAATAAAGTGACCATTTTACATAATTTGACAAGGGTAAAATCATTTCTTAATCCTTTCTCAAAAAATTCTGCATAAGTAAAAATGGAACACTAGCATGACTTAGAAAAAATATGAGATGACAGACGATACATATATACAGCCAAAAGTGCTGCTAATTCTGGTTGGTTCAGATTTAATAAAAATGGCAGTAATTATATAAATGGAAAGCAAATAGTTTATACATTTGAGATTGTAAAAAGAATTTATGATTGCTCTCCATAACATAATAACTCATTACACCTGGAAGAAAATAAAAATTATTTACAAATAAATGTTTAGCAAATTCAATATTGATGAAATTTTTCTTGACAAGAATTTTGTCTCTTGACTAACTTATATTTTCTAAATACTGCCTTGAATTAAGAACAAATTTACCATTTCCAATGCATGAATTAATAATTTGAGATTATAAATTATTAACAATTAAGATATTTTCCTTTACATGCACATTCAGTCGGAATTTACAATCAAATCTCAAAATTAACTGAAATTTCATTTGCATTAACCTCTCTATCTTATTTTGATGACTTGAATAGAATTTTTATTGGATTAGAATTTTTTCTGCCTTGAATAAAAAATAAAAACCCGTAGAATATTTTCTGAATTAATTCAAGCATATTGTAAATTTATCTCCAACATTCATTAAATTAATAAAATCTGGAATTATTTAACCACAACAAACCCTCTTGGTAAAATTTTAAATGTAGAACACCGAAAATCCTGATCCAAAAAATCTTTTAACTGCACCTATTAAGATTAAATTTAATTACTTTCCAACATCAATTTGCTGAACCATATTCATGATAGAAATGCATGTCTGAAATGTGAGCAAAACTAGATCTAAATACAAGAATTTGGCAAATAAGTTTTCTAAGGTTTTTAAATTCAATATATTTTTATATACTGTCTTTTGTAATTTTTAAATAACTTATTACTATATTAGATTCTTTCTTAATGGAAGTCAAATTTTTGACAAAAATTTAAAACTTATAATGTTAATTAACTATTACAAACAATGGAATATTCTTTATAAAATTTAATTAAGGAGAGTTTTTCAAGTTCAAACTGAAAATTAACACCTCATAAATTTATAAGCAAAATTAAATATATTTTATAAAAGTTGAGTTAACAGAAAATTTTTCAAGTTTAAACAGAAAGTTGACATTCTCAGAAAAAATGTTCTTACAGACAATACCAGATCAACAATTTTTTCAGAGGTAGCACTATATTTCTCATTCATTTACTTTAAGGGTAAAGTGATTTAACAATATGTTGAAGAGCAATCTATTTCTTGGGTGTGATTTAATCCAATTGTAAAGTTCGGCTTATTCTGAATAATAGGACAAAAACCCCTTAAAAATTAGAGTTCTTATAATATCGTATTTTTCCATCAGTTGTGACAAAAAATCTATCGTCGTGCCAAATTTCAGTCTCTAACTCATCTTGAAGTGCCTTATAATTTTTATCTCCCTATGCAGCAACAATGGGGCAAAAATAGCCCAAAAAATTAGAATTTCAACAATTTTGGGTTTTTTCCATTGGTTGTGACAAAAAACCTATAATTGTGCCAAATTTCAAATCTCTAGCTCATCTTATAATTTACATTCTCCTATATCCCAGTAAGACGCAGCTATATATTGTAGAAGATATTTGTCATTTGATATAGTGAACAAACTAGGATTAGCAAAATATAGGTAAGTAAAAAACCTTTCAACTCATATATAGCCTCCAGCTAATAATCCTCTTCACTCTCGCACCCAGGTGCATCAATTCTCGTCACAGCAAAGCAGTACTCTTCGATTCATGGCTCCGCTATGGCTCAAACCTGTGCATTTTGGCTCAGCGTCAACAGAATACATAAAATAAAGAGGAAAAATGGTTGTGGTGAATTCAATAAAGATATATAATCTAAAAACTAAATATAAAAGATTCACTTGCTTACACAATATGAAAGAGCACATCTTATTTACTGAGGCCTGTTTAGAATTGTAAAATTTAAAATCTTTAAGAGTTTATTCAAATAAGTAAATTTATTTGACTTGTTTTAAAATCTTAATGTTTCATATTGCCTGAACTGACAAACCAAATACGTAAACAATTTTTTAGAAAAAAAGCAATAGTTATCAGAGGAAATAAAGCAATCACATTATATAACAAAATAATCAACTGAAATTAAAAATTAACCGAATCAAATGAAAAATTGGGCCTTCATTTGCTGGCGCAATGAAAGTATTTATTTTATTCACGGAGATTTATTTATAATTCAATCCTTTATAAGTTAACAAATAAAATTGTATGGCAGACTAAATATACTCAATAGTCATTGAAGAAATATCAATGTTCTGTTAACTCAATCTTAACCCATTAGTGCCCATCCTCTTTTGAGGACGGCTACATTTTGCTTCTCAAGCCTCTTCAGAATGTAGTTTCTCCCTTTTTGCTACATTGTAATCTCTAAATACTTTTGTTACCTCCCTTATACTGCAATGAAGTCACTTCTATGTTGGTTTTGAGATGAGCAGCATGAGCTTTTCTACGGCGTTTTCCATTGACGCGACCTTCGATATTACATCTTTATTATATAGGACCAAAACCTACGTAAGTCATAAATGATTATGAAATAATAAAATTTAAATGTGTATGATGACAGTAATGTGTAATTGCCTAATTTTATTTAATTACATGTTTGTGGTAATATGTCAACTTGGCATCCTCATTTGAGGAGGCTGGGCGTTTGAGAGTTCTTACTGTATGGATTAGTCGCAGTTATTTTTTCTAGTCCTCATATTATAATTTGTTTCCCACAGCAAAAATGTGTGATCGAATATGTAGAACGCTTCAGGAAGCATACGAATATCTGTCTTCCGAAGAGATAGAAGCAGATATGATTGCTTTACCCCCAGATGTGGATGAACTAACGGACAAAGAAGACATCGATGATGACAAACTTGGACTAGCTGCAGTAAAGGGTATTTCTGGAGCAATAGAAATACAAGTACCCGAAGAGGAAACTGGAGAAACTGCATTGCCATCGTCAAAAAAGCTATGTATGAAAAATATGAAATGGGAGAAGATTACTCCGGAATATGCAAATGTAATGACTGTGGATAGAACATCAGAACTGTTCAAAAGCATACAGTGTAATTTGGAAACTAAGACTCCGTTAGAAATATTTGACAAACTGTTTTCAGATAGTGTGTTTGAACTGACAGCACGAGAAACAGCATGTTACGCAAAAGAATGCAATAATAGGCAAAATTTCAGTGTTGGCATAGATGATATAAAATTTTTTATCGGGTTCCTAATATTTTCCAGTTATCATTCATTGCTGAGTGAGAGAGACTATTGGTGAGAGGAAGAAGATTTAGGAATACAAATAGTGAAAAATGCTATAAGTAGAAATAGGTACCTGGAAAAATAACATCTACATTTTCAAGACAACAGCAAAGCATGCCAAAACAGGAAAGATACAGCTTTCAAAATAAGGCCACTAATGGAATTGGTTATCAAAATCGGGATTTTTCATAAGTATTTGCCAGTAGACAAAATGATTGTGCGCTATTACGGTCATCACCTCATGAAACAATTCATCAAGTGCAAACCAATAAGATTCGGTTACAAACTGGGCGATGTGTGGTGAAAATGGGTATTGTTACAAATTTTCACTTTATTGCAGCAAGGAACTTCATTCAGACACGTCCAATACACCACTCAGGTCTCATGTAGTTTTGAGCATGCTTTCAGCTGTACAACATCTTCAGAGTCACTTTGTATTTTTTGATAATTACTTTATTAGCTTTGATTTGCTAAGGCATTTACGAGAGTTAGGTTTTCGTGCTAGTGGAACAATTAAGGAAAATAGAATGGCAAAATGCACTCTTACATTACCTAAAGAACTGGGAAGAAAAGGGAGAGGATTTTATGATTATCGATTCGATACTGAGAATAAAATTCTAATTGTCATATGGCACGATAACAAAGCAGTGATTGTAGCAATGCTGAAGCTGTGAAAAAAGTCAAAAATTGCAATAACACAACCCACAGCCATTCACACATACAATAAATATATGGGAGGAGTAGACCTACACAACTGGCTGCTTGAAAAGCACACTATTGCTATTAGGGGTAAAAAGTGGTACTGGTGTTTGTCCACCCGCATGATAGACATGGCAGTCGTAAATGGCTATCTTTTATATGAAGTGGTACATGGAAATAATTCAATTTCAATTAAAGACTTTTGTAGACAAATTGCTGTCACATATTTGAAAAGAGGTTGCGGAAAATGGGTGGCTGCCGTTACCATCGACTTCAAGAGCTGTTGTGTCTGAAGATGTCAGGTGCGATGAAAGAGCTCATATGATAGGGAAGAGGAATAGTCAAAGATGATGCCAAATTAGAAACTGTACAGGGAAACCATGGACAATTTGCACTAAATGCAATGTAACATTATGTATCGGTTGTTTTCCAAACTTTCATTCCAAAAAGTAAAAGTGCTATAATAATTTGAAAAAATCTCCAAAATGCTTACATTTCAATTACATAATAACTTCAGCATACTCAAATTTAGATAATGTATAAGAATAGTAAAATTTACCTTTTTTTAGATTTGATTAGTGTATTTCTTTTTGGTAACTACGAACCCCCTAACGCCCAGCATCCTCATTTGACGACGGGCTATATTTAAACAATAAATGGAAAATTTCGATTTTGTTTACTTTCATAACTACTAAAGACTAACAAAATTTTCAAAACAATTAGATTAAAAAAATTAATGTGGGCATTAATGGGTTAGGTTGATAATTTAGAACAGAGGTCTCAAACATGCTGTCTGCTAGTTCATTTTATGTGGCCCTCTCACTGATCTTATTCTAATTATATAATTTGGCCCGGCTCAGCGTCAAAGAATTTTTTTAATTTAAAGATTTAAAAATGTTTTTATTCCTCTGAAGTGTAATTTTTTCGTTTTGGCTAGGTTAGTGTATTAGCGTTTAGGGTATTCTCTTGCAGTGGTTTTCCAAATGTTTGCGTTTCTCTCCACTCCCAAGAAACTCGAAAAAACAAGTTCTAAAGGTTTGCCATCCCTGCTTTAGGGACTCCACAGCCGTTTTATTATTCTGGGTCGCACGTGGAAAAGAACAGTGCTTATCGAATGTGCTGCTCTGCGGAACTCTCTCTCCTCCCACATGAGAAGTTTCTGGATTCCCAATTAGGTTAGGATACTTCTGAGTTTATGTAAACATATTCTTGAAAGAAACCTACGTCAATTCTTACTCAAACATATTTGTTAAGTGGGCATGACCTATGCTGGAAGCAGGTTGGCTGTCCTTATGCTTTGGGATTTAATAGGAAAAAATCCCATAACTGCCGAACTAGTCAGCGAATCACCTGGCTTCCAATTCAGTAGAGAACTGTGAGTGAAGGCGGTGGCAGTGTCAGGAAGATGCAGTGGCAGTTAACAAGTAAGTAATCTCTATAATAATTTCCTATTCCCTGCATGAAAAGGAAGGGTGGGAGCTGTCTTTGTGTATATGGGGACCTTGTGTTACGAAGGTTTCGCTTATTCGCAGTTCCTATATGCGATCAGTTTCTCCTTTCGCAATATCCTTATTCGCGGTTGAAAATTAAATAAATGCTAGTAAAGTTTATTTCTACTACTGCGAATTTTAAATACAGTAAAATCTCATAGTGCAAATTCACAAGGCACAATTTTGCTAAGACACATTATACATTTCCCTACATATGCAGCCCGCCTAAAATTTAAAAATTATCCATTTGGCACCTCCTGCTACCACCAAATTTTCAAAAAAGTTTCTTTTGTAGTTTTATATGTAGATGGCATTATAATAGATTCTAATAACGAACATATCGTTAACTACTGACAAGTATAAATATAACTGACTAATAATTTCAAGTTATTGCTTCTGATTTTGTCACTTCTTTAGTTCCTGTCTTTAATACTTGATAATTAACAGGTTGACAAGATAAAAACATTACATCAATGCTATGACGTGTTTCCCTGTAACACTGAAATCTCCAAAAATTAAATCCTTTGCCATAGTAATAAATGGCATAACAGAACACACACACCCTGCAAATTTCAGACTTCTATTACCATTTTGATTTAATTGATTCAACATTAATAAAATAAAATGCACTAAAATGGTATTAGATAAATAAATTGTACAATTTTTGCATGCCCAACTGATGATTACCACCCACCAGTGGAAATAAAAAAATGAATTGTCACAAACTTTCATTAGCATAACATTATAAACTTTAAAAAATTTGCATGTATTCCAATAATTCAAGTAACTTTCACTAATAAAAATCTTAGAAACAGCTTTCCTCAAAATATTTCCACAATTGCTTCAGCAAATTTAATATAGATTACTTTTCCAAGCAAAATATTTTAATCATTTTGGGATGTCTCAAAATGTTTCCACAATTTCAACGTTAAATTGTTTAAAAAATCATCACATCACCAAACATTTCATGTTACACTGTCACCGCTAAACTAATATTTTTGTTTCTATGAAGTCCATTCTATTTATATAGCATATTTGATTTATGTTGCATTGGAAGTCACCAGGCAAAAAAATAAAAGTTCTCAGGGACAAAGTACAGTAAACTCTTTAAAATCTGGCATCCTTGAGGACTAAGAGTCGCTGGATTTTAAAATTTTCCGAATTTTATAGTGATTGAGCAGTTTTGTCAAAGTACGTTTAAATGAATATTAAGCACTAACAACTGATCTTGTTTACATCTGTAAACATTTATAATAATGAATAAAAGGTAGTTCTAGTGGTTAATAATGTAAATAACAGTTCAATTTGTTAAATATAAGAAAATGACAATAAACAAAGTCAGCAAATGTCATGTACTGTAATGTCAGTTTTGAAAGCATGCCTAGTACTCACAAAAAAGTTGCAGATCACTGTTTGTTGATCAGAGAGAAGCAAGAGGGTAGTAAAAAGAACATTCAAATATAATTCTGTAACAGTTTTGCTTTGAAAAAGTTTACACTTGTGCATTTTGGCAGTGCATGGTGTACGCAAAAACAACTAAACTGTCCCTTTGGCTTATACACAAGAACAACTGAAAATGTCATTTGGCTTATACACAAAACTAAAAATGATATCACTCTGCTTTTACACAAAAAAATGTCCCTTTGGCTTATACACAAAAACAACTAAAAATGTCACTTGGCTTATACACAAAACTAAAAATGATATCACTCTGCTTTTACACAAAAACTGTCCCTTTGGCTTATACACATAAACTAAAAATGTCACTTGGCTTATACACAATAACTAGAAATTATGCCACTGCTTTTACAAAAAAATGTCACTTGGCTTTTACACTAAAACTTAAATCAACTATTAATTCACTGTTACTGCCTGTCTACTGCTTCTGCAGGTTCCTTAATCCTTCCTTCACTTTCCAGCCTTTTTATTATTTCCAACTTTTTAGCTAAATTAAGTGTAACATGCTCTCTCTTCCATCTACTCTTTCCGTCTTGACTTTTACTAGCCATAGCTGAAGGATGAGGAGAAATTATTGATAAAATAGCAAAATTACATTGAATACTTCACTAGTACTGACAATACTTGTTTACATCCGACAGTGCCAAAGCTTAGTAGTGATCAAAGTGGAAAATTCTAAGAGACAAATGTGATCGTAGATGAGAGTGCTGGACTGCTTTCGTAATATTTCCGAATTGTAAAATGATTTTTTTAAGAATTCTGGATTGTAAAGCACTGGATTTTACAGAGTTTACTGTATTTCATATTCATAAAATATTATTATTCACAACTGTAACCGCCGATAATTATTCTTGAGGTCACTGATGTTGAGAACAATTATATTCATTTCATGGACTGGACACTTTTTACTATATCTGGAAATTTTTAAATAAGTATAATGTCCACACTTCAGCTTTCCTGCACATTTCAAAATTTAACTGCTGAGCAACTTTAGTGTTTGATGACACTTTCAATGGTGGAATAAAAAAAACCACTACTCTTAAATTATGATGATTGATTGTCTACAGCACGAGAACAGTGTTTGGGGGAAAGCCAGAAATAATACAACACTGAAACAAAATTTCACACAAACTGAGAAAACCTGCATCACAAGACAATACTGAATTGATTGCCAAAAATACAAAGCCCCTATCTGTCTTAATTTAGAACTTGCTGCATCAGATTTTTTTAAAAACATCTAAAAATTAACTTAAACTTCAGTGTTAAGACTCATCACCAGATGTATTATGCACCCACCCAGCAGCATTTGGACCTGTCTCAAAACATTTTCATAATTGCACCACAATGTTGGTTAAGGCTATTAGACAGCACCAAGGAACAAATTTCACAAATGTTTCATGCTACATTGTCATTACAAGATCACTTCCTTTGTTTCTATAAAGTCCTTACCTATTTGCAGTTAATATTTGATTTATGTTCCCTTGAAAGTAATCAGGTAGAAAAATAAAAGCTTCCAATGCTTAACATATATAAATGGACAATAAATGAAATGTTGATAACACTTGTTTTTACTAATCCATGTAGCATGCCAAGCCTCATGATGTTTCTCAATTTTTAGATTTGCTTGATTGACTTGGGAATGCTCACAAATGGTGTGGTGGTTTCCCATTACCTTCCACACCAGACAGAAGGGAGGATGGAAAAACCCGGTGCTTACAAAGAGTACCAAGAGGTCCAGCTGTTTAGCATCCCCTCCTAAGGACGAAGCACTTATCTGTGTTTTCTTATTTTTCGTTTTCTCATTGTCTCGTTCTTTTAGTTTGTATACACACAAATACCATGAGGAGCAACCTCTAAAAAAATCCTACTTTTGCACGATTCATGCCCACTGCCAATTAGAACAACGGGCAGGTAGTATGCCAGCAACTTTACCACAACACCACTGTCTCCCCCACCAAACCACCAAACTGAACAAATTTGCTGCACAGCAAAGTGAAACTAAATATTTTCTTACCGAACTGCAAACCAAAGGCTATTAAACAGCACCAAGGAACAAAATCAAATATTTCATACTACATTGTCATCACAATATCACTTCCTTTGTTTCTATAAAGTCCTATTTACAGTTAATATTTATGTTCGTTTGAAAGTAATAAGGTAACACAGTGATAATACATACCATCCATATTTCTTGGTATCACGTGGCCAATCACTTCCAGAATGTCATCTGTGCAGACTGCTAATTGAGAATCATCAGGAAAGTATATCTTCGATGCATGCCTCTGAAACAACAAGAGAATCAAATCAGAACTCCAGCAACACAATTTCATGTTGAATAATATTCACGGCCTCCAGAGTACATTATGCTATGTGCCCACTTCTCTCACGCTAAATCATTCCATTTATATTCAAAACTGAAATTGTATTTTAATACAAGTTAATCTTTAATTCAAAGATGTGAGAAATTGGAAATTATTTCCTATAAATGACTTAGCTAGGATTAATGCTTATTTTCAAACCAACTATTTACCGACTACATAATTTCAATTGAACAGCAACTAAATATATCATTGCTTTCAATAAATTTTTCCATTAAAAATTCTATGCTTTAATTTATGAAATTCTAAGAAAATATTATGGAGGCAACGTCGGCACGTTTAAAGACAATCTTACTAGACAAAAGTATGCTACGTTTCGTCGAGATTAGACACTAACAGTCTCAAATGTTGAATGGAATCATGATAACCAAAGCAAATTATAACGAGATTAACATATCATTCGTCTGAAACACTGTACCAAATAGAAAGCGGTGATAAAAATGTTACCATACTTAATCAATGCGGTCAAACTAACTCTTACGTTCCAACGTTATACTTACGGATCCATTCGATTATGCGATAACCACGCTCGCGTCTAAAACTTTGCTAAATCTACCCAAAGTAGAAATGGTCTATAAAAAACTTATTCAACAAGGAAAAAAGTTTTACAGAACCAAATTAAGCGTGTCCCCTAACAAATGCTGAGGTAAGGTTATGAACCATACTAGTAATAGTGTCGAGTTCGTTATCTCTGAAGTAATTAAGTTTCTCGATTTCAAAAAACTTAAAAACTCTGCATCGGAAAAGTTATGAGAACTTGGGAGTGAAAATTGCCCAAACGTCAAAAATGTAAATACGGCAACATTAATCCGATGGTTATATACGATACCGCGTGCAGTTAAGAAGAATTAAATTAAGTTTTCGCTACTACGGCTAAATAAGCATGCTACAGTACGTAAAAACCAAGGAGACAATTTCGCATGATTATCGTTCACAATAAGATAATAATGAAAAACCGATTACATAAATTCAACATTAATTCCAAATGAGAATGTAAAATGACCTCCTTACCTACTAACGACGTCGTTCAACAGCCAAATGAAAAATAGTTGTCGGAGCAGTCTGACTCACAAACACAACCGATCAAAAGTCACAAAGTAAATTGACGAACGATATTGTTTCACAGGAGAGGCGCATACTGAACTTTCTATTGTTTTATTTTCTACTAAAATATTCAAAGTCAATTTTTAAAGTACGCACCTTTAAGTAATAATATTAGTATGTATTATATATCAACGTTTTTCTCTGATAAGTTAAAAATTATTTTTTATTGAAAATAACAGAACAAAGTCTGAATATCTTAAATGTACAATGTAGCAATATTATTTTTATTTTCGTAAAAGCAATATATTAATATGAAAAATCAAGTAATGATTTGTATATCAGCCGTTAACTATACAAACAATTTCTACTCTATTATTTAACTATTTTACCGTCAAAAGTGACGGGTATGCATTACTTATTAAAATAAAAATGAAATAAAAACGAAGCCAAAATCTATTAAAACCTTAAAAATAAACTTGAGGAGTATCTTTATTCAGTAATATTAAAATGTACTAATTAATTATTAATCGGCCCTTTAATTAATAATATGTTATAAATTAAGATTTTTAATACCACCAATTATTTATACTAAATTTAATATTCAATCATATCCTTAACTAGATTATTCTGTTCTTTTCACTAATTACATTAATGTTAATTCATAACTCTTTCACAATATCATTCCACATTTATAATTTACATTTCAATCTTTCGCTGTTATCGTTACAATTAATTAACCAAAAAGAATTTTTATGTGTTAAGTTGTTATAAATTTTAATTCCATTAAACAATATTTCTGTTGCTGATGATGGAAACTTGGCACTGGAATAAAGAGACAAAATGTGCACTACAACATAGAATATATATGAAGCGCAAATAATACCTTGGATATGATAATGCGATGGTAAAGGTAATAAATAAATACTAAAGCCTGTTCCATGCATTGTATAAAAGTTTTCATCTAGTCACTTATGATAAAAAATATCCTTGTTTGTTATCTGATTTGAAATTTTACAATAGAAAAGGCTGGAAAAATTTTAAAAATATATTTTACAATAAATATATATATTATACAACTAGGTGATAAGCCCCCTGCTTGTTCCCACTCTTGAAACCCCTTTGCTCGCTTTGCTCACATTCACTTCATTCTTACCATGAATTAGATTTAGATTAGTGTACATATATTTTGAAAATTAATTAAATAAATGTATTTGATACAGAATGTATGTTGAATTTTTAATGACAAATTAACAAAAAATAAATTTAAAAGAAAATTAAGTGAACACTTCATTATAAATTATATTATTAATTATGTTATTTTCTGGTTTAGTAACACTCCCAGTTATTTGTATTTTCACTCCCTAATGTGACTTTGTTCTGGATATAGCTACATAAAGTTGTCCAAAAATTGGTCTATGTTGGTTTATAAGTGAATGAAAACCATGAATAAAGACACAGCATGTATGTTCCTTGATGTTTCCAGGTGTAACACATTGTGGTAGATTTCAGTCTTCTACAGTAATTCCTTTCCCACAGAAATCAATCAAGCAATTGACAATGAACTAATCCAAAGAATAAAATAAAATGGATAGCAATGATGTACATGAATTTTATGTCATTACTATTAAATGAATTTTCATTATTGATCTTTCAAAATATTGCTTTGCTCACCAACCCACGTTTTGTGCTCAAACTACCAATTTAATTTTCAACTTATTCTTAAATAATTATATATGATTTTGCTTTGTTCTTTCTCTCGGAGTTTGTGAATAATAAAATTCTTTATATGTATTAGATTGATTAAATATATAAAATTCCTAAATTATTGTACCTGACTTCCCTTTGTTCTTTCTCTAAGAAATTTGTGAATAATAAAATTCTTTATATCAAATCAAATTTATTTGTCCAAAGATCGTACCATAGGAAGATATAAGACACATCAAATATAAATAATATAAAATATCCTTACAAAATACAATCATAAGATACACAAAAGAAAACAAAAAGACAGCAAAAATCAATTATGCATCATTTAGGAACTCAGAAACACTATATACACATTTACCAACAAGGTAAAGAAATAATTTCTTTATAAAAGTATTAAAACATACAATGCTCTTAAGGTTTCTGGACAATTTATTGTACAAATTTATACTCATTACTTTGGGGCTTCTATGGTTAATTTTGCTAGGGTTAAGGTATACATGTAGATTGTCAGCTGATCGGGAGCAGTATCTGAATCTGAATAAATACCCTGCAAGCTACTACAATTGATGTGTGGGAGGGGGAGATTATCTCTGACCTATCATATTATTTTCCTATTATGCTCTCGTATCATCCTAGGGAAGGATCCCTTGTATCTATCAGTCCTACAATCAATTTCTCGAATCTTGTCAGTGTGGTCTACATAACTTGCGCTCTTAATTATGCCTGATAATTCATCATTAAAATTTTCTGATCTAAATCACTGCATTAGCCGATGCCTAGATCTTTCTCACTCTTTCTTCAGAGACTCCCATTCAAGCTCATTTATTAGGCTCATGACACTTACTTGCCTACCATATCTACATTTCACTAAACGTGCTCCATTTTGTTGGATTTTTTCTAGCTCCTGAATAAGGTCTATCTCGTAAGGGTCCCATATGCTACACACACACTCAATTAACGGTCTAACTAGGGAAAAATAACAAACCTCGTGGGTCTTTTCATTACATACACTTAATATTCTACAGGCAAATCCTAGCCTTTTATGAGCTGTTTGTATTATCAGTCGAATATGCTCTTTCCAAGACAAATCGCTTGTTACTATGATACCAAGATATTTGTGTGTTTTCACAGATTTTATGAGGCTTGTGTCGAGAAAATACTCACTATTGATAACTTGTTGGTGTCTACTCTGCCAAAAAATAACTAGAGATCATTTATCACTGTTTAATTCCAACTGCTGCTTTTTACACCATTCCGAATTGGAATGTAGATCACGTTGGAGGATCTGAATGCAGTAATTATGGACCATACTGTTTTTCTCCATTTTATTAATATTTTCCTTGATCAATAAGACCAAGCAGAAAATGTATATTGATGGAACGGTGAGGATATTTAATTTCTTAAATAATGGCTGACAGCGGCATAATAGCTGCTACCAGTGATGATCCTAAGTAATTTATTCTGAATGATTAAGATTTCCTTCAGGTGGGGAGAGAAGTCCCAGAGAATAATATTATACTTCACTATAGAATAAAAGTGGGCATAATAAAACATAAGCAGAACTTGAAAACTAATGCTTTTCTTTAGGGCAGAGACAAGGTAAGAAATAAAATTACGTAAGTTTTTTTTGAAAGATTATCGATATGGGAATTCCAGTTGAGATTAGGGTCAACAAAAATAAAAACAAATTTAAATTCTGGAGCAGGGACAATATTCGGAGAACTAGGGGGAGAGATGTCATAGGGGTGTATGGAAGAGGAGAAACACACAATCTCAGTTTTACTGCTATTCAGTTTTAAATCACTTAATTTACACCATTAATTCATTTTAGATGGGTATCACTAGCTGATTTCGATAACAAGGAAGAGTTTGGGCAATTTAAAAGTACACTTACATCATCTGCATATAGAACTGAGTGAGATAAAACTCCAGAGCCCAAATAATCAGACGTCATTAATGAAAATTAAGAATAAAAAGAAAAAAAAGTATAAGGAGAGCCATTCATGGGCAGGACCACGAATGCCAATAGCAAAGCATTATGCAGAAGGGGTGAGTGATTAACAGTATATCAAATGCTTTAGTAAAATCAAATAAATTGATGTGTCCAACACATGACTTTCTCCATATGTAAGTTGTCAACTAAAATCAAATAAATACGGTGATAGGAACAGTTCAACTTACACACTTCAGTGCTAATGATTCAATTGTTTTGTAAATTCACCTTTGCCATCACTACCACATGCACGAGCTGCCCACTATACACACACACACATCATCAAGAAAACGGTCAAAACGTGTTCATGGGACCTCAAAATGTGTATTTCCGATGAAAACTCAAATTTGAAATTTCATGAGAACAATACTTTCTCTATATTACATACATGGAGAAAGTAAAAAGTGGCTTAAACTTTGTCTTTCATATTTAGCTTTTCTGAGATAAAATTTATAGATGATATAAGAGCAGACTCAGTAGATTTATCTTTTCTAAACCCAAATTGAGAATCAGAAAATATATTATTATTATTTTCTAAAAACCTTACTATTCTACTGCAGTAAATATAGTCAAAAACTTATGAGAATTGGCCAATAATTTTCAATACTTTTCTGTTTTTTCTTGTAGACAAAAATTATTTTGGATGTTTTTAGAGCTTTAGGAAAGTAATCCAACTGCAATGATTTGTTCACGAGATACAGTAAGACATTGATAGGATATAAAAGGGTAACTGGATTTAAGGAGTTTGCTTGATATTTCGTAAGTCCAGCAGAATACTTATGACCAAATTTATTGATACATTTTGCAAGTTCATCTGTGCTATATGGATAGAAGAATATTGAATTAAATTGATATCGAAAGTCCAATGATTTGTGTTAGGATGCTTGAATGAATGGAATTACATCAAGAAAATAATTATTGATAGCATCAGCTATTAAATGTGGATCAGATATTGTAACTTTATCTTTATCTAACATGGTTGATAATGAACTAGCGTTTCCATTGCCTCTAATTTCATTTATAATTTTCAAAGCTTCTTTAGAAATATTAGTTGTGTTTTTTAACTGATGATCATTATAAGGCTTTTTGGCATTTTTAATGAAGGACATATACTGATGCTTGATGGCTTTATAGTAATTGAATATCAGCTGATGCAAACATTTTTATTTGCCTTGAGAAGGACTTAATTTCATTGGTGACCCAGTTCTTACATTTATTGCGCTTGTGCTGCATACATTTAGATAAAGGGAATGCACAGCTGAAATAAAAAAGGTAGACTGAGTGGAGATTATTAAAACTGTCATTAAATGACAATGCGCGATAAACACTTGTCCAATCATGTTTAATAAGTAAATTACAAAAATTTTGGGTATTTTGTGATGCAAAAAACCTTATTAATCTGGGAGAAGGGGGAATGTTTTGGGATAGTTAAAAATTGACAAGACAACACTGTGATCTGAGATTAATGGATCAAAAACTTCGGTATCGATTTTAGAAATAGATATAATAATTGGCAAAAATAACATATAGCAATGAAGAGGAGTTAGGTGTAATTCTAGTTGGACATGTGACCAGACCTTTAAAATTATAGTTATCAAAGAGAGACTCGAGTTTACTTCGCTCAGGTTCCTTACTAAGAACAGGGGCAGCCCTAGAATATCTGCCAGCAACTGGTGCCCTAGGCGAACCATGCAATCGCCCTCCCCCCTCCTCTAAACCCCAAGGGCAGATCAAGGTTGAGGTTTTTGGTAAACTGGAAAACATTTTGATCCTTTTTCCTTTTTATTTTTAAAACATTCTCTTGCGACTCTTGGGGAGTGGAGTGACAAAGCATGCAAAATTCAAAGCTTACTGTGTCTTGCTAGTGTATTTGAAGTATTGTTAAATTATCAGGAATGTATAGAAGTCAATTATAATTCATATTCCCTCAGTATGCACACGTAAACTGAAATAAAGTCATCATCATTATTTTATTTGTATTTTTAAATTTTTTTACATTATTTTTTTAGAATCTACCAATTCTGATGTTATTTAATTGTAGTGAGGATGCGCTCCTGGAATTGAACCCATGAGTTACTTGTAGATGGCGAACGACCTGTAATTTAACAGTGATATGGATGAGTATTACGGTATTAGCCTGAATATAATGCAAAATTTTTCAAGAAAATCCTGAGGAAAAAACAAAATAAGAAAACCGTGAAAATTTTCTGTACTTCACCTTCAAATAATTAATAAACAGATTAATAATATTATGTGCAGTATTTAGTGTAATCCTGTGCTTATAATTAGGCTCTTGCCAATGTTTCACCTCCTTTCTTGAGTCTTCTTCATTCATTCAAACGCATTAAATAATGCATAATAATAATCACCGCAAAAGTTTTATATGAATCTTTCTTCTCAACATGATTGGCAGCACTCCTACCGTGATCATCATACACAATAAATAAAATCAGATAGGCAAAAATTCACAAAAAGAATATGCTGACTACTGATAGTAACTGATACCTATAGTTCAATTACTACTGAGGGATTGGTGGCTGGAGAATAGGTAGGTGAAAATTTGGTACTTTTCCCTCATCCACTTCAAGATATTTGGAGTGGTAAAATTTTGATGTGTAATCGGAGGCAGGCAGAGGGAAACAACCTATGGACTCGCAAATTGTCATAAAGCAGTGGGGCCCAAACTTTTTTATGCCAAGGGCTACTTTCATTCTGTAAATTGTCTTGCATGCTACTAAATATTTTTAACATATACTTCATGGTATTGTAACTTCAAGTTAAATGCAAAAATAACCGTAAAGATGCATTTAGGTATCAAACAACATTTATGAAAATTGGCAAAATAAATAATTGCTAAATTTATTAAAATTTTTTCTTTATTGAAACGATTAAAGGCACATTTACACTGCATATCTTTAGCCAGTGATTGGTAATTGGGCTTATAACTCAAAACCGAGAGGCATACACAATCTTTAAGATTTTCATTGCTGAGTGCATTTCTAGTTATAGATTAAATTAGGTTCATATTAAAAAATATCAATTCACATAAATAAGTAGAAGGAAAATATGCTTTCAAAATAAATGCAAGTTGTTTATATTTGAAAAATTTTCAGATGAAACCAACATTTGAATCGTATCTTGCTTTCAACTCTATATCATTTTGCAACATAATTAATATTTAATTTTTCAGATATGTTGCATCCATGTTGAACATTTTCTATTTTGCTAGAAATTTCTCCAATGTCAATTTCGGCAAAAAAATATTACAATAAACTAGAGGTCTTTAAAATCTAGAAAACGTCCTTCGAATTCAGTTTTTTAAATTTTTTTATCACCTTTCTGCCCCTGCGAGCGACTCCAATCTTCCTAGAGGGTGAATGGTTGCCCACAGACAACGTAATGGGCAACGCTGTCATCAAGGATCATTTCCCTCTTACTCAAGCCGAGGATTCATCATGGATTCACCCTCCCTCCCTCCCACTGATAATTCGGGAGTTATCTCGATGGCTCACCCAGAGCAAGGGATCTCTGGGTCATTCCTTCCACACCGATCTGCCGCCAATTCCAATAACTTCCCAGAAGGGGCATCTTTTGCCCTCTAGTTTAAAAATATGTAATGCTTTGTACACATATGCGCATTTCCCTTCAACAGAACAGTGAACTGTGCAGCGAACCGAACAGTGAACCGAACAGCGAACCAAACCTTGCAACAAGAGGATGCTCGGCACGGTGTAGCAAATCGTTGTTCGCCTGTTTTCTGCCAGCATCCATTCGGTTTCCGAGTAGACATGACTTCTCTTCAAGTAGCTGCTGCAGCTTATATTTTTATGCATAAATATGGTTCCAAGAAAAAAAGGAGATGGTGGCAGACCCAGCTGTATAATAGTAGAAGTGAGTGGGCTATTTCACAATTTTACTAGAATGCATTCTGCTGATTTTTATTTACTTTTGAATTTAATTGGGCCAAAAATTACTAAAAAAGACACAAGCTATAGAAAAGCTATATCCGTTCAAGAAAGATTGGCCGTGACTCTTCGTTTTCTTTCTACTGGTGATTCATACTCCAGTCTACAATGCGTTTTTAAAATTTCAAAACAAGCAATTAATAGCATCATTCCAGAAGTTTATGAAGCTATCACTGAGGCATTCTTAATTAATTTATTAAAATGGTTCTTGTTTTTTTGCATCCCAAAGAACCTCTTTGCTCCTATAGAGTTCAACAAATTTCAACACCGTTTCATTGGGCCACTCCATTTTAATAATACATTCTATAACTGAACGATATACACAGGTGAACAACGATGTGTCTTCCTTGGTGGTACGACGATAACTGAGTGTTAACACGTCTACGCTTGCTTAAATGTTGCACGCTTGTCCAGACAGGTTGCAATGTGCGTGTGCAATATCCTTTGATGGTTCGCTGAAATACCGACTACACATGGATCGCCAGTTTGTTGCACAGAAATGTTGCATGTTCGTGTTCACCAAAATGTTGTGCTACTTTGCTCGGTTCGTTGTTCTGTTGCAAGGAAATGCGTATATGTCTTCAAGGCTTAAGGGGGACCTGCAAACTGCGAGGGTGGGTCAGTCAGTGTGCACAAGAGGAGGAGGTGCTGCCAAAGAGTGGAGTGAGGTGCCACAGAATAGTTGGAGAATGAAAGGACAGTGAAAAGGAAGCAAAGATGTGCGACAGGATACCCATCGCCTCCCCAGGGATATACGAGTATAATTATACAGTTGTTAATTCTGTTAGGTCTGCACTGATCAAGCTTGCTCTGCTGCCGGATATATTTACATGATACAAAGCAGTGAATTTAACACTGAACACAGTCATAATAAGAGAAAAACCTGCGGTAATTCTTACGATGTGTCATTGAAAAATTTTTATTTGTGGGTGGTCCTGTGCAAACACTTTGCACCGGACCCCACGATTTATCAAGCCAACCCTACTATCTTGTGACACAGCTAGGCAATTAGTAGGAAATCATATACCATGTGTTATAGCTCAATTCCAATTACATTATGGTTATTAAGCCATTACAACTTATTTGTTAATAAATGATACACTTAGAACAGAAAAATACCCAAATTGCTATCATCTTTTGATTTAATGCTCCAATCAGTGCTGTATTTACACACAGGCAACATAGGCAACATAGGCAACTGCCTACAGTGCCAAATTATGAAAGGTGCCAAAATATGAAAGGCACCAATTTATGAAAGGTACCAAATATGAAAGATGCAAAATATCGAAGTTTTCTGTAATAAACAAATTTTGAATTATATCTCCTCATTTAAGAATACACTAGCGCAGAGGTTCTCAACGTGGTACCTGCTGGACCATTTCTAGGTGCCCGCTTTCCTCTGTACACTTGAAGATGTTCATAATCCCCTATAAAATGATGAAAGTCTTGAAAATTTCGTAACTAATATTTTCATTTGCAATGCTACCGAAAACGTTGTTAATGCTGTAACGAATGATAGCAATAACTTATTTGTTTCATTAAAATAATCGTTACTACCAGCACAGTGCCCAGACATCCTGTCGCCTGTGATGAGTTAATTCTTTTCATCCAACTACCTCAGCTTAAGCCCCTATCTCTCCTCTGATATAAAAAAGTATTAAAATCAGTTTCTTTTCTTTTCAAAGGATTTAATTGTTTCAAGCATTAATCAAAAATCAACGTATATATTAATTAAGGGAAGGTCATTTCCGTTAGTAAATATATTAAATTATATAAGTCATTGCGTCATTTCTCGTGATTTCTAACGGTTTTTATGCTTGTGCCCGCCTCCACATCTCAGAATTTGTTATGTGCCCAACAGAGATAAAAGGTTGAGAACCGCTGCACTAGCGTAATGTCCATCAATAATTAATTTAATCTAATGAGAAAAGGCCCATTGAAAAATAGTGCCTATGGGCGCCAAAAACTTAAATCCGGCCCTGGCTCCAATGCATGACTTATAAAATGAACTTGAGGATGTAATTCACATTCAGTCAACCTCAAGATGATCAGAAATAAATGTAACTTTTTGTAATTTTCCACTATTTTATTACAAACTTACGACCACGGTTTTGATGTGATATGTCATCCTCAGGTGAAGAAAGAAATGCAGATCTAAGCAGTGCTTGAGGTGGGCAGTATGAGGTGGTATGGTATACCAGTTCTTAAATGGACATAAATCATCTTGTCACCTTTCAGTAGATATTAAATCTTACCAGTACCTTGTGATCTCATTAACACTTTCCCATCAGTGTATTAGTAAAGGGGTTCATATCAGATGAGCTGTTAGCCTACCATGGCGTATTTTAACACAGAACTTTGAAAAATTTAATATAATTGCAAATTTCACAAAGTGATTGGAATAATGCAAAAGAACTCACAAATATGCTTCTATGTATTTAAAAGATGAAGCAATTCAATACGATGTACAATTTTCATCATGTCAAAAGGGTAAAGGCATGAATGCAAATGTCATAAGGACGAAAACAAAAATGGTAAAAGAAAAACAGGGCAAAAGCAATAAAGGAGAATGAGCAATGAAAAACTTCTTTAATCCAGCCAAATATATATTAAGATAATAATAGTCAGAAAGTAAAAATGACAAAAATTAATTATACAGGCGACCCGAGATTCGACAGGGATGCGTTTCTGAAAACGTGGTCGAATCTCGAATGTCGAACGCCATTTTTCCATAAACTTGCATGTTATAATCGGGGATACGTTCCCGCATCTCGGGAAAAAATTATTAAGTCTCCCCTTACATTATCGTTATAATAAAATACAATTGTCTGTCTGTCGGAACGCTTCGCTGGATTGTGGCACCGCTCTTAAAGAACCGTTATAAAAGAGCGGGAGATTTGAGAACTATTTACGATTACAAAAGATGAAAACGAATATGCGTATGAATTGCTAATTGTTTTCAAGCACATCTAGCTCTTTTATAAGGTATGTAGAATACAGTTTTAATGAGCAAATTTTAAGTGTTTTTTTGACTCTGAGAGGATTTCAACCTATAATGAATAGTTTGATTTTCATCTCACTCAGACTGCTCTTTTTAAAGATAATTTATGAATTTCCAATTATCAGGAGCTAGACAGCTAATCCTTGACTGTATTATTTGTTCTGGGCCAATTTAATAGGTTGAGTTGTTTGAATGATGTCAAGGTATGATTTGTAACTCAATGTAAAGTATTATGTTCAAGGAAATTTATTGCTTTCCCTCTTTTTACTTTCATCCTTTTTGATGTTTGCCCTTATGCTTTATCCCTCTGATGTGTAACCAGTACATGTAGATGGTTTCCAATATTTTTATGCATTGCAAACACCTCATTTGTAATGATGGATTATAAGAATAAAAATCAATAATTTTACCTAGGAAAGCATTTAATCTTGGTGTTAATGTTTTATCATTTTGTGATACCCATGTAGGTATCATTGCCGGTGTATAGCAGATGGCACCACATTCTGATCCAGGTCGGAGAATATGCACTGGTCCATCATCCCAAATCAGATCAAAACCTCCAATATGCCGCTCATTTCCAGTCAACCTGACAGTATACATTGAATTTTAATATTATACTCACACAATCTTTTCAAGTATACAAATATAAGGACAAATATAAGCATTATAACACAATATTCACAAAATCCACCTTTGGTCGTGCCCAGATATCAAACTATCTGTGAGGATCCTCTCACTTATTTCTTTATAAAATCATATACTATTTCTGTCATTGAACAATGAATTTCAAGTTAAGAAAATTTCTTACATGAAATCAAAATTAACCAAAAAATTCCTTAAATTTGGTTGTGAAATTTGGAAAAGAAAAAGGTTTTATTTTGTGAAAAATTGTGGCTATTAATTTATTTTTCTTGGTATCTGTATTTTCTCTATATGCATGTTTACAAAGTGAATAAACACCTAATAAAATGCTAAGGAGAAATAATAGTTTTCAAATAAAATACACCAATTTATCTTAGAACTAATGTTTATTTGAAAGTATAAAAGCTTTATTTAAGTTCTTAGGAGAAAAATTTCCATCTCTGTAGAAGACTGAATCCATATATGCAATTTGCATAACTACTTCACCTATTCTTGCTCTTTCTCTGTTTATTGAGATAAATAAATTTAAATTTGAAATATTCATATTGAAGTTATACTTACTTTCCTTCATAATCCAGAATATTCAAAACATCTGATACTAAATCATATTTAAGGCGGTAGTCATCCTGATCAGTTGGGGTCATAGCAGGAGATGCATTAACTTCCAGCAACCAACTAAATGGTGTAGTGACAATAATATCAATGAATATTGCTAAAAAGTAATATTTTTACAAGAGAATTTCAATTATGATAGGTTTGATATTATCCATGTTTTTACATAAGAGTTGTTTTTACATAAGAGTTTCATTATGTGAGATAGTGACATAACAAATATCACAATAATGTACTCTGAATTAATACAATTACGGAAAGTATGTAAAAAAAAAAGGCTGTCACAAAAAATGATGACTTCAGCAACAAGGAAGGGGATGTCCAAGGTAGGATTCAAATATCAGAACTCTAGCATTGGGAGTTATACATAATAATCATTCTTCTACCTAGTGGGGGGAGGATAATTGCACTGATAGCCCCTCCTCCCTCTTGAATCCAACAATGATGATGACCCTTATCTCTGAAAATCTCTATCTCTCTTAGTTCTTTTTATTTGCCCTGTGGACCTAATCTGCAGTGCAAATCAAGAAATTTTGCCGAGAATGGGTTTAGGAATGCATCTAATTGAGTGAAATGGGAAAATAGATAGATGTCTAGATGTAATTCAATAATGGTGGTGCAAAAGTCAGGTATATAGATAAAATAATTTACTTATTCTGAATGGAAAAAATCGCAGAATGCTCAATGGAGCTGCAGAAGACTAACAATGCTTCTTCAATGTAAGGTAAAAAAAACTAAGGAGGAAGAGATTTGAAATTTGGAAATCAGAAGGAAAATTCTACTAAGTGAGAAAGATCATTTATGTGGTCAGAAACAGTTGTATTTAATCCGGTGTCGCTTTTCCCTCTATTTTAGTGGATGATGGGAATGATGGTGAAGCCGCAAAATATGCTAAGGTAGCTTTCAATAAAGTGTAAGGATTATTTAAGGCAAACATACCAAAATTTTATTTGTGCACAATCTGTGCATCAAAGTAGTTTTATTTCACTATTAAAAAAGAGAATTTAATTGATTCTCATGTTCCCACTAATCTGCTAGGAACAAAAATTTCTCTCCCATACAATTATTTTATTCTAAAGCACAGGGGCCCCCATTTGCCAAATGTACATTCTTTGTGACAGCTTGGGGAAACAAAGGATAGCAATGGGAGAGGAAGGTGAAGGATGTAAGAGGAATGGGGAAAGAGCCCCTGCGAAGTATGTCAAAGCCCAATCTTAGTGCAGTGGAAATGAGAAACGCCAAGTGCCACCTTTTATTATCGGTTGCTGAGGTAGGTAGAAACTAAAGGCTTTCACTGATACCAATTTTCGTATTCACATAAAAACTATACCCTCAGCATATTTTTCCATATTCAATGGGTATGAATATGTTATTTGCTTTCAACGACAATGAGTTATAGGCTAAATGCTATTTGGGTGCCTACAAGACCAACTCATTTGCCGCCTCCAGAGAGGTGCTGCCCTAAGGTGGTGCCTTACCTGATTACCGCTTAGGGATGGCCCTAGGAGCAGGCAATCATCCCTCCCTTAGATTTGCCACTGTTGCCTAAACCAGCAGTAACATTTTCAGAGAATTTAACCAAAACATAGCATGTATGCTTCTAGACTGACAGATTTTCTCAAAGATTCCATGTATGGATTCACAACTAGATGATAAATATAAAGATATTTTCAAGCTTATATCACATTCCCAGACATTTCTTCTAGGAAAGTAATATCCAACAGGATTGAGATGCTTGGCACACTTGTGGCAAACAGTTTTCCATGTTCATCATATTACAAAATATATGCAGTATTAATGATGAATAATGTCGAAGTGGATTTGAGATTGTTAAATCCATTATAAACTGCTACTATTATTATCTATTACTATGTATTATCTACTACTTACTCATTCTTTGATTAATAAATTAACTATTATTTGTTCAGAAGGAACCATTGGAAGTAGTGTGTACTCAACAGCAATTAACATATCATAGTAGGAAGTTCATTATTAATTAAAAATTTAAACCCTCAGTGAAAAACTTATGATTATTTTTATTTTGACAATGTTGTTAACTTGGGCAGGAAACTATGGGAAGATACACAACTGATGTAGTGCATCAGTTTGCCACATCCCTGTGTCATAATCATAACACATGATGAGTGGTGATCATGCTGGACATCCCTGTCCTAGAAAATATTTCCCTTATATTTCAGTTCATTTTGGATAGCTCTCAAAGTTTCAAGTAAAATAATTTACTTTAATTTTTGGAATGTTTTTTTAAAATATAGCAATGGTCTTGATGGATACAGGTCAAATTATTTTTAATTGCATTTGCTCCTGAGAAACTATGATGTATCACATTTTTGTTACCTAACAAATAATAAAATTAACCAATAAAAATACAAAGGATATAGTTTTTGATGTAACAATGACGCAGTTTCTCTATAAAAAGGAAATTTAAAAATAATTAATTTTCATGATATATTTTGTTATTCAAAGTACATCAGTTGAATTTAATATTTTTAATGATAGAGAAAGTGACTATAGAGCTGGATTAAAAGTTCATATACTCATAGGCAGAGATAGATCCACTTATGTTAGAATATACAATAATAATAAATTAGAATATGTTCCTTATTTTTTCTAAACCTGTATTTTTAAAAGTTATCTACCAATTAGAAAAATATATTTAACTCATATTTTTTTTTATTTTTGTCATAAACATTTCTATTAATAATAAATTTCAATTTACTAACGGATAAAGATTTGTATCAAGAAGAATATCATAGCCGTAGAGCTCAAAGCAATGTGGATCTTGTATGATTACTGGCTGCACTGCTCGCAAGCTTACAATAATGAGACGAGCAATCCGTTGTAATAAAATTTCTACAACTTCTTCTCCATGTGTGGCAGTCAAAAATTGTCTAAGATGATGTAAGCTCCATTTCAGCATCTGAGAATGAGATGGTAATTCTTCCACATCTTCTTTTGCGTTGTTGGATTGAGGCTGATGCACAGAAATAAATAAATTATTGTAGATTAAGATAATTTAAAATAACTTTAAACCAAGAATAAACAAACTGACTTCCACTTACAGTATCAGATTCCTCCTTTGTCTTAGAGAGACTGGTTATGGAGTCATGACTAGAGGTGTTACAGGAAAATGACTTTTGAATAGATATGTTTGTAAGATGTACTCTAGTGTCTTTAAGAGCAGACAAAGAATAGCAGACTCCAGCCAATCTGGCAAATCCTTCACGAGCAAGCCAAATTTTTAGAGGAGAAAACTATAACAGATTTAGAGAACACTAAATTTTAAAGTTAAAACAGTCATTTATAAACTCTCAGAAACTCTGAATTGAATTGAATTTCTTGGAAAGAAGAGAATTGTGTCGGTCTTATAATATTCAAGAAATCCTGGAATTGGAACATATAATATTATTAGCAAACTTACTGTATTTAATCAATTTAAGCCAACCTTCTTTTACTTTTTTTACCTCCTTAAAAATTGCCACTCGGCTTAGAATCAGGTCTTAAAAATCAACAAATGAAAAAGCAAAGTACTCAATGCATTAGTGCCTGTAGTTACATTATAACTCTAGGTATAAGTTTATTAATATATAAGTAAACTATCTACTTTAAATGTATGTAAAAAGAATCACAATAATTGAATTTAGTGCTTAACTGATAGAAAAAATACTATTTCAGTTAGAAAAAATTTAACATTATAAAAAATTTTGAGTTAACAGACTTGTGCTATTGTAAACATCGCCGTAAACTTCGCGGCTGTTCCCAAGGTTGCTAGGTTTGGCAGATTTGAGTAAGCAACACGTTTGGCAACATCTGATAGAGTTCCTTTTTCAGTTTTAACACAATCGATCGATGTTTGTTTCAAACATGTTCACTATAATATAATTTGAAGTAGAAATAAATACTGATCGTCACATTCTTCTACTAACCCATTTAAAATAATATGAAAAGAAAGAAATTAATTAATGATTCATAACTATTAATATAGCAATCATTATTAAAATTATATACTATAAAATTGTATACTTTAGGCCTGAATCTAGCCATATTTATGAATTTGAGTTGGCAACTCTGTCAGCAGCCTGCTCAGTCAGGTGACGTCAGTGACGGTCAGTCTACCTCTGGTCAACAGCTGTGTTACATTTCATCTCTAACACTACCCCTCAAAATGAGCATAAGCAAGAAAAGGAAGTTTCTTGAGGTGAACAGAATGTTTAATATGAAATGGGAGGAATAATATCTTTTCATTGAAAATAATGGAGAACCACTGTGCCTTGTGTGTCAACAGACAGTTTCTGTGGTGAAAGAACATAATGTCAGGCGGCATTATGGGACATTGCACAGAACACAGTATGGCCGGTATGTGGGAAAATCACGAAGTGATATTGTGATGAGCCTAAAGAACAAACATCAGAAACAGAAGGAGATGCTAATTAGCTTTTGGAAACCTCAAACAGCGAGTCTTACTGCATCATATGAAGTTGTTATGATGCTTGTGAAAAACAGGAAATCATTTAGGGATGGAGAATTGATAAAACAATGTGCAGTGAAAATGGCACAAAGGAGCATTTGCTGTTGTGAAATTTTTTTACATCTACTCAAAGAAGCAGGACAAAGCAGCAAAAATATTTGCGAAATTCTGAAGGTAATCACAAAAATATTCATTTATGATGATATTTAACAATCAGTCTTGCTGCTTGTTTATTGCTTTTGATAAATAACAGCTCATGCTCTTTCCTCATTCATTCTAACTCTCCTATACACCACTTCCATGGTTTACGCAATTAATGTGTTCCTGAAAACTGTCGTGTAAACCGAAACCTCGTAAACCAAAACCAATTTTCCACATTTGAATTAATCTAATTTAACTTCTAAAGTAATCACTTTCCTCTGTTTTAATTCACTATTATCATCTGCACTAATTTTGACCTTTTTCATACCATCTTGTAAGGGATCACTAATGTTTTGAAGGATGTGGATGGGCTTTAAAACTTTGCGCAAACCAAAATGAGTCGCACAAACTCTGATCATTATCCTAAAGTAAAATGGCGTGTAAAGTGAAACTGCATAAACTGAAGTTGTGTAAACCGCAGGAGTACTGTGTGCGTGTATGTGTATATATATATGTGTATATATATATATATATATATATATATATATATATATATATATATATATATTCTTATCATTTTAAATGAATTTCCTTTTACATTTTCATTCGTTCATGTTTAGTTCAGTCCATGCATAGATCGAGATAAGTAATTTATCGTATTTTGCGGCATATAAGACGCACGGGCATATTAGACGCATCCCCATTTCAGCAGGGAATATTTGGGAATAAAACTTTTTAGTGTATTTAAGCATTTAATGTTTACTCCTACTAGTATGTCTGTTATTGGATCTAGAGCCTAAACGGTAGAGCGAAAATGAATGAAATCTTGTACTTAGGTATTTTATCATACAGAGAAGAGGCTATTAAGAAATGGTTGAAATTGCTCAATAATTAAGGGAAGTTTATTCTACGCATTTTTAACATCACTTTGATTTTCTCAAAAATGGCTATTACGATTTTGATCAAATTTTGTACAGTTACTTGAGTTTACGTCTTCAATAATACTACATATTTCATATTTCTCAAAAAATGAATATAAGACTAGTTTATTCTTGGGGAACTTTAACAAAAATTCGATTTTCTAAAAACTGGTTCATACGATTTTCAATTTCTAAAGATAACTAAACGATGCATTAGTATATGAGAAAGTATCTACAATGTATGTTGTACCAATTTTTTCTGTAGGTGCTGGCCCATAAACCCATTCTGCTGCTCTATTTCCATGCTCGTTCGCATAATTTATCACCTTTAGTTTGTAGCTAATAGTATAGCTTCATCTTCTTCCTTCTGTAGCCATACTGTTCTAACTCGAGTTTTCAAACTGCACTCGATTTTAAACGCTGCTTGATTTTCTTTTCAAACTTAAGGACAGCAACATAGCTTCCATGTAATTCACCATTATCATCATAATTTCAACTTTCTTTCAAAAGGTAAAGGATATTTCCTAATAGAAATAATAAGATAAATATGGCAGGTATGACATTAATAAATAGTAGCGCTTGTAAGAGTTCAGAAATGGTTACTGCTTAGCTCTGAAGACTTGGATGCCGTACTGGCGATAATTGTCTCGGATTAACCAGCTTTAATGTTTACAATAATTCCTTTTTTGATTGATTAAAAGTAATAATAATGATGGAATAATAATAATGTGTTTAAGTGAACAATAACGTTTTTCATTCTGGAGTTGGGCTAGGTAGAATTTAGTAACTTCACATATTGGATGCAGGGTGATTTTTTGAGCCATGTTTTTGGAAAAAAAAGTGTCTTATATGCCATAAAATATGGTATATCTTGATACATGCTTTGAGGCTATATTAAAGAAAATGGTATCTAAACATTTTAATGAACATTAATTCACAGTATTTCATAAAAGGAAGATTTTACAAATCATTTATTTTTCATCTTCTTGTTGTTATTCCAAATCCTGAAAATATGTAGAAGACAATAAAAGTAAAGAGAAATTGGTGACTGATAATTTGAAAGAAAAATGGAAAATAATATTTTATGAGTAAGTTAAGGAAAAAAATAAAGCTCTGAAACAACTTCCAAATTATAGTTAGAAGTTATAAATCCTAAGTGAAGATTTATATATTTATATTTAACCCATCAACATACACAACTGTTTATGAGTAACAGTGTTCAATATATAACTCACCATCTACTACAGTGGGGCCCAAACTTTTTTATGCCAAGGGTTACTCTTATTCTGTAACCTGTCTTGCAGGTTACTAAATTTTTTTAAACATATACTTCATGGTATTATAACTTTAAGTTAAATGCAAAAATAACCATAAAGAAAGCATTTATTATACACCATTTATGAAAATTAACAAAATTAATAATTGCTAAATTTATTCTTCATTTGAACAAATATGGGTGCATTTAGACTGCATATCTTTAGCCAGTGATTGGTAATTGGGCTGGTACCTAACTCGAAACCGAGAGGCTTAAACAATCTTTAAGATTTTCATTGCTGAGTGCATTTCTGGTTTTAGATTAAATTTGGCTCATATTAAAAAATATCGATTCACATAAATAAGTGGAAGGAAAATATGCTTTCAAAATAAATGCAAATTTTTTATATTTGAAAATTTTTCAGATGAAACCAACATTTGAATCATTGTATCTTGCTTTCAACTCTATATCATTTTGCAACATAATTAATATTTAATTTTTCAGATATGTTGCATCCATGTTGAACATTTTCTATTTTGCTAGAAATTTCTCCAATGTCAATTTCAGCGGAAAGATGTTACAATAAACTAGAGGTCTTTAAAATCTAGAAAACGACCCTTAAATTCAGTTTTTTTAATTTTTCTATCACCTCACTGCTTCTGCGGGTGACTCCAATCTTCCTAAAGGGCGACTGGTCACCTGCGGGCGACGTAATGGGCACCCCTGATCTACTAGATAAGTTTCTTAAGATACTGTTATTGATGGAATGGTTTGTTAGTAAATGGTGAAATTGTTAAATGATCTGATATTTTTTTCATAAATTACTGTAATAAACAAGAATTTGAATTACTTCCTTGACCAAATTATTGCTTTTTAAAAAAGAGTTTGTGGATTGTAAAAAAATTATTAAATCATTTAATTAGTTCACCTTAATAATACTCAGTGGTGACATTCTATTTTTACTTTCAAATGTCAGATCTTAAATAAAATGTATTCTTCACAGGAAACCTGAATTTTATAAGATCATGCTAGATCAGACATTATCAACCTGGTAAATGCTACACTGTGTTCTATGCAGTGCTTAAAATTACATTTTCAAGCTCCATGAATTTAATTTTCCTAAGTAATTTTCTCAGTATATATTGAAATAGGTTATTAATAAATTTGAGGTTAGTTTGTTTTTATTTATAATTTTTCCAAAAAATGTAGAAATGCTCACATGATATCTAGAAAATAAATTGGAGCTTGCTATATTGAAAAAGTTGAGACACCTCGCTAAATACGCTGATAATTAAATTAAAACATAAATACTCGTTAACCGTACAAAGTGAGAATATTTAGAGACAAAATAAACAATAAAATAGGGTTTAAAAAAATATAAAATAAAAAATTTTTTTTGGGTTAAAAAGAAAAAAAAACGGGTAAGAAAGGAATCAATGAAAAGAAAAACAAAAATAACACTTACAGGTTTTACGGGGGAAGAAAACCTCGCAGGTAGCCTGGTGTCACCCGTTCATATACTCATATCCTTAAAAAAATGCAAATTTTTTATATTTGAACCAGGTTACCTGCGATGTTTTCTTCACCCGTAAAACCTGTAAGTGTTATTTTTGTTATTCTTTTCATTGATTCCTTTCTTACCCGTTTTTTTCTTTTTAACCCAAAAAACTTTTTTTATTTTTTTTTATTTTATATTTTTTTAAACCCTATTTTATTGTTTATTTTGTCTCTAAATATTCTCACTTTGTACGGTTAAGGAGTACTTGTTTTAATTTAATTAATTCATCTCGCCGTAGTCTCCGACCTTTTTTATTTAAATATGCTGATGTTTTAGGTCCGGACCAGGTTGGCAATATAAATATCAGTAGTTATTAATATTATGGTTATGTACAAGTTTTTCATTACCGATATGACAACAACATATATTCGCAGGTCAAACTTGCGGCCAGCCAAAAGGTAAGGGGATTCGATATAGCGCTGGACAACATAGGAAGTTCCCATACCAGATGCCACGTCACCTTGACTTTCATCTTTTAAATTTTTTATACTTGTCAAATCTTGGAGCCTAAAATGCATGAATACACATATTACTGATTTTCTTCAAATCATGATTATACAAACATTTTCAAAAATTATAAAATACATGTGTGCGTATTGGGAGGTAAGATCACTTGCAAGAATTTATGATCCTACCAATTTTCCTTTTTAGCAAATATTAAATACTTATATTTAAAAGAGTCAGTGCTCAAAATGAGTCAGAATGCTCCGGAATGCTGCTCCGGCTCGTCACACGCATTGATGATACTGTTCCTTATAACAATCGTTCAGTTTAGTAAAAATTTCTGTTCCACTACCAATACAAGCGTTCCGTTCCATAACATTTTCCATTTCGAGCACTGAAAAGAGTGCTATATCTGGCTAATTTTCGCCCAACACAACAAACTAGTATTTAGTTTGAATATGTAAACAAGAGCCTATACTCAATAAAAACAAAGTTTCTCAATACCATTAATTGTGATCTTAAGCATTTTTGTTACTAAAAATATTCCTATTGAAGCAACACTGAATAAAAATAGAATATAATAAATGATAGTACATATAGCATATTCAATAGATAATAAGTGAGCTTGTCATATGGCTAAGAACAAATTCATAACATTTTTGTAACCTCTTATGGCTCTTGGAGATAATTGAGTATGTGCTTATTTTTAAAGTTTAGTTATTAAGTACTTATTTTAAATTGATGGAAAGAATGATCCCCAGATCCTTATGCAACAGGCATAAGCTGAAATGATGGGAAATGTGGAAACAGGTGGAAAAATCTGCTATGACTGAGAATTGAACCCGGGTCTTCCACTTGCCAGGTAGATATTTTACCACTGAAGAAAATATTCCTGTCCTGAAACATGAGAATTAGTCTGCTATGGTAGTTCAGTGGTAGAATATCTGCCTGGCAATTAGAAGACTCAGGTTCAATTCCCGGTTATAGCAGATTGTTTCAGCTGTTTCCACAAGTACTTATTTTGTTTAATTAATTTAGATAGATTGATGCTAGATAGTTCAGTTTTTAGAGATTTAAAACTCAATCAAAGAAAACTTTTGAAGAAAATGAATGTGGGTGTAACTGTAGACAACAAAAGCAACTTTATTGAAAAAACAGAGCCATGCTTACTTTTGAAATAAAAAAATGCCACGTCCTTGGCAGCCACTGGCTGGCTTAACAATCCATGTTGCTCCAGGATTTTTCCTATACACCTCAACAAACATCATATATTCACTCTGAAATATTTGATGAAATGGATCTTTTTAAAAATTATATGCTATCCATTATTTACCAATAAACTAGCAAATTTTTAGTCTTAATGATACAACTTTCATAAGAATTTCACCAGTTTTATATACAACAAAGTTCCTGAATGCAAATTTTTTGGTGATCTGAGGAACAGAGATAAAGTTGTAAGCAAATGACAATGAATTATGGTACCATCACTTACAGGAAGTTCATAGCTCAGTGGCATAGAATCGCATAGCTCTGCATCCTGGTTTTGGCCATCTTTAAGCAATTTTTTCCTAATTAGAAATATTTTTGCATAAATAGTTTTATAATGATAATTTCATTTGTAATTGCATAATCTAATATCAACAACCTATTTAATCAAATAAGATAAAATTTCAAATTAAAACTATATATACAAAACAATAATAATACATTATAAATGCATCTCTAAAAATAAACATATATTCATTATTATTTCTGTATATTAAGGCATTTTATCATTGAAAAAGGGTTAGGTCAGTTGTATTTTAATATATCACTGACTTACAAAATCTGAAAGATAATATTTAAGTAAAATATTTAACTGTTAATATGCTTAAGGAAAAGGAAAGGTAATTATAAAGGTGGCAACAAGGTGCTGGAGGAAACCCAGTGGACACTTACCAAAACTGGAGAGCCGCTGAGGGTGCCGAAGACACACGAAAAACAGAAACACACGAGAAACAACACAAATTTGAAAGTTTTTTGGGCCGAAGCCCTTCGTCAGTGACGGAGAGAGACATACTATTTGAAGTGATGCACTGGATAGGGATATGAGAGGGTGGTGTGAGGAGTTTGAGGATAGGTGGAGAGGGCTTGAAAATCTGACTGCAATACCTGTCCAACTTTCACCATATTATTTTTAAAATTACATCACAAAAGATGAACAATACAGACAGAATTATCACTTACCGCAATCGTTTCAAATTTCTTGCTAATAGGTTCTTTCTGGTTAGTTCATAATGATTTCGGAAGTGTGGAACACGCTGGCTTGGCCTAAGGTTTGCACACCTGGTAGACTTAAAAGTCATTGATAATTTTTTGTTACTATTATTCAGTCAATAATAAATATTTTACCTGTCTATTATAAATATATTATCACCCAAAAAAGTATGAGTCAAATTTTAAAATCTTAAAATTCTCATATTTTTTATATGGAAAATTTAATTTGTACAAGGGAAAAATGATATGTTTTACGTTAATGGTATCATTCAATGCTAGGAAAAATATTCTACTCACTTCAACACGATTAGATGGGTTAGGATAATGGAGATAAAATTTCAGATGACTAACATCGCACCAACACAGGTCCCAGGATTCATCCTCATCATTGACCTGAAAGAAAGACCATTCATTTAAGCGCGTACTATATTCTTCGCTTGAAATTTCATATTATGTTTATTGTGCTAGTACCTGAAAAACGAGTCATATTTAATGAAAATTCATAGTTACCACTGACTTAAACTGAATTCTATCGATGCCTTGTGTGTGTGAGACATCAAATTAGACCCCAAACTATAGATAGAGGGCTTCGGGAGATATGATTCTAATTAATGGTTGAGAAGTTTGGCAAAGTACATGAAGAGGTAACTAAACATGTACCCCCTCGTTACGCCCCTGTAAACGTCAATAATAACTCAAGGAGCATACAGATTAAGCAATTTTAACTGCACGTACCTAAGTTTGCGAGAATATGGAAAGCAGTTAATGACCATTCGAGTTACAGATTATGATAAACGATTGTTTTCTCATTATCACCATGTAGGCAAAATAATATAAACGTCACAAACATCTCGAATATCACTAAACAGAATCGTTTATTTTCCGTAACACTAGCCCATAAATCGCTGGTGACGGGAGCAACTAGAAGAAAGAACAGCTGAGCAATTGTTGCCTTTCTCTAAAAGAGAGGCGACTCGAGCGTTTCTCTGGCCAGTTAATTCGAATGACGGGGTGAATGTGGGAACCAATGGTACATACATTGCCGAGGGGATATGGTATGGCAGATCCGGTGAAACTGTGACTCGCGGGCAGCGAGATGCAGAGAAGTAGTACGCGAGAGATTAATTACTATTCCACTTCCTCTCTTCCGAGATCCGCAGAAAGATTTGCGAAAATTTCCGATATCTTTGATACTTTCCGAATTTTGTCGCATCCATTGAAAATGCTTTTCAAGATGACGAATGCTGGCGGTATATAATTTATTAGACTCAGAGTTTTTGGGAGCGTATGAGGTATTACTTCGAAACAATAGTAATTTCAGCGTTAAAATTAAGGTTGTCGCATCTGTCGAGAAATGTATTTTTGAACGAATTTGTTTTTTGGGGCCTACATATTTTCGCGATTCTGACTTTTCCTATATGAGGTCCAACATTTTAAGATGCAGGTCAACGCAGACGGGCAAAAACTCGAATCGCATAATTAGATAATTTCATAACTTCGTCAAAGTTAATTAGTTTTAACGAAGATGTCTAACTTCGTACATATAATTAGTTGGTAAAAATTGCCGCCTGATATCACACTGAAAGTGCAACATCAATAAAATACTGTAATTCAGTAAGAATATTTTTTATGATCGAGTAAATTTAAGTTTTAGCATTTTAAGCACGCATCGATTTAAAAAAAATATTAGTGCTCACTACTTGAATTTTTAAAATTAGCTCGTTGGCTGTAAATGGTTGTATAAGCCTGTGACAGGACATTGAAAACCAATTCTTAAAATAGGATTAATTAGTCAATTAAAATACGTGCGCGGGAGATAGCACTCTCATTAAATAGAGAAAACTGCACGAGAATGAGGCTGAAGTTGATAATAGCATATGGATGGAGAATCATCTTATCGAACACTTGCATAATTTTCCTTTATTTTCCAACCTGAATCCATCCTGGACGCTGCTTAAGAACTTCCATTACGGCGGAATTCGTTGGGAGGCCACAACGAAAGCGGATATTACGCTTCAACGGCTGAGTCGATGCGGTCTTGCGTCTTGCACCGCCGACGACGGCCTTAGACATGGTCCGCGGAATATGATGAAGGCAGGTGGCGATCGTTCAACCAGAAAATACCACGAAAAGTGTACTCTTGGTTAGGGTATTTCGGGAAAACGTTTTAAGAGATTAAGAACTTATTACCAAGATGACATAGAAAACAAATTTAAATTTTTCGTTATTTTTTGGATGGAAGTTTTAGTTCCGCTTGTGATAAACAATAGACAGAATGACCTCCGTTTATTTTTGTTGACACGGACAAAGAGAGAGAGAGAGAGAGAGCTTCGGTAAATATAAGTAAAACTGTCGTACAAATGTATTCCAATACTAAAAGTTCGGTAATTTTTTTACGAGTACAGAAGGCACTTAAATTATTTTTTTAAATTATGAATTTTATTTATTTTTCAGGACTTTAAAGCTCCAACAAATGTTTGTGAAAATAAAAAATGAAGTATTGTCGTAACAATAGCTTCATTTCTATCTCAATGTTAATTTATTTATTTTCTTTTTCAGCTGTAATAAGGCTCAGAATTATAAATTTGGTTTTAAAATGACAAAAACTGTTGGAAATACTTCTTAACTATGCAAATTAATCGATCTATAAATATAACTCAAATTGAATGATCTCTGAAGATAAATCAATAACGTGATTATTGAATTAATATTAACGCGCTGAAATAAATCATGATTAGTAATATTTTATTATTTATTTTTTGGTGAAAAGTAAATTCAACTAGTTGAATGTAAGAGTAATAAACGACGATTCAAATGTTTTGGGCTCAGGAGAAATAATCCAAACAGATTATTTATAAATATAACATCTTCAAAATTATTAATGAAAATTTAAACTAAATCTTTCGTCATTAATGTCATGCAAATCACCTGACAAATCAACATCATTGTTTAATTGAACTATCTAGCGAAGCAGATATTAGAAAAGAAAATAACTGTTACCCTCAACCGTGTAGCATAGTGGACTTCAAAAGCGATTACTGATTTTTCTTCGATAACTGCCTTGATTTATTCTATTTATTTTAATTAATAGGATAAATGTCACAACCAAATTGCCCATAGTGCTTATTCTAGCCTATTCTCTCTCCTTCCCATTTATATACATATTTGTCATTAAGTCCTAAAAGCACCAAAATGGTTCTGTCACGTAGTAAGTTCATACAAGGCACGATGAGAACGAACATAAACTGCGTGGGGGAACGACACGAAACACTGTAAGAAAATAAACGACATATAAATCACGTTCGATCCGCGAATTTTTCCTCGCGTACCGTAATTTCACACCACCGGTATAAAGCAATTTCAGCGCCTCCGTCGTCCTCAATTCATCGCCCTCCATGGGGGTTATCCATCATATCCAAGGAACCTATCCTTCTCAGTCCGGGATCCTAAGAGGGGGTCATTCCCCCCCCTTGATGTATGAGAGTGGCACACATTACAGTCACGGACCTCAAAGCGAATTGGAGATCATATATCGACAGGAGAGAATCGCAAACTGCCGCCGACGACCTCCTTCACGAACCCGATATCGGTGTGATACAAAAAAGGGGAAGTTTTCATCCCCTAAGGACACAGATGGAGCTTTGCGTCCCTTCGTGGTAGTACGCGCCTCAAAAAAAAAAGACAAATGACTCCATTCTCGCGATATTGGTTTTCGCGAGAGCGACCAAGCATGGAGGCGTCGAATTACGTCGATGTGGAGAGAGAGAGAGGGTGGATGTTGACGAAAGAAGGAGGGGGTGCGAATTTTTTATATTTGCGCCAACCCCTTTGTCCAAGCGGCGGATGGTTCCTTCGTAAATTACGAATTTATCCGGAAGGGAAGCAGAAGCAGAATTCTTCAAATTAATTGTTATCATCATCGGTAAAATTTTTATTGGTATACATTTAATTGCATGAGCCTACACTTGGTGGCATTCCGTCTTAAAAAAACACGACAAAAATTTACTTTTACGACACCACAGTTTTTTTTGTAACCTGATGATAATTCCAATTTTGAGAAATAAACTGTAGCGTTGTAAAAGCAAATTTGTTAGTTTTTTTTTACTAGTAGAGATAACAGGCAAGGTGGTAAGAACTGAGTGATGTAATTTTAAAAAATATAACATTTATAACGAACTCACCAGAGAATTACCGAACTAGCCTAATGGCTGAAAATGAATTTCACAATAATAAGCACAGTATCAAAGATCTTAAAAAATAAGCCATTTGTCTTAGGTTTTTAGAATCTACTTTCAATGAATAATCACGGAATACGACTGATTTGTAGCCGAAATGAGCGTTTATGGCTATTGGAGACACCTAAAAACAAGTGCTTAATTTTTCGATTAAAAAAAATATTTATGTGCTTATTCTGGAATTATTACTAAGCTCTGGAAAGCCTCGTGTTAAGATGGTAGACCTTCACGGTTGCCGAAGTGGTCACCGGGTCCCCGAAGTCTCCACCGTGCGTCACCGTACTGAGAATTCCCGTACTCTTTCCACATCCACACTCTAGTACGTGAGCAATTTCGTTTACCTTCTACACCAGCTTTCTTAAACTCGATGATGCATCAGGGACACATCAAAATAACAGTCGTGCTAGGTGGACCGCATCGGCATTACGAATACAAAAAAACTAACGAAAAAGGTGGCTATTTTTTTTCAAACTTCGTCAGTGTTAGCAACGACTAAAATGCAGATTCAAAGATAAACGTTAAAATGGCGATGGAGCTAAGCGATGAAACCGGTTATGTGCCTTCCTATATTCTGTGGGATTACTATAATGGAAAGACACTTTTAAATTGGTGTCAGCTTTTATGTTTCCCTCTGTCGTAAGTTTTCACGTAGGCAATGCATGTAGATGGTTGAACGATTATTTTTAAAGCGAAACATTCAAGTAATCGCATTTTTAGCTTCATGAATCTAAGGAATATACCATTTGGATCTGACGGATGGCGTGAGTAGAAGGTGTTTTACATTAATTTTTAATGTTTAACATTATAAATTTGATCAAATTACGCGGCAACATGTAAGAAACAGATGATAACATATACCATTTCATTTTATTAGTTTTTTAAATTTTCCATAAATATGGAATTGAAAAGATCTATTCTTAAGAGATCTCTTCGGTCTTCGGTTAGCGAGTTTTTTAATATTAGTTTCGGCGTTAGGTACAGAGAATTGTAAATATTTTGACAGTATCTTTCAAAGGTTAATTTGTCAGAATGAAAAGGGACAAAAAGTCCCACAAGCTGGAGGACACAAGAGGATTTATTGTGCAATTGTTAAGGCTTCCGCGATTATTTTCTGCGAAGATTGTGTATTTGTAGGACCTACTTTTGTTAGTAAGGTTTCTGCCAAAGCTTCGACTTTATTTCCGGAGTCTTCATCACGGTAGTCTCCAAGAGGGCTTCGGAAACAGGAAGAAAAAGGTCGCCAGCGGTAATGATGGGAAAAATTAGGCATCCGAAAACCTACAATTTCGGAAATTTTTTTAACATAAAAAGAGAATGGAAAAATATACAGGAGGATGTAAAAATAATTTGAATGGAATAGGGAAATTAGGAAGATAAGGTGTAAGAGAAAAAATACGGAAGCCATTAGTTTGGAAAGCTATATGAGGAAAGTGTCCATAATCAGTGGTGATTCCATTCTATGCTATAGATATAGATGAATCGGCACTGATGATAGTTTATTTGTAGCTGAAATGAATATATCGCTTCCACAACCTAAGTGTAGGTTTCTTGTACGAGTAGTTTGCCCAGTCACATATCTAGATATTATTAAAACGGGGGAGGGGGGGGGGGGGTTAAATTCATACATACTTCGTAAGTTAATCATCAAGTGCACCCCTAGAGACTGAAAAAATTAAAAGTGAAAGATTGAGATATACGTGGAGTGCATTACTACAGTAATATAACGACCAGCGTTTAAGGAGCCATCGTCTCCCCAAAACCGCGTGCACGGAAAAGTATCTTTAGCCTGCTCAGAAAACGTTAACGCACGCATAATTAAGCGGTAAACATGTAATTGTACAATAAAAATAACTAATTTTACGCTACTGAGTTTGTCAATTTGAATTCAGTCATGGGATGATCTCGATAATTCCCTCTCGAATAAAGAAAAAAAAACGCTCAAAAAAGGCTCCTGAGGAAACGGTGGATACGTTAAAGGATTAAGAAAAAAATGATATAAGATCGAGAGGAAAAATAAAAACAAGAAAAAGAAATAGACACGGAAGGATGTGGGAAGGGGAAAGGTATAGGGCAAACAAGAGATAGGGAGAAAAAATGGATAGAATAGAGACGAAGAACGGCGAGATTAGGAGATAAGTACTGACAATTACACATATAAGAGAAAAAGAGATATAAAAAAGTATTACAAAACTCCAAAATATTCACGAAGGGAAGAATGACCTGTGTAGCTATAACTTTCTACGGCTCTGGTGATCGTTGGGAGCGATACGCCATTATCTGAAAATGTTGAAAGGTGATCGGTTAGACATTAAAGATTTAAAAACTTTGAAGATTGATCGATTTATTGACGAATTTATTCGAGCCAGGTTGAAAGCTGTGTATCCTCCACTCTCACCTCAAACAAAGGGCAATTGAAAGGGAAATGTGAAGGGAAGACTCGGAAAAAGAGCAGAGAATATGTCAAACAAAAAGAGAATGGATGGGGAAGAAGCGGAAGGGATAATAATAAACGGAAGACTAAGGTTATAGGTTAAGGACCAGAGAGGATGTCATTTTTTGCTGTAATTAGTAGAGATTTGCATAAAAAGAGGGAGGAGATGTGAAGCTGAAGGGGGTGAAGGGGGAGAAGGGGAGAGAAGGGAGGGAGAGGGAGAGATAGGAGAGGATGAGAAAGGAGAGAGAAAGTGGGAGAGAGGGAGAGAAAGGAGAGAGAGGGGGGAGAGAAAGGAGAGAGAGAGGGAAGGAAAGGGGCGAGAAAGGTTAAGCGAGCCACATTCAGCGATGGGATTACATGCTAATCGATTCCGCACTTCTTTCTCCCGGATATCGGACGAAATTTTATGCGCCAATCTCTTTAGCACGCGCAATCGATGACCGAAGCACCGTACAAAAAAAAAATCAATCGCCGATCCTCGTTAAAGGCCGACGAAACTGTCGCAGCTCGATTTTTTTTCGAATAGGAAACTTCCTATTCTTAAGTGTCACGCACCGCGAAGCTCTTATACATGTAATAATAGAAAGCTTTCCTTAAAAAAAGAGCGTATCCGCGCATCTTTTTTTTACGAAGAAAAGGTCCCGTTGACAAGAGAGAGAGAGAGAGAGGAGGTTAGGGAAAATGTGAAGGGGTTGAACGGAGATCAGCCTTTCACCGTGCTTTACATTTTTCCGAAAGAGCCAGATGGACGGAAAACCCCTTCGCCTCCTAGTGAAAGGCACTCCGGCGAGGAGGAGGACTCTTACTTAGTGGGGCAGTGGCGAGGAGTTTTGTGGGGCAGAGCGATTCTCGGACGGTGATGCGTTTTATATACGAGGAAGGAGTGGCGGTGAAAGGATTGTCGGTGGGAAAGAGAGAGAGAGAGAGAGCGAAAGGGCGAGTCCGTATCGGGAGGAAAATATGCGGAATACATCTCTCGAAAAGGGACGCTTCTCCTGGTTATTATATATTTTACCGGTTACCACCGGGCTGCGATGAAGGAGAGAGGTCGATTTGCGCGAATTTGTTTCGGGAAAATTTCGTCGATGGGAATATAAGATTACGCGGACGAGTATATACGTCCAGCGAATCTAATTAGCGCGAAGGGGGCGATTTTTCCTTCTCTAGATAAAAAAAAGGTATGCGGGAGGAACAGGTTTCATCCAATATGGACTTTCTTCTTTTCAAACGGGTGCTCTTTCTCCGACGAGCTTTTTTTGTTCCCTTTTTAGGTATTCTTTTATTTTTTTATACTTAAAAAGTTCGTTCCGTGAATCTTTCAAAAGAGAGAGAGAGAGATAGAGTTTTCTCGGCGCTTTAATGGGTAAGAGGTCGAAAGTTTGAGTTATTTTGAGTTAGAAGAAGAAGGGATAACTGTAGCATCGAACGGGAACCGGGATAAATAACGATTTTCTACCAATAAATGAAAGATTCATATGGTGTACATACTAAAAACACGCAGCAAGATGCGTTAAAAATCCAGTCGACTATGAGTGATCGCTTCTAATTTTCTTGAGGGTTAACTACTTTTGAGAGAAATCTAGGAATCGGAAGAGAAACTTAGGCTGTAAAATGCCTTACTGCTGGAAATGATGTGGATTACCTTTTTCTCGATTCGGAAAGAACCGATAGAGTTTTAAAAAAAGCTGAAGCTGACTTGTAACTTTTTTGAGACTCACTTTTGTAACCGAATGTACACAATTTCATTTTGATTAATAGACGTTTTAATTACGACTTAATCGTGGCTATACATATAAATTAGTATTGTCAATCAAAATTCATTATTTTGTCATTTCTTCTATCGTATGATATTTCCTCCTTCTAAAGCTATAAAATATTTTGTCAATTATTTTTTAAAATTATTATTATAAAAAAATAAGCCGGCTCCGTAATTTAAACTTTATTTTCTTGCCGTGTATGTCTGTATGGAACTTATGGACCATAACAAAATGGCAGATTTTTTTTTGACTTTGTATTCCATTCATTGGCAGTACATAATAAAAGCTGAAGGCACACATTTGAACGCAATTCTTCTTATCCTTCATTCGTCGTCAAATAATTTTTCCACAGAAGAATTAAAACCCTTCTGTTAATATGATTGAAAATCATTCTGCGTATCTGTGCCTAATATTTGCCATTAAAACAAAATGGAGCTATACGAAGGTTTTAGAGAAAATTTTATTATTTTTGTTTCCAACGTACATACCCCAAATTTTATTTTCGCGGTTATTCAGAATCTCCCATTTCTCTTTCTTAGTACATAAAACGTTTGCGAAAACCATGAAACCGCCAAAAACATTTTTGATCAGAGACTCTCTATTTCTAAAAAACTTTGTTGAATAACTCTAAAGCACTGTCTCTTTCGTGAATGTGAGTGGTATAAAAGGTCCATGAGAGCTCCGTCAGAAATACAATATTTTCAGATAATATTCTAATCGAATTCTGCATTTAATAGTTATAGGGTTTTCCACTCTACTGCGTTTTTAAGTTTTTTTGCCGAGTTTTTCTAGTTTGCTTCTTTTTAATAATTTGTATTTGGTCATAAGTTTTCATATGTCATGTCCTGTTTTTGAGCTAAATTCATCTTATAATTAATCTACTTACATAGTGATTTATTTGATATATAATATGTTTTTAACTACTGAAACTTCACTAAAATAAATAGGCCGAATAATCGATTAATCGAACGGTCGTAGATTTTCTTCCCGCGCTGTGCCTATATATAAATCAATAACATCATCCACATTCGTCCTTTGTGTTTGGCTTAAGAGGAAGTATGTTTTCCAGAAATTGTTCGGTGTTTATAAATTTTTAAGTGCCGAAAATCGCTTAACTAAACAGTCCGACTAATCGATTACTCGAACAGTCGGAGATTTTTCTCCCCGCGCTATGTCGATCTATTAATCAATAACATCGTCCACATTTATTCAATGCATTTGGATTAAGGGGAAGTATGTTTTCCTAAAATTATTCCGTGCTTGTACAAACAGTTTTATTTAAACAACTCTCGGATACGTACGAAAAAATCTAAAATTCTCACGCATAGTGTTCCAGGTGTTGTTTAAGTAACAAAGAGCACTTTTTGAAGATGAGCGTTACCTAACAATACATTCTTAGCAGTGCCTCAACCAATGCGTTAATTAGGGTGTATCATGTACTGTAGTTGCGTCCGTGCGTCACACGGAAGTGAAAGATGATATCTATGTCTTACTTGTTTTTATCTCCTTTCACTGTTACATCCTAATTGCAAGTAACGGGCAGAGTAGTTACTGTCATAATTGTTACAAAAATAATAATAAATAACCATTCTGTGCAATGTTAAATTTATCGAGTATATTTTACTCCATGACAGTTTAAGGTGCTTGCGACTTTTCATGAATTTATGATAAGATTATCATTCATTACAATTCTCTCCGATAATTCTAATTAGTGTGCCAGTCATTAACCTTAATAATATTTCAAACCGATATGTGAAACAAGATTTTACATCGATTCGTAGGAATAGAATAAATTTCTTCGCTTCGTAAAATATAATTATACAATGTAATACAAAATTTTAGAAGCATTTGAAGAATGAAGAATAATTAGTTGATTGAAAAATCAGTCAACAGCCCTTTCACGTCGCTCTATATTAGGGGTGGGCAAATTTTTCTGCATTGGCGGCAGTGACTCGTTCGTCAATGCTTTGGCGGACCGGATTAAAGTCAAATACAAAGTGACTTAGAGGTTCTTAGGCACCACGTGAGTGAAGAACAAGTTAACATTAGGTTTATAGGTTAACATTTCAATATTTAAAATCGTGATAGAGTTCAATCTCAGAAAAAAATTTCAAAAAATATCAAAAACAACATTAAAAATAACGTATTCGACTTGATAAATATTTACTAAAGGGGCCCAATTTAACGCTAGGGATTTTAAAAGTTTTTCTAGATAAAAATAATGTTCGGTGGGTAAATCAAAAGAAAAATGTAAATAAAAGTTTTGATAACTATGAAAAAATGGCGATGTGCCGCATAAAATTGTTTAATGGGCCGCAGGTTGGACATCCCTGCTCCATACAATCAAACCTTACATCGTGTTATCTGAAGTAAAGCAGCCTTGGATAAAACAGGAGAGTTTAGACGTAATCTACAATAGGAGAATGAGAATGTGATGATTAATGAGTCAGCGAGAGAGCTAGGGACGCCATGTTTGAAGAAATGCCGAGACTGGAGTTGAGTGACCATTTGCGTGTCTTTCTCCTCCTCCCTCATTTTCTTCTCTTCCTCCGCCTAAACACACACACACACACAACTCTTTTTATGGAGACGGAGGAAGAAAAGACTCGGGCGGAGAAGACCGCGTCTCATCCTAATTAAGGAGTTGCCTCATCCCCCCCCCCCTTCTCTCCTTGCGCCGCTTTCATCAAAATCTCTACTCTCTCTCTCTTGTCCTCTCTTGCCGCTCGATTTAGAATCTCCAACTCCCTTTTTGAAATTTCTCTTTGCCTTCGGGATGGAGCAGCAAGTGCGCGCAACGCGAGATGGAAACGGTGACGGAGCAAAAAAGGTCCATCATCAAAAACTCTCGGATATCGCGTGATACCTATTAGACGATGATTTCTAATTTCGCCTTCAACATTCAATCAATGATTTATTCTTCCGGATCGTAATTCGTTAGGTAGAATTTTACCTCGCGATACGAGAATTAAAAACCATTTCGAATAGTCATAGATTATCCTCGATGATTTTTTGGATGTAAATAACGGAAGAGCTTATTAAATATTTGAAATCGGCGAGAAGATTTCTTTTTAGAGACAGTATGTTTAAATTGAAGATATAACAGTCTGTTAAGTTATACGGAGGAGAATATTACATTAAATGGAGAATAAAATCCGTTTAAAAATCGGGTCTCATTCTTCTTTCTTAATATTGCACGGTGGGAAGCACTGTTTTGGCACACACAGAGACAATTTCGGAATGTCGAAGTCTGCTGTTATGACTTAAAAAACGAGAGGAAACAGTTTTTGAATCACATTTCGGAACAATGCGATTCTCTGAGCAAAATGATGGTAGAAGTATTTTCCGAAAAAGAAGCAGATATTTTTGTCCTGAAAATGACTAGTATAATATTCTAGAATGTTGATTTCGGTTAGATAATTCAGTTGTAATATATCAAATTAAAAAAAAACATTTAGCTCAAGAACGTGGAATTACTTAATCGAGGAAATAGAGCACAATTTTTTTTTATCTTACTAAAAACGAGCGTCACTTCGAATTTTTCTCAAAAGAGAAATGCATCGGCTGAGAAAATAAAAATTACGACACCTTTTCAAACGATGACAGTAACATTAGCATTAAAGGGCGTGTCAACATAGAGTTTTCCATAGGTTTTACCGGCTCGCCTACATTTCAAGTACACCTCAGCGGACAGCAAGTTTATGATGCGCTTTCGAGAACACGATCCATCTTAAAGGGATTGCTCAACGAGAAAGTTTCCGCTTCCTTTCTTTATTAACTCCTCCTGCAGAAGGAGAGCAATACCAGCATTCTCGGATGCGAACGGCAAATATAGGAAGTAGAGAGAAAGAGAGTAGGTACTTATTGCAGAACTCGATAACAATCATTCTTTCCACCAAGTGTGGAGCAATTAAACACAAACATATTTAGATTATATAATGTCACTATTTTCAAGTGAGGCTGGGTCTCTGAAACCTACTACAATCCTAAGTTTATGTCACATTACAAACTTTAAAAACGTATTAGCAAATTAAGCATATTTAAAAAGTCTTCAAAAAAGATTAAGCTAAAAGAATTAATATCGGAATGTTTATAAGTAAACATTTGGAAAGTCATTAGTGATATTATTTCGAGATAAAATGCATTGAATATTTGTTTGGCAGATAAATAGGGAATATCGAAACCGGAATAATTATATATATATATATAAAGTCGGAAAACTATATTAATTTATGGCGACTAAGCCATTAAAATCAGGAAACTAAGAGTCGAACGTTTATGGATATTAAATTTAAACAGGAACACAAATAGACGGTTGTTAAAAGAAATTGATAAGATGGAAATATCTTTTTAAAAAGATCTTATTTAAGGGTAATTAATTTAAAGAGACTCGCATTTAAAGATATATTCAAGAGGAGAGTTGGAAGAGGCTTGCTATTAAAGGGATGCCTACAAGTGTATTAAACCGACGAAGTCCCCAAAAATCACAAAATGGTTTAGAAAAACAAATACGCGTTTTGGCAACAAGACAGCCGTCATCGGTGGACATTCACCGATAATGAGTTCCGTCTCTTTCGGATCACTTCATTATAACGCTTTCGGTGTGCTTTGGTGAATCATATTTAAAGGATTATAAGGTTTTCGAGGTGAGGAGATTATTAACCCTCTATGACCCAAAATATTTATTCCTGAGGAAAGAAAATGCTGTTTTAAATATTTTTAAATGTTTACAAAATGTGTAATTGTTACATTTAAAAGCCGCAGCAGTAGACCAAAATGTTGTAAAAGAAAAATAAAATACGAAAACTGATGCATTGAATATCACCTTGAAGTTACAGTTGAACAAAGATGGTTAACTATGAATAGATAAATAAGAAAAGTGGAGATAACGTCAATCGAAAGTACGATCCTTGGTTCTCTGCGATCCAATAAGACTTGGAAGCACTCTAATTGCCTCATCTTAAATCTCTCAGGGCCTTCCTTCCTAAGGATACGTTGTAGATGACAAAATCAAAATGCTGAGGATATTATAGAGATAGGGAAGCAGAAAGGTCGGCATAAAACAGAATGGATAAGTAAAAAGACACATGCAGGTCAGAGATGGGAAAACTTAGGGCCGCTGGCCGTATGAGGTCCTCGAATGAGTTTTCAACGGCCCGCGAAGTTTTGATGAAAAAGAGATCCGAAAATTTTAGCACAAAAATTCGTATTTTGTTCAAATTATTATTGTAATACCTTTAAAATTGACGTTTAACCCTAAAAAAACTCGTTTAAATTTTGTTTACTTATACGATGCCGAAGAATCTTCATATTACCTCGGATTTAGACTGATCTGGTCCATTGATGCATTGGCAACTTCGAATGTGACCCGCTGAAGAATTGGTATCCACTTATGCGGCCCGCCATGTAGAAAAGGTTGTCTACCCTTGATGTAGAAAGAGGATATTTTTGGAGGCATGGAGAGGAAGGGAGGTGAGAGAGGAGGATGTGGGAGAGGGTGACGGAGTAAGGAGGAGAGAGAGAGAGAGAGAGAAGGACCAATTATTACTAAGCATCAGACACAATATCATTTTTGAAAAAGTCAGCATAAGAACGGCTTTATTTAGCTTTCAAATAGATTATGATTTCAGTACGACTGTCCCAGAGGAAGTTTTGAGGTTCATTCCGTTACTGAATGTCTATAAAAAGATCCGTTATTGCCGAGTTATTCTTCTTGGCATCCTTTTTGCAATTCGTTTTACCTTCAGTTCCGAAATTACATAAGGGGTTCCAAAAATAAAGATAAAGGCTCATGTTTATGAATAAGTTGAGCGAAAAGTTAAAAATCCCTGCAAAAAAAAATACACCAGCGAAACACAATTTAAATTCTAATATTTAATAAAAATATGAAAAGGCACCAGGAATGTTCAAACTAAAATCCAGAATTTTTATGGCCTGGGAAAGGCATATTTTAACGGTGAACTCGGGCGAATAATATAAATTTAAGCACGAATTTGAACGTTTTCCTTGTCGAGATTCGCGGTAATACGTATATGGAGAGAGAATTCCATTAAGTAAGACACTGAAATTTGATTATAAACGCCTTATTTACAGCTAAGGGGAAGGAACTGAATGTCCAGTCATGTAGTACTTGTGGCATTGGTACTTGCGAAACCTCATCAAACCCTTACGTAAGAGAAATCATTGCATTGAAGGAGTTACCATGATTTCAAGTATAGTTGCGCAGCATAAAACAACTAATATATTAAACAATGTCACATATTCACTCAAGAGAGACAGTTTTTGAAAGCTGTTTCGCCATTTAAATTTGTCCCTGCCTGTCTGCAATAGCTTCAACAGTAAAAAAAAAAGTATTGGGATTAAACCGTTTTTTTGAAACTTTTTGCCAGACCCAATTTGTCCCGCAAGATTACGAAAGATCAATACGTTCTCACGTAATAAGGTCGTTCTCGTCTTTATAGAAATTAAAGGAAAAAATAGGCGAAGCTTGCGGTGCGTTCTCAGTCTGCTGAATACGGAAGCTCCTGCCAACAAAAAATAATGGAACCAAATACTGCGGCTAAAATTACGTTACCGAAAGTTTACGCGGTCAGTTGGGAATAACTTCCTATACTACATTCCTAAACCTCAGTCCATCCCTGCATCTCCCTCCCTATCTCCTCCCCCCCCCCCCTCCCCCCTTCTCCGTCTCTCACTCCCACTCTCCTTCTGCCTTCTCATTCCTTGCTTTAGCTTCATTTATTAAGGTTATTTTCAATAATTTATTCCTCTACATTTTCTCCATCCATCCTCTCCCTTCTCCCTCTTCTATCCACCTCTCTCTCTCTCCGCCTCCCTCTCTCCATCTCTCTCTCCATCTCTCTCTCCACCTCTCCCTCTGGAAGAGAGGACCTTATGGTCTCAATTTCGCCCTGAAAACAAAGACATTTATCTATATATCTAGCTATATATCTCTCCACCTCTCTCTCTCTCTCCCTCTCTCCCTCTCTCCACATCTCCCTCTCTCCACCTTCCTATCTCCGCCTCCCTCTCTGCACCTCTATCTCTCCACCTCCCTCTCTCCGCCTCTCTCTCTCTCGCCATCTCTCTCTCTCGCCATCTCTCTCTCTCTCCACCTCTTTTTCCTTCTCTCCCTCTTCATCTCTTTCTTAGCATATTTCTCCCATAATCAGTCCATATTCCTTATCTTTCCTCCTTTCTCTATCCCTCTTTCCTTCCTTCCTTCCTCTTCCTCAATCCTTCTTTTCCTCTTCGTTAATATCCATTTGTCTCTTTTATTCCGCATTACTCCTTTCCCTCTTCCTCTCTGTCTCCCTTCTCTTCCCCCCACTCTCTCATTTTATTCCTCTTACCTCATAATACGTGTCTTTTCTAGTTTATCTTCCTTTATTTACCTTTTAATGTCCCTCCGACATTTATTCTTTCATCATTCTCTCTCTCTCTTGATTCTTATCCCTCAATCTCTCTTTAAACCTTCCTGGTTTTCTTCTTTCCCTTTTTTCTTGCTTACCACTATTCCTTCGGTTAATGGTTGCGGGTGGCTGAAGGCTAGCGGTCTTTTAATTATCCGTAATTGGGTTATGTGAGGGCCGTACGAGAGTCATTTTCCGGTGCCGTTTCTTTTTGTCGAAAATTTTATGTTGCAGTTCCGAGATTTATTTGTTTTAGTGACGTAAAATTCTCTAGACCTGTGGCGTAGCCAGGATTAGAAAAAGAATTGGGAGGATCCCTTTGTAAACGGAGATCGTGAGGGAGGCGGATGGCACAAAATCTATGAATTTTTCTCTTGCCGGGAGAGTGGTGGGTGCTCTGTCCCCTTAATCTGAAACCCTTGACTACGTCTTTGTTCGATACGTTCAGGAATATTGAAGGCTATCTCATTTTTATCTTCGAAAATTCCACTAAAGAGCTAGTAGCTATATTAATTTTTATAACTATTTCTCATTTTTTGAAATGTAATACATCTGAATTTACACATCTAATACGCGTACACTTGTTTGAAATTTTTGTAACTATTAAGGAATTCAGAAAGTTGGTAAAAATATTGCGCATAGATATTCTACTCACTTATTTTTTAATTCATAACAAAAAGAAACAGAGCAAATAGTACGTTAAATATTAATTAATTCATCGCTTCAACGGTAGCATATCTTATAAAATTGTTGGTGCGGAATGACTTTCTTGATTTTTTGACAAGGACAGTACTACCAAATGCTATGTAACAGATAGAATTCAATATTATTCTTATTTTTTCGCCCAGATCATTTATCAAATTAATATTTCACTCGAACTATCTCCAAAATATCAATAAGAACAGTGACTCTTAAAAAATAGGCTGCTGTTAAAAGTTTACATTTAACTTCGACTGGTACATTCGATGGTCTAGGTCAGGGAACCTCAAACTAAGCACCGCAGGCAATGTATGGCTCGCGCAGTGATATCATCCGGTCCGATTTGAACATTAATATTTGAGTTAAAACAAGTATATACGTATTTGTTGGGGTTCGGCAGAAATTTTATCGATCATTATAGAGTGAGTGGATTTAATATGGTTAGCTATTTTTACCTAGATTTATGATACCGTAAGAATAAAAAAATAATATCTCAATGAAATGTTGACATTTTAGATGTCGTACATGGCTCGCTCAGCGATTTACATAAAACCTCATATTGCTCTTTTAGGAAAAAGGTTTGGCGATTCTTGATCTGGATAGTTCCGGGAACAATAAAAACAAAGCCCACGCGCTACTTTAATGACGACGCTTTCGAAAGACGAAGCAAAAGTATACCTATGTGGTTTCAGAGGCATTCCTTTTTTTTTTAATATTTGGTCGAATCGACTCTCGTTGAATACTAATTTCGCAACGCTCCGTTAAAAAAAAGATTCGAGTAAAAAAAAGCGTCCTTTGAATTCTGAATCTTTTTCTAAACGAGCAAAAAAAAGCTATAGAAAGTTTTCGCGAAGCATGTGTTCGTAACCCATATCATTTGGCCTCACAAGGCCAGTTCCACAAACGGAACGGATGGGACCAAAGAGGATATTACACACGCATCTCGTCCAATAACCTTTCACTTTGTATTTCCTTCGGCCTCGGGCATGTGGAGACATTTGAAGCATGAAAGTGATTGGAGTAAACAAGACTAAGAGGTTTGACAAAGGAGGTAAGAACAAAAATTATTGTAAATAACGCGTTTCTAAAGCGTATTTGACAGAATCGCTAAAAAAGTAGAAATGCGAGTTTTTTCCCGAAAAGGACCTGTTCCCTGGTAACGTGGGCACATGGATCCAACGCAGAGCAAAGAAGTTTTTGGAGATTTCAGAATTTTGACCTTTAATTCACCCATATACACATAAGTCCCAAAAAACCTTTGAAAAGTAGTTAACAGTAAACAAAAAAAAATAATTAGAAATACGCTCATCAGAAAAAAAAATGCCTTCGCGTGTTGGAGTTTATAGGTACTTGACGTTGTAGATCGGGTAATCATTTTTTAAGCTCTTCAAATCTTTGTAACGCGAGATGTATCTATTTGCAGAGCGTTAAGAGCCAGCTACTTGCTCCTTCTTGCGAAATGTCGGTCAGATATTCTCACGCTGGCAAGATCTATTTCTCGCGTTAAGGCGAGGCGTGAGAAAACTGTAACTTTCAAGCAGTTAAATCCTTTCGCCGAGGCGCGGGTTAGTTACTCGCGTTGCCAACTTCGAAATGTCACGATTATTCAGCGAAGATACGTTTTTTTGGGGGATTGAAGTGGGAGAGTGAATCGGATGGTCGTTCCTTACGTGGAATGCTGTTATGGGAAAGGTAGTTTAGAAAACCACTCCGAAGGGAGCGGATCATTCCCATTAACGGATAGATAAATCGAGGCATACTTTTACGTTCAAATGCTTGAGAAGGGAAAAAGAAAACAAGTGAAGGAAGAATTGCAGAGTAAATTATATAAGGCGATTTTTTCACCGGCTGCTGTTTCTAGCGGAGTAAAAGATGTATATATGGAGTATTTCTGGTAGCCTATAGTTGTAGAATCCTGTATACTTTTTAGCAATTTTTTCCAATTACTCCCTATCCTGGACCTACCAAATTTGCCAAGTATGGCCTTATATAGAGCAATCTACCCTTAAAATTTGGCTTCCCAAGTTGTACGATTCCAAAGATATTGTCCGTGCAGACGGACAGACAGACAGACAAACCGAATACATAAGCACTTTTGTTTAGAAAAAAGCGTTCTATCCTTGCGAAATCCTCATGCAGGCTCAAAACCTACGAAATCTAATATAATTTGCTGATATGATTGTTATTTTATGAAGCTTCATAATAGAAAAGGGGATAAGCATTATAACACATAAAATATATATGAATATTAATTCAATAAATTTACGCAAACTCTGTTAGTACTGCTAGTAAAATAATTATGTTTTACTTCAAAGATAGGGGAAATAACGCTTAATTTTATTACGTGGATATGTTGTTGAAGATGCCTGTATTCATGGAAATTCATATTATTTTAATTAAAATTATAGATACCGAAAAAAATGTTTAAGATATATGCTTAATTTATGGTTTTACTCCTGATACTGCACCTTAGCCTAAATTTCTGCAAAGGATTCAAATATCTACTCCTTAAAATCTTTATTTCTTTACTTTGTATCGTACAAATCAAATTTTAAAAACCTGGCAGAAATAGGACGCCATCATCAAAATTTCCCAATTCAGTTAAAGCTGGTGGAGTTAATGAGAAACGAATCATAGTATGGTTATGCCGAATAATGAATTGTTTTATATAGAGAATATAACTAATTTTAAATCTAATTTGTGCAATTTTGCATAGTAGAGTTTATTTCTTAATTAACTTAAAACTCTATTAGTATTGCACTCTTACAGCGTCAGGATCGAATTCAATGTCTTTAAATTCACGTTTTCTTTTAGAACGAGTCGTACAGGACCAGGCTATCAATAATTAAGGAATTCGTGTAAAAGCGCGAACAAAATTTTAATCCCCCAACTAAACTGAGTACGTGCCAATAATTAATATAAACGCGCAGGAACGTACCAATTAAATTTCTGCTTTCAATCGCGAACCTGTATGTCGTGCATTGAGTAAGGTAAGAACGTAATTATCCCCTCTCTGAGAGGATTAATTTTAGTAGTTGGCGGATGACTCCCATATTTCTTTGGAACGCATTAATAGGCCATTCTCCTATCGCTTTTCTGGAGCTTATTAATGAAAAAGACTCACGCCCATCCGGGATATCCGCCCTGCGGCCTCCCTTCTCATCCATTCCTCCGTTGTTTCTGCATCCTGCGTGCGTGGGCGTCGACCAGAGAGGGGGAGGAGTGCGTCTGCCCCCCCCCCCATCATCTCTCCCTAGCCACGCCATCGACAATCAGTTCTCACTTCCTGGTCCAATATAATCACGTCGGCACCCATCAGACCGTGACCTCCATTCCGAATCCGAACCGACAACCTCCACGCCTCGTATTCAGTTCCCTTGCTCTCCCAAACCAAAAATCATATACGTTATTTATTCTCACGCAACCGAAAAGAAAAAAAAACTAGAACCAGATTCCGGACACGGGGGGAGGGCGATACTTTAAAACTCCAATGAGACCGTGAAGCGTGACATGGCGGTCGCCGATCGCATCGGTCGGTATTACTCGGTTCTATTTTCGGCAGCTGCATCCACGGATATATGGGTGAATTTTATATTTTTGTGATCTGGAATAGCATCCGATGGTCTGATTTTACGTCGATGACGTCAAAGATGCATCTTTATATTTATCACGAGCGATCTGGAAAGAGTTTACCTTTTACGGTAAGACCGGAAATATCACGAAGTAGATTAAGATTAAAAATTAAGGTGCATAATGTTCTCAGACGGCGGTTTTTGAAGTATTCAGATGGTGAATTAATGAAAGGCTTGTCGATTTCTTCTTATATTATTAAATAATTAAGTAAACGTGGTTATTGACAGAATTATTATTTCAAATAGATTTAAGGTTCGTTGTAAAGATGCGTTGAAAGCTGGATTGGTTACACAAGAAAAGAAAAGAAAATTTAATTATTGATTTTATCTAGAGAGGAAAAGAACACGTTATTTTTCAAAATATTAAAGCATATTTCGTAAACTTTCATTTTTTTTGCGATAGCATAAATCCAAGCAAGAATTATAGAGCTCACCTTGGAGCTGAAATGAAATTGAAAAATGAACTTTTTTATGGCCTTCCTGGAAACATTTTCTCAATCGTATAATCGATAGAATCCCACTATGAAAAGAGAACATTCTCAAAAAAAAAACACAGCGTTCTGAAAACAGCATTCAGCTGGATTTCATTTAAGGTCGAAAATGAGAAATCTGAGCAAGAGACAACCACGCAAGAACTAATGAGACGGATAAGGTACGAGATGACACAAGACCCATGTTCCATTGCTTTGATTTATTCCGACAGCGTTAGCGCTGAGGCTAGAGAAAAAAATTGTCTCTGAAAGCCTTTCCAAGGAATTTCGAGGAAAAAAATCCCAGAAAGGGATGCGAACGTTGGAGACGTAGATCCTTTTGCAACCGCCAGAAGCCTCTTTGGGAACCGTGACACTCTTTTTAAAGCGCGCAAAAAGTATTCTGTCAGTCTGTCTGTCTATCTCTCTCTCTCGCTCACTCCTTACCTTCTTCACTCCATATCCGTTTCCACTCCTAACTTTTTCTTCTATAAGGAAACACTTTCCAGTTTGACGCTCTAACGGTGTGTTCGATACTCGACGTGTTTCAAGTGGCGAAAGAGTGGGGAGGAGTCGGGAAGAGGGGGGAGAGGGAAGAGGGGGGAGGGGGAAGGGGGAAGAGGGGGGATGGGGAAGGGGGAAGAGGGGGGAGAGAATGAGGAATAAAAGATGGAACAGAGAAGGGCGAAGATGTCGGAGGAAGGCGTAAATGGTGGAGTTCGGAAGTAGAGGTGACTTAAGACAGAGATAAAGAAATTGTCTTCTTTAGAGATAATAATAATAATAATAAATTCTTTTAATCCTTGTAAATTCTCATTAAGGAGTAATAATACGTTTTCAAGAAATTCTCATGAAATTCAAATTCGTAGGAAATTTTATTTGATAAAAATTGGTATTTATTTTGATGAAAAAATATTTAAAGACGTTAATGAAGAAGGTTGAGCAAATGCTGGTTCAGTTCACCTGCGAAACGAAAATACAACTCGTCAAGCTCAAGATGTTTGTTTTATTAATACCGAGTCTCTTTGTTTGGAAGCCAGTTAACCTTTTCATGGAATACTTTAAAATATTCGGTAATTTCAGTCGAACGACGCCTTTTTATTATAATTAATCTCCATTGGTTATATTTTGCATGTTGTTCTATGTTAAAATAAAACTGCGGGAACCATATTTTTCAATAAACTAGATATGACTTAAATAGTTCGATAATACATAATAATAATGATGGCATCTAGTGAATTTACCCAGAAAATAATACAAATAAAATTGATTAAATAAAACAGACATGGAGCGAAGTAGGGGTTGAGAAAATAAAATGAAGCGGCCGGTATCTATGTCTTGTTATCGCTCGTGTGGGGGCGATCGCACCCATATAGCCCTGCACCCATGTCCAGATATTATTGTTTAACTTTTTTTTAAAAATCTGCTAGTTAATCGTTTTGTCCGTGAGTCCGTCACACACCCGTGTCCTGTAAACTATGTACTTCTACACCGCTCAAGTTAGAGCAACAATATTTTAGGGGGTTTGTTTATGGCCAAAAGTTCCTTCCTCGGTTGAAATTTGGAACTCTAGGGGCAGCATAAGAGGTGTAGTGAGGGATAATAAAAACCTGTCCTTAATATTTGATTCAACAGTTCTTTCCTTACATGTTATAATCTTTATTTGCACTTTTCATATTGACGTATTTTCGTTTTTAGTGCAGGTGGTTCTTAGAACTAGTCTAGAATGATAAAAACCTAACTAATAGATTCTTAATCCTGAAAAAGTAATTATTAGGAGATTAGCAAAAACATAAATGAGGAACCAAAGTGATTATTTGGTCGCCAGGCGTGATAATACGCTCGTCGTGGACATGCCTCTGATCTGCAGAACGATTATAAATCAAAATAATCTTATGCGAAAACATCTATTGACATTGTGGACGTTCGGTCTTGACGAAAATGAATTGTTAATTGTTTTGAATGAAAGATTTTACTATTTTTTTTGATCGATAAGTTCTTCAATATATCGTGAATGGAAAGTAATGCCAATTTTCTATTGATTAATATTAGTTTACGAGCTTAAAGCTATATAGGAACTCGCGTTGTGCAACATTCACGGAGCGTAATATGTATAGCAAGAGTCGATAATTTTTATTCCTCAAACTCGAGTCTTGAGGGAAAACGTTAGCTTTTTCTCTTACATTAGTTTGTATATTTCAATAAAACTAATCTTCTGTCACTGATGGCTCACTCAACAAAGGTCGGAGGAACTTTGAAACGTTGCGATCCACTTTGCAGTATTTATGAAAACCTTGTCGCTTTAACGTCGCTCTTTTATGATTTAAATATCTGTTAAGTAATAATTTATGACTGTGATTACGTATCCGCTCGTTACCAAGGCAAAAGTTCTATTTTTTTCAACTTTCGATTCATCGCGGTATTTAAAAAGAAAAATTTAACCACTCGACTCTAATGAAAAAATTAGTTCGTTTCCCATTGAACCGGATAAATATGAGAAATCTTACACGATCGGAACGAGGAAATGCCAGTTTTTTTAAAATTTCCTCTAATTATCCCGGCTTCGGTAATCTTCGTTATTACGCATTGTGTTCTTTCAACTTTTTCTTGCCGTTTTCTTTGAAGGAACAGTACTTTATAACACGAGAGTTGTAATTCATCGCACTTTTTAGCGGGATTTTATGAAAGGCGGCATTTTACGACTCGGTGCTTCGTTGGGTCGTTTAATTACACGCGTGAGTGTTATACTGTATGGCATGTCTGTGGGATCTTTATCATCACAATAAAAAACGTAATGAATTAATGTAGAGATTCAAACTAACAAAAAAACTATATCCCTCCTATAGATATTAACATGTTGGGAAAACTAGATGCTCATTTCGGCTAAAATGGTAATTAACCGATAGAAAAATCTTAAAATTAGGGATCTAGTGCTTAAAAATTTGAATGTACGATCAATGAATCACCACTGATGACGGTTGATATGTAGCCGAAATGCGCATATGGTTTTAGCAGATTCCTCGTGGTTATTGGAGAGAGAGAGAGTTGGTGAGTTGGAAATTCTCTTTTTGGATTCATACCCGTTCATTTTTTAGAGAAATAATTGGTCAATATTTTTTTCATATACAGGGTGGGCCAAAAATATTCCCGATTTAAATATTTAAAAAAGTATATTAAATGTGATATGAGTGTGAAACAAAAATCAATTAATAGAGGGATCTTAGAAATTTATTCCCATCGTTACAAATTTTCAAAATGCCCTCCATCATTATGAGCATACATGTGAATAGGTGCAGTAAAGTTGCTGTTTACAGCCCGCAGGATGACATACCTAATGTTAGCTATAGCCGTTGATTTAAAATATGAGCCTAGAAATAAGTGCTATTTAGTTAAAATATTTTTGATTTTTTTCTGATTAATCCACATTATTATTCAATCCTAACTTATATGGTTATCCTGTAATTTCATTTCGAAATCAGATATATGTATATTTTTTTGGCCCACCCTGTATATGTCCTAGCTATGGAGATTTGTAGTTACTTAAACGAGTTTTTAACTTTATGCGTGCGAGCTTATTCCCAGAATTTGTATAGAATTTTAAAATTTAATCTCATTCAAGTATGAGCCATCGCTCCCTTTGTAAAAGCACAGAAGAGAAAGAGAGAGAGAGAATGGACTCGATATTCTTTTTTTCACTAGCTCTTTAAGAGCCGATTTACTTTCTTTTTTCTCCGCGTGTCCCTAATACGCGTTATTCCCCTCGCGTCGCGGGAAATGGCACGGAGTAGTACGAAGTGGCGCGTATTTATTTACTTTCGCGGGTCCCACACGTTCTCGGATTTGATCTTACTCCATGCGAATGCGTGCGTGCGAATAAGTCCGTGCGAGTGTGCGTGTGTGTGCGAGAGAGAGAGAGGCTCGGCCGCCGCCTTTTTCTACGACAAACTTCCGCACGCAAACACCTGTTCCTCATAGAAACCTAAAAGTAATGAATGACGTTCGCGAAAGTTCAGCTCTTCCTTTTTTTTTTACAATCCGCCCACTCACAACCTTCGAAACGAGCGGAGCTCATTTTTCCGAGAATCTTCCCGATAAGAGGGTTCGACGCGAGTGTCCCAAAATGGAAGGAAAGCCGCAGAGGAATGTCAATAACCCACGGAATTCGCGCATGTCGAATGGTGTTCGTTGATCCGACGGCTTTTTTTTTTTAGGGAAGTTTATTTTATTCGGGGGAGCGGCGGGAGGAGCGAACTGTCGCCGTCGTCAGTCTCCTGAAACCGAAGCGGAAATACGGAAAGCATTTAGGAGTGTGGTAATCGCACTTTTCTTTGAATCACGTTGGTTCAAATTTTACGACAATATTAAAAAAAAATGTATTTGAAAAGTTGTGTACATAAAGTATGCCTTCGCAAGATGTTACATCACCCACGATAGTTATGCTATTTTATTTTTAAATTCAAGATATGTAGTACGTTTTGCTGGTTTTATATTTATTTATTATTATTTATTTGTTTATTATTATCTATTTATTTATATTTATTATTTATTTTAATAATTTTTATGTTAATTTCGAAATTTATATATTTTTAACCCTTTCAGTAATCATAGCAAAAATAATTTCTCGTTGTTAAGGCGTTGAAAATGTATCATTTATGATAGCTTTTATATTAAATTCTAAATTTATTATTTCCAAATAAGGTTTCTTTATAAAAACATTACTTGTTTATTGTAAAAATGGATTGTGGTCATAATAACTTAATATGCCTTAGGGGTATTGTCGTGCGCAATTACCATACTCTGTCAAATCCCGATCCGATTGAATTTTTAAGGAGGCCTTCCGAAGTTTCGTATGGCCTGGATAAACCGGACACGCTCTGTTTAACACACTTCCCCCACGCTATGCATACTGCGCGCGAAACTCATCTGCGTTAAACGCACCTGATGGGGCAGTAGGGACCGACGTTTATTATGATGCGATGCAATTGGCTAGGGGAGATCTTTGCAGGTGTATTACCAATGTATATTATTGGCAATGGCTTCACTCAAAGGAACATCATCATCATAGGTAATCTGTGATTATTATTGGTTAAATCTTCTTCTCCACATATCGTATACCTAATCCTGCTTTACGTAATCTTCTTCATGTCATAGCAGCTCTTTCCTCTTTCTAGCCCTTTATTAGCTGAAACCTTTTCCTTTCCATATTTCTTTCTATCACGTATTTAATCATTCTATATCTCCACAGGAAATGTCCGATCCAGTTCATCTTAATATTTCTTATAGTATGTAAAACCAGTGCTTTTTTGTGACGGTACGCGCCGGTACTGCGTACCGGCACCTTTTTTCTGAGCGATGTCGACGCACGTCCAATTTCCGTACATTTCATTTTTTAAAATTCTTTAAAACTTAAAGTAATAAACGGCTTCTATAAATGTTAAACATTTTGATTTTTATTATCAACTTTGTTATTAAAAGTTCATCATAAATTCAATAGAGAAGGGGGAAAGGGTGCAGGAAGAGGTGAAGGGGAGGTGGGAGAGGCATTTTACAATTTATCAAGATATGAGTATCAGCATCTTTTTTTAAACAAAAAAATCACTGCGTATAACCATTACCTCTTCTCCTATTCTTCTCAGTATTTCCTCGTTTTTCATCCTATCTGTCCATTTTTTCATCAGAATTTTAAAGTACTTTTTCTGAGTGCCAATGTTTCTTCTCCATACAGAAAGCATTTTGAGGTGTTATATAGTTCTGGTTACAATTCTACCTTTCCAAGAAAATTTCCCGTGGCCCACGTAGCAGTAGGTACTTTTAGTAAAATTTAACATTCAATTTCGAAAATGTCCCTTCTGTCGCGGCTATTCTAACAGTGAGTCGAAAATAATTTTAAGAACTATTTAACCTCATACCAAGATATTTATGTTTTTTAAAAATACAGCCACGTCGTTCAGAGTTTTTATCTCTAGGATTTAATTTTTGACGTTATTTAAAATGATAGATAGATGATGATGACAGAGGAAACTGAAATAGAAACTTCGGATGTATTTTTCTGATCGGGACCAAAAAAAAGCTCGCATCCTCCACACAGCTGCATACTCTGAAGATCCAAAGTTACGGCTCTGAGTCGGATCCAATAAAACATTTTACCTTTTTGCATATCCACAACAGAGAACTCAACTTTCTGCCACTCTTTTGGTGGCAAGAAACGCTTAAACTCGATTATTAACATGAAATTTGTCGTTGCTTGTAATACGGACGTAACGGAGAAATCAGATAGGAAAAAGGAATGAAAAACGTTATTATTTCAGAAGAAAGAAACTCCTACTAACGGGAAATATAAAGCAGGAAATCCGCAAGAGGTTGATAAAATGCTACGTATGGAGTATAGCTTTGTATGGGGCAGAAACATGGACGCTAAGGAAAAATGATATTAAATACTTGGAAAACTTCGAAATGTGGACATGGAGAAGAATGCTGAAGATAAAATGGACAGATAGGGTGAAAAATGAGGAAGTACTACGAAGCATAGGAGAAAAGCGAACGATTATACAGACTATTAGAAAGAGGAAGGCGAACTGGATTGGGCATTACCTGAGGAGAGAGTGCATGATTAAAGAAGTGCTAGAAGGAAAACTGGATGGAAAATGAGAAAGAGGTAGGAAAAGGTTTAAGCTGGTAGACGACTTGAAAGGGAAAGAGAGCTATCAAGACATGAAGAAAACTGCGGAAAATAGGAGTATATGGAGAACCAAGTTTAACCATGAATAATCACGGACCTGTCAACGGACAGACTACCTATGATGATGATGATATTATTTAAGAAACGAAGTTTACCTTGTATTGTTTAATAAAAATAATTGAATAATTGAATTATATCGGTGATAAAAGTTTTTGTTGTGAACCTTTACAAGAAAGACATTATCAAAGACAAATAAAAAAGCGTGTTGACCTCATTAAAATTATGACATATAGGATACAATTTTATTCATTTTTTGTGTATATCCAGTTGATAATTTACGTATCTCCTTTTATAGCTGTTAAAGCCATTAATTCATTTACAAAGAACTTAAATGTAGGAAGCAATCTCTTATCTCGAGTGTCATTCATAAATATGTCTGTTATAATTAAATTAGGTGAAAATATATCTTATTCTAACTCTGAACTACTATTTAAATTGTTATTTAAATGTGTCAAAGACATACATGTATGATTTTATCATAAATACATCCATTGTGCTTTTAAAATAATATATTGATGGACAAGTTAGCGAAAAATCTGAGAAATATTCATCGACGTTTCCTTGCTTTATATTTTACTCAGATTTTTTGCACATATTACTCCATAGTATTTCATGATTTTCAACCATACGTTAACTGTTTTATGGATCCGGCAAAAATGTTATTCGGCCAATAAAGCAAAATTTATAGTTTCCTGGCAAAATAGCAATAAAATATATTACACCGCCGTGTGACCCATACTTCCTTTATTCGTATCTTATTCATGACTTGAATTGGTACCGATTGCAAATATGAGTTGCGAAAGACACTATCATTTCCTTTGCTGAATATACCTAACTATTGGATTTGACCCGATTCTACGTAACTCAGGCGCCAATAAGGAGACACTAAAAAGATAATGACATGAGCTTTATTATATAACTTTACATATCATTTTGAGAAAATCTCCACGTCAAAGTATTACTGTCCGCAGACGTTAGTCTTAAGATCTCCGTTTTCTCTATAAGATTAAACTTACTATTAACACGACGTTACTTTAGCATTACCTCATTTAAACGACGTAACGTTTTATTTTGTGACATGGATTTACATTGAAAATCCAGCTGTCCGGCGCCGAACTGTTGAGCTCAAATACGTTTTCCATCTTGGCATGGTCTCGTACACGATACTCGACGCTCATTCGACCCGCTGCTTAGCCATGGATATGTAACACGTTTCTCACACTTTTTAACACTGTAGGAAATGTGAGGCAGGGCTCATTTTACCCGTGTCCATTCTTTGATTCCAAGAAGTTCTTTAAAGAGAGGTCAGCAAATTAGAAACTTATAATCCTCGACACAAAGGGGGACCTTAAGCTCGCTTGCGCGCATAAAAAAGATGCAATTATAGCTCTAAATAAAAAAAGCGAGCCTTAAAGGAGATATGAGTGACAGTCGCTTACTCCGCGGATTATCAGCCGGTCATTTCTCGAGAAGTTTTTAGTTAGCCACCGATCCGAAAGGGAGGAGGAGGAGAGAGAGAGATGGAGGCGAGGAGAAGAAGAGAACGGGAAATCGGAAACCTTGCACTTATTCCCATACACCTTGTTCCTCGAGCTATCTGTAACGAGGGCAGTTTTTTGCACGCTTTCACTTCGACTTGCGCAACGGCGACTCAACGGATTGTTGTCGCGACCTTTGAACGCACCCTTGCATCTCCGCCTCTACCCTCCTCTCTTCCCACCCTGCCTTAATCCTACGTCTTCTTCCTCGCTGGACACGCTTCTTTATTTCCAACTCCCTCCCTCTCCGGTTCCGTGTTCCAATGAGTAATCCCCGTATTCCGACTCGGACTCTAGTGTCGAGTCCTTCCGATACGCCGTGTCACGCCTTGCGGGTGACTTTATTTACTTGACGACGCAATAACAAGGGAAGGCGGAAGCGCTCATGCACATTCGTCCTTTTCTTCTAGAAGAAACTTCTAGTAAATAAGAGTGGATAAATTTCGAGAATCTGCAACGGAATTTTAAGTCTTGGTATGTACATGGGTGGTCAGCGTCTTTGCCATTCAATGGTTAGGTCTTGGGTTCCAATCCTGTCGCGAGCGTTGCGTTTCGTGCTTTTATTATTGGTTATAAGTTCATCCGGAGAGAACGCAAAGTATTGTGTATCGGTTAGTATAAATAGATAATTTTTTGGTAAATTTAAGCGATTAATTTCAAATTCGACCGAATTGTTAGCAAACCAAATGAAAAATGGTTTAGAAAAGGTCTTAATTTAGTCTTGTAGATTCATTGTTAAATAAAATAATTCCTTTCGTAGCTCAACATAAAATTTGTTTATCAGAGAAAGGATTAAATTTCATATTATCGATTTACAATAACTGTCAACGCACCGTTTCAATTTGCTCAAAAAATATTATAATCTGAGAGTGACTTATATAATGGACTCTCCATTTTCTACATTTATCCGACGCCTAAGTCAAGGCACTATAGTTAAACATTACAGATTGTTCACTAAATAAATTGTTAGTGAGCAGGCGTGCCAAACTGGCGGCCCACTGTGCGGCCCTAATTCGAATTTTTCGTCTCAACTAAATTGTTCGAGGTTTCCTATAAATGCTTTATTTTTGAGAAATTATAAAATGTTTTTTTCTTAATTACTGAGAAATAATAGAACGCGGTTTTGAAATTATTGTTTTTAAGACACATTATTCAAGAAAATGTCTATTTTTTCCAATACTGGCCCTCATTAAACAACTATTATCATAATGCAACCCTTCGATAATATCCATTGCTTTAATGCGACCCTGATATCCATCTTCGAGTTCGAAATTCCTGGTGCAGAGCAAAAGGAACACATCCGAAAATTTTTATTAAAAAAATTCTCGTAACGATGTAATGCGTATCCAAGCAAACAGACGATAAAAAATGAACTTCCATCGCAGGTGCTATCGGGGGACGCTCTAGGGGTTCACCGTAATAAAAAAAAACGATTGAGTAAACCAGTTGTGAATTGAAGCAAACAAAGCAGTTACGTGCCAGAACGTCTTCTACTGCAACAAGAAGAGAAGAAACGGGATTACTCAATGGATTGGCCTACTCCCTTCGCGCTTCCAATGCAAACGACACTTTGCGCCTTCGGAGTGCTAAACGACTTCGAGGGACAATTATCCCATGTCCGCAGTGTTACGGAACAATTTCTTACGCTTTTGAGGAATCTTTTGCGCTTTCTAGTGTGTCATGTGTCGTTGAAATATTGTCCCAGCCGAACCACGGATCGCACAACATGTAATCGTGGTTAACGACTGAATTCGACGTATTTACGCCATGAGTTTGTTCGAGAGAAATCTGTCGCGAGACGCTAAGTTCCGCAGTCATTCATCACTCCCTTAGACAGAGGTAAAACAAACAAATCCCTCCATGACAGATGGTTCCTATTTGCGATCCTGTTGAGTATATACTCTTTAGAGCAGCGGTTCTCAACTTTTCGCATCTTAAATCCCACCGACCATTTTGTAAAAAAATAAAACAGGAGTCCCACCGTGATATAAGCAAAAATCCACCTTTTCCAAGAAGTGGATTTTTACGTTAAAAGCATTTTAGTATGATATTAATCATTAAAATTTAAGGATATTAAATATTACAATTATATTTTTAAGAAAAGGTTTTATAATAATTATTTGCGAAACCACGCTCCACTTCTGTAGAGAAGTGGTTATATCAACCTTTTTACATCAATCATTCCGTCAAAAAATCCGGGTCCCCGCCATGATAAAAACAAAACCCCATCTTTTATAAAAAGTGAGTTTTACGCCAAACGCATTAATGGAAATTATTAAGGGCCTTAAATAATGCAGTAATTTTTGTTGAGAAAAAGTTTCATAATAATAATTTTGCAAACTTCGCGTCCCTTAACAGACAGCCTTGGCGTGCCACCTGTTGGCAAACACTGCTCAAGAGTACGTTGTTTAATGTTCAGAGCTAAAAAAAAGTATGAAATCGGTGCATGTCGAAATTGCTAGACATTGATAGTCACCCGGTCAATGGGAAACTCCCATCTGTCTCTCATACGTGCGCGGGGATATGTAAGTGGGCGGTCGACAACAATTGCGTGAATGGAATCGGATGCGAGAACATGTGCGCATCAATACGGAGTTAGTTTTATACGGATTTAGAAGTGACGTGACCAGTTAAACGGATTTCACAACAGGATATATAATACTGGAGGAAGATTTGCTTTACGGGCATTTAACTACTTCAATATTTCACTATGGTAACATACAGGGTGAGTCAAAAAAATGTACCCGATTCCATAATAAAAAATTAATGAACTGTGATATGAGTGCTAAACAAAATCCAAATAAATAGAGAGACCTTTAAATTTTTTTCCGTAAATACAGATTTTCAAAATCATTCGGAGCACAAATTCAAATACGCGCAGTATAGCTGCTGATTACAGCCCGCAGCGTTTCACGTAGAGTATTATCGATAGCTGTTGTCGTAATCTTAACTGAGAAATTTTAAGCTGCGACAAAAAATGTTATTTATGAAAGAAAACTTTGACTTTTTTCTTAAGAATACCCTTCATTATTTCGTTCTATCTTGTATGGTTATCCTATATTTTATTTTTGAAATCGGTACATTTTTTGGCCCATCCTGTACGTATATTAGCTCGAGCATTTACCTTTGCAGCTTTCATAATGGCTTCATCTTGTAACGTTCGGTCAATTACTTTGCAGAAGCCTCTTTTCACGGAATATCAAGCTAGTGGGGAGTTCTTTTCCATAGACATAATGATTAAAATGAAGAACATTGAAAAATAGATTTCAACGCGTTTTATGCATGAATACAAAGAATTATCATCACCAACAACTCCTATGGAGAGAGTGTCAACTATAAAACCGAATTTAGAAGTGTTATAGTTGAAAATATCAAGATTTATCTATCACAAAAATTTTCCAATTGTACCTTAAATAGAAAAGAAACTGGAATAGTATGGACACAGCAAAAGTGGCAATATATAAAAACACAACATATTTTTTTGTCATTTAACTAATGACAGCTTCATAAAATACGGCAGTTTTGTTGCTTGATAATACGAAACCAACTTCTTTCACAATTGTATAATTACGAATTACTTCATTACTATTAAAATAACGAGCGAAGTTATTAAAGTCGAGCATTTAAAATTTAATTCAGTATAAAATTGAATTACTGGAAAATTTATGTGTGTTTTTCACACATGAATTTAATTCCAAATTCATTTTTAAATGCTCCGTTGTTTGCCTCCAAATTACGGATTCTTTGCTCTCCATTCTGTGTACTAATTATAAATTTTGCTTAAATTAAAACGCTAATTATTGCACATTCTTATTATGCGTCTCGTAGGATCAATTACTTTGGTACATTTTAAAAACAACCACATGAATATCTCATATTACTTAAAAACAGGTGGGAATATTCAGGCGGAAGATCGTGAGGGATGCCTTTCCGCCATTGTATTCTTTAGAAATTTCTTTCCAATTAATTTTTAAAATGTTTCGTCCCGTATAAAACATCATTATTCGCGGCTCTGAAAGAAGAGAGCGTTGATTTCGTTGCTAACGCATGAGAAAGATATTCTGCCTTAAGATTAAATCAGCAGATCAAAATAGCCCCAATGAAATTATTTCCAGTACTCCGTAAATCATACAACGCTATATTCGAGCGTATCAATCTTCCTCACTGTCTATTTTTTATTTCTAGATTCGCGATTAATCGCGGAAATGAGACAAATCTAAAATTTTAATTAATAGATTAAACAAATCGAGCTGATTACCAACATGGAAAATCAATTAGTCCTATCGTAAATTCACTCAGAAGCAAAGTCAAGGAGACGCGGTCGTCTCCGTAATGAAACTGGAAGCGTACTCGTAATAGGAAACAGAAATGCATCACGGTCTACGGCAATTATTTAACCATCTTCCTGTCCTGAATAAAAAAATAATTTCCGTCACAGCCATAAAAGGATTCAACCCGCGGCTGAGCATCAAAAACAAGCCGCTATCAAGATGAACTTCAATTCGACCGACAGAGTCTCATATCCAACTAATCTCTGCAGCTTATCGAGATGACCCAACCAAAAAACGTTTCCGTAAAATGCTCGACCTCGAAAAGGATGGCCACACATCATATTCCTTTTTAAGTAATACAGGTAAAATTTACTGCTAAGAGGCCTGTAAAATAATATATAATAATTAAAAATATTGCATAAACCCCCTTAGATACGGGATTTTTCCGCTTATTACGCATAGTTAATGGAAGGTAAAATAAGTATCCCATGGTGTTTGAATACAACTAATCCTTTAACGTTACATCCTGCTTCTAAAGAGTGGCCAATAGAAAATTTCAATTCGACCACTAGCAAAATTATATTTTAAACATAAGAATAATTAATATGCAAGACTGCGGTGGATAATGTGATGCAGTGCCGTAACTAAAGAATGACGAAGGTGGCATCTGCCATAGGCGCCGCTTGCAAAAGGCGCCAAACGTTCCCGCCAAAAGTGCGAAAATTACTTTTCCCACAAATAAGTGTTATTTTAACACCCAAACGTTGATGGGTTTATAATAAAAACGCTATTATTTTTTATTAAAGCGAAGAAAAAATTATATCCTACATAACCGAGGCGTTTCCTAAAATGTTGCCATAGACGCCATATCGCCAAGTTACGCCTCTGATGTGATGTCACATATTTAACCAGTAATTTTCATTCTTATTTTAAATCGTTAAACTTCTTATGTATCTTACGTAGAATACCAAGTATCACTTACACACTATAAATTTAATAATTTGGCCATGACGAATTTTTCTCTGAGAACTATTGTGTAGAATGCGCGGTGCTCTTTAACAAACAGTTATATTAATCTGTTTTTAATCTAGCCCTCAAAGAAAGTCTCTGTTTCTATTTAATATCCAGATTGACATCGATGACAATTTTATCTTCACGTATTTCTTTATAGCATTAATTAGACTTTGAGATTTTGCAACCTGTTTTATTTTGTGTTAGATAATACTGAAATTTGTAGGACACGAGTGTGGTCTCGTATAATAAAATGCGTCAACCCGTAATTGATATTACTTAGATTTATTCAAAATAGATCATTCTATGGCAAAAATTAAAATAAAAGAATAAGTAAGTACTTGAGAATAAAAGAAATTGAAAAAATACGTTTTTATCTTTGGTATCTTTAATAGTCAGTGGTTTTTCATAACCTCCTTATAGCTATTGAAGAAACTTGTGATAATTACTTTTTCTTCTATTTTGATGCTTAATAGCTTATTTTTTTAGTTACTGAGATTTAATATCTTTGTTCGCGCTCTAGCACTCTTCCGCATAATATCACTGCATCGGTTTCAATGCTAAGATATTAGAACTGAATTTTTAGTATTTTAGACAAAAATAGACGATAAGGAGAATTTAAAAACTTTAAAAAATTGTTCTAAGCAATACTTTGAAATTTTTTTACCCTGCTCGATCAGTTGTTTGAAAATTTGTTTTTGTTAGAAGGAAACGATTCAACCTAAGAGCTGATTCGCATGAAAATTATGTGGTATATCAATAACTTAAAAATGAAAGTGCATAAAATTTCACATTCAATTATTCCAATTTCCTTCAGAGACCGGACATACTTCTACCGTAAAGCAAGGACATTAAACATCATCGAAATGTAAAAACGCATATTTAACGTCATATGCATTTAAAAAAATATATCTGCCGCTAAAAGTTTTGAAAAAATACTTTTCTAGTAATACATATTATGGCTTAAAGTCACAGAGTTTAAAAAGATTTGCCTTCCGTTCCCCTATAAACTAAGGCAGAGTAACATCGGTGATTTCCTCGACAGCGATGGTTGTACCTAACGATAGGGCTATAAAATAATTATTTCTATGCAAACACACGCACACGCACAATATAGGTATATATATCTAAAGACCTTTAAAAAAAGGATATAGGAAATAATTTGTACCGTTTCTCACCGAGAACAGGTTAATTGTTGAGTTAGAATATGGTTCCCTCTACCATTTTATACCACAAGAAGTTACCACTATTCTTTGCAACAAAATAGTTGTTTTAAATTGCTTCTATAAAAAGTCATAAACACACACAAACTTAGTTCAGGGATGCGAACATCCTCTCGCGTGAAAAAAATCACGCTCTGTTTTTGCGGAAAGGATAAAAAAAGAACAGCGCCTGCTCCGATTCGTTGGTTTTAAAGCCGCGGAAGAAAGGTAATGTTTTTCTCCATGGCCTTTCTGTGCCCAAGTACCTACGTGCCCAAAACAGAGAAATTTCTCACGGCGGATGAGACGACGTTTGGCAATTTGCCAAACAGGGTATAACGGTTTTGTATGTATCCACCAAAGGCACAATACAACATGGAAGAGGATCATGAGGCGGAGGTCACGGAGGTAGGAGGTAGTAAAGTGACAGCTGTCCTATAAACTAAGGGACAGGTATTCCAATTACGTCTTAAAAAGGTTGAACGGTAACGGTCGAGGAGCATGTGCTTCGCGTGCGCGGAAATATTGCTTCTTTCCCTTTACTCTTTCGCATTTTACTGTTTCTGTCGCAGGCCGTAAAGTACCCATTATTTCCGGTTAACGCCTATTGAAACCCTTTAAAACAATAGTTCCGAGGTTGCTCGTTTTTTAACTAGCATAGGTATTGTGTTTCTTTCAAACTGTCATATTGTTTTCATCATAAAAGATGGGTGATGTTTCCAGTTAATTCCTATCTGATATATTTTTGAAAGGAAATTGAATGCAGAAATTGAATTGAAAAAAATAGTCGATCACTCTAGTTTAATATGCGTAGATAGCTAATTGGTGAAGCTTGGTAAATATAATATAACCAGATTTTAAAGATGAGACCGCTTAAATCACTCTGATTTAATATGCGTAGATAGCTAATTGGTGAAGCTTGGTAAATATAATATAACCAGATTTTAAAGATGAGACCGCTTAAATCACTCTGATTTAATATGCGTAGATAGCTAATTGGTGAAGCTTGGTAAATATAATATAAGCAGATTTTAAAGATGAGACCGTTTAAATCACTCTGATTTAATATGCGTAGATAGCTAATTGGTGAAGCTTGGTAAATATAATATAACCAGATTTTAAAGACGAGACAGCTTAAAAGGTGATTTTTTTGTCATTGTAAAAATGAACTAAAATGAGAAATGATCCAAAAAGCTCAGTGAATAAGAAATCTACCAAACGAAACAAAAACATACGCTAGAAATAAAAAAAAATAGAATGAATAGAAGACAATAAAAACCGCAATATCGGTTACACATGGATGGAAACGTCAAAAAATTATCACTCAATGGATGCAACCAAGAATTTTCATTTCATTTCTTAAAGAACATTTTCACGCCTGTATATTTTTTTTTATAATATCGTAATCTAGTTGAAAAGTTTCATGAATTTTGTTATAGCCTTTGGAATTTTTATATATGAAGTGTTCTTTTGATTCTTAAACAGTTACTACTATCGATGGAAATATACCAGCCGGTACAGGAATGTACATTATGGTTTTAATCGGTGGCGTACCGGACACCCCAGAAACCCCCGCGCGGATGTATGACCCATTGCCGAAAAGGCCCTACAATTTTTGTGAGGGCCTTAAATTTTTTTCCGGGACTTCGATTTTGTTTTATCTGTGTAGCCTACGAATTTCCCGGTACGCCACCGGTTTTAATTTAAAAATTTTAGCGAACGAATTAAAAATATTTAACGAGGTTTACGTAGTTTAAACAATAACCTACACACGCATTTTTCCAGCAGACGAATTTCAAGCGCCTGAATTCCATTTATCCTCACGAATTTCAAACACAACTGTTCAATGTCAAAGTAAAATCTCGTGTTTTTTCCCCTCTTCTTCAATCCAATTAAATCGCGCCCGATTTTCGCGAGGATTGAGGATAAAAGTCACGAGTTCTCGGGAGAAAAAGTAAAGGACAAGATCCCGATACTAAAGCCATGCGGATTGCGAGTCGAGGGAAGAAATCGCGTTTACGACTCAGAGAGAAATGCCCGACGTCGTGGAAAGCAACCGAAAACTCTTTCGGCATCCAACGGCAGTCGCTCAAGGGTCACGAGTGAACTACTTGGCCCGATCATCCGGGGACCCACCCAAAGAGGGAAATGGAAGGGGGAGAGATGAGGAGAAAGGGATGGAGGGAGGAAAGAGGGGGGGGGAAATAATGAATGGCTTAAGTAGGGTAACTGAAACGAAGATTAAATAGAGAAAGAGGGATTAGGAGAGGGAGAGGAGGAGGAGAGATGGAAGATTAAGTAGAGCAGGAATAAAATCCAACGAATACACAGTGAATATTATACATAAAATTATACCTACAGCAGGGAGGTCAAGCTGGCAGAATCATTGCGTTTATGCGCCCCTCATATTACACTTTGCACACTCGATATTGAGGCAGACTTTATGAATACTTTATTTTCTTGCAATCAGGACGAGTTTTAACTTATCAATAATTAAGCCATCATATATAATACGTTTAAAAAATATTACTATTAATAAGCAAACAATTTATTTGTTTAATTATTTCAAAAACGGCATAAAGGAATTTACATCGTATATTTTTAAGGGTATAAAAATATGAAAAAACAACAGATGAAACTATTAACAACGATAGCTGATAGGGATATACAAATGTTAAAAAAAATGAAATACGTAGCAGCAGAGGAAAACAATGCGTTACGTGAAAATAGTAACAAGTTATCTTCTACTACTGTACGCTTCATTTCATTTGACGCGCGACCATCCCTATTATGGACAATTATACAAATTGGAATCGATTTTAACTGATGAATATGACGAGTGATGTCGAGATCTATATTTAGAAAGGATAGGTAACTGAGTGAAGAGAGGTTAGGATCACATAAGCGAGTGAAAGGGTAAAGGTTTTTTTTCCTAAAGATCTCGAGTGAGAGGATTTTTTTTTTTTGGCGGTTGAAGAATCGCGCGAGGCTTGAATACGGAAGAACATGGAGTGCCCATCGGTCGAGAGAAGGGAGTTCGGAGCGGGTGTAAGAGGTCGAGCTGAAGGTGAAAGAAAGGTAGAAGGCCGTCCGAAAGACACTGTACGATTAGATACGTGCGGAGGAATTTGATGTCTAAGGGATTACTACTATCCGCACAGGGAGAAAAACTTCGAGAGAGGAGCATACTTCGTCTCGGGTAGAAAGTCGCAATGAATGTGCTGGGTTGGGTAGAATTGCATGAATTTAAGTATAGAGGGAGGTTGGGACGTTTTGGTTTAGATTATTATTATTATTATTCAGAACTGGTGTACAGTATCGTGTAAATGACGTCATTTCCATTATTCTATGAAAAAATTGTCCTAAATAATATTTATAACACATCGCACGTGTATATGTACATTTTATGTGTGTACCTAATAGATTTGAGATTGAAAATTTGAAGTAGTTGTCAAAATATGGAAGATATAAGCTAGTGCGAGGTATAATTCAAGTCTGAAAGGGTTAAGGTCGAAGCGTCGTTGATTTTCCATTCACGAGAGAAGGCGAGAAATCTGTTTTGCTTCATCGCGGCCCTCCCAAAACAGTTATAATGCAAACGCGACCCTTAAACGATGAATTTCGTAACAACGCGGCCTTGGTGCGCCACCGAGTATGAAATCCATACGTTAGAGGCATGCAAAGAGGTGGCCGGAGGCGTTAAGAAAGGGTTAAAGAAAGACGACGAAAGAAAAAAACGAGATAAAGCGATGTAATAAAAGAAACGAATGAGGGAGTTAGTAACAAAGCGAGAAAAAGAGGAGGGAAAGAGAAACGAACTAAATAGGGAAGGATAAAATGAGAAAAATGTGGAAGAAAAAAGGGTGGAAGGCGGAAGAGGGGCAAGGAGGAATATGAAGGCAAAGGGTGGTAGGAAAGATGAGGACAGACAGACAGACAAACGACTTTATTTAGGGCGAAATTGAGACTGTGAAGTCCCTTCTTACATTTAACCCTTTAAGGAGAAAGAAGAAGAAACAGAAGGAGTAGAAGGATTAAAATATATGTATAAGTACAAGATTAAGATAAAAGAAAGAGCAAGATCGGGGAAAAGAAATGGATATCGAAGGCATTTTTAAGGGAGGAAGAGGGTTTTACACAGGATTTGCCGGATACCTCGCGACATGGCCTAATCCGGTGAATCGGATATTCTTCCCGAATTTACGCATCTACATCTACATGTTACCCCGCAAATCACCAGATTGTTGGGTGGCAGGGGGCGAGGAGCACCAAAGCATACCTAACACCTCTCTCTCTCGCGGGTATCACTCCCCTGTTATGGTCTTGTATGGTCCCTTTCCGTAGTGTACAAAAATGAAATAAATAAGTAGATATGAAATATATATATTAGCAATGGTAAAACACCTGTGTGATAGTAAAAAGTAAGTTTATTGATCACTTAACGGTTTTTACAGGTACAATCAACTTCGGTTATAACGGATCTTCAGGGGAGCCCTGAAAAAAATTCGATATAGCCGAAGACCGTTAAATCCGAAGTCCGGCGAAATTACGTTTTATAAAATGAATTTCAAATTAATACCATTAAAATTACGTTTATTTTCAGTTTTACTGCATATTAACAGAAATGCATTCACTTATCACGCCAAAAAGCACATTTTACACGTTAATCTTTGCTCACTTTTGTTTTACTGAAAAAAAATCGGTTATGCTCGTTTGTTTCTTCGAGCAATATAATCGTGTTTGCAAGTCTTTCTCAATAGAGAACAGATTGATGTCTAATTTCTCATCAGAACCATGCGCGTCATAATACTGGGAAACTATTTTAAAAGCTCTCAGAGCTTCCTGCACTGCGATAAATGAGCGCTCACTTTCGTCTTCGGGCGTACCGATCTCGGTTTCATCATCGCTGTCGTCGGCTACAGCACGGCAGGATACAGCGGCAACGATGTCCCGATCGGCACCAGAAACTGGTGTGTTATCGTCAATAGAGTCATAATCATTAAAGCTGACTCCATCGGCAATGGAAACATAGCGCTGAAGTGCATTCCAATCAATTTCGTTAGAGTCAACTCCTGCGAAATCTGATAAATCATCCCTCAAATTTACGTCATTGTTTTCATCAATAGTAAATCCCACTGATTTATAACAATTAATGATTATTTTTGACTAAACCAATGACCATGCGCGACGCAAAAGATATAATGAATCAAGAATATCGAACTGAAATGGAACCCAACAGTCTCGTCTTCGGCGGTATGATTTGGACTCGGAGGGCGTCAAAGGAATTCGGGCAGTTCGGATGATACGCGCATGCACTGACTTGGTCAGCTGCTCCCGAGGGCACACGCTTTATGAGAGTTGAAATTGGTGTGTGCGCGCGCGGAAGAACACTAGGGACGTTCTGCTTACGATTCATCAAATTCGGTCTTCGCCGCGCAATCGGTTCGTGAATGGGGCCTTGATAATTATGTCTTCGTGAAGAGCGAGTCACCTGTGCACTACGGGATTTTTAAACCCTGCAAAAACGCTTTAGCGCTCCATTATCTTTTTCAAAAACGTTATAGCCGAAGAAAATTATCTGTTAGGGACTGTCGGAGGAATCCGATATAACAGAAAATCCGATATGCGCGAGACCGGTATAACCGAAGTAGTTTATGTGATAAAGCATAGAAAAACGGTCGGGGAATGAAAAAAAAACCGTTATAACCGAATATCCGGCATAACCGAAGCCGGTATAACCGAAGTTGACTGTAATACTCGTAATTCCGCTATCAGATACAGGACTACTAAATACCTCACATATGAATGTACGTAAAACAGTATAAAAAACAAATTATAAGATATAAATTTTTTTTAAAGTCTGGTCAATCGAAATTTGAACCGTTCGACACCCGGTTAAACGGGATTTGATCGATGATGAAAGGAGCGGGAAAGTTGAAGAGAAATCACCGAGTAAGAAACAATGAAATAAAATAAAGAGATTGATAGACAATCGTCTTTATCATCAGGATTGAGGAAGGAAGTACGGAAGAAAGAACGAGGGAAGAATCTAGGATAGAAGAAATGGGACAGGGAGGAATAAAAAAAAACAACGTGGATATATGCACAGAGAAAGAAAGGAGAAAAGAAAGAGAAGAGAGGAGAAAGAAGCTTGTTTGAGGAAGTGGAAGAGAAACGAAAATATTTAAGCGAAGAGGTCGAAAGAGAGAGAGATGAATACGCGGAAGAGAGAAGCTTGTGTTTGAAGATCCACCTCCGGCGACTGATAAGGCGTCCCCGTGACCCTTCTGGACCATCCCACTTTCGGAGGCCAAATAATCGCCATAGCCCTTGTGTCTCGGCACGATATCAATCGAGTTCGTGACGAAGGAAGCGGATAGAAACGCGAGCGCGCGCCGCCTAACCCCTCCCCCCCCTCCCCTTCAGAGAACGCCCTCCGCGTGCTTTTCTAACGCGTGAGTTGGGCGTTCGCCCTCCATCCCGGACGGACAAGGCGCTGATCGAGATGACCATCACGTTTCCATTCCCTTCGTCCGCTCTCTAGCGGATCGTTACGTCTCGTGATGTTTCTGGAGAGCTAGATCGCGCTCCAGCTCAATGATCTTAGGAATAACGTTGCGCGCACGGATGGCGAAACTCTTATGAGGTCAATTCGCATGCGAGAGGGGAGGGAAAAAAAATGCGTGCAATACGTTCAAGTAACAATTGAGTCCACGCGTATATTTTCCAGTGTAATGAGAAAGAGTACCGACTTTCTTTTTCGGTTACCTCCTTGTTACTGCTCCGCTATAGAAGAGAGCATATAAATAGGGGTTCCTTAGGGTCACGATCCATTGGGTGTAAGGGAGTCGAGAAAGGTTTTCAGGTGTGTTGCGAAGATGGAATGTTTTACGTTATACTGTATATAATTAGAGCGAAATTGGTTCTTGTGCAAATAAAAAATAATGTTTTGAAAGTAATATTGCGTTTTAGATTTATTGATTAATAGGTAGGGTTAAGGGGGTCGCGATAAGGCTGCGTTAAGAGTGGTCGGAGATGTTTGGGAACCGTTGGGCTTATCAGGCGTATTATACTGAGTTTTTTAATGCGTTGCCGAACTGCTTCTACCCAGTTAACCCAGTCAAACAGATGGTCTCTTTCGACGTAAGTATCTCATGAAAATTTTTGAAAGTTATACCAATTTTTAAAATTCCAATAATGCAAAATTTCACGATCAAAATGTTACAAATCTAACAAGAATTCAACATTATACATGGAAAGTCGTGACACTAATTCACTAACACGTTTCCTGTACTCACCATGCATCTCTTGGGGAAAGGGTTCATAAAGAGGTCTTTGATCATCGATAGATTGCTTTGTTAGCCAATGGAAAGTTATTAGAGGACCTGATATTCCTTCTTATCGGTTCCTGTAATTAACAGGAGTTTGAATTTCTGAACTTGTTCAAATTTTACGTCGTAAAAATAGTACGCGTATCCCGTTAAAAACGATACTTCGATAAGAACTTCAAGGCCCTGAATCCTCAAAGAGTTTATATGCCTGCTTTATAGATTTAGATGTGCAGTAATAACAACTGAGGTAAGTTGTAAGGAGATGAAAAACGATTAATAAAGTATTGAATAGTGTCAGAGAAGAAGTATTCTAAAAGACAGATGATTAAAACGAGGCAGTTGAAACGTTAACGATTGATTTTCCAATGGAGAGGGTTGAAAAAGTTTATCAAAAGAAGAATACTAACTACGGAAAGAAAAAGAAAACCGACATTATGGTCATTTAGACGGAAGGAAATGATCACGAAAAAATTAAAGAGTAATCTACCTAAAGGAAGAATCGAGAAATCAGAGGTAGGCAGGAATCTCTCAGTCGAACCTTTTCATCCAACTCGATTCCACCGAAATTATTATACCTGCTCGAGCTTCGAATGATATTTTTCTACTGAGAAAAACGCCGCTTTCAACTGTCCTCGACTCGCTATAGGAGGGGAAGAAAAAAAAACGAGACGTAGTCGCGGCGAATGCGATGTTATCGCTGAAAACTGGAAACTTGTTGCAAAGCGGTGACGGATACCGTAATGCGGAGATGACACGGCGAAGCACTTTAAGGACTGAGCACCTGTCTTCCTCAGAGCTGCAATTTCCCTGCGGGTAAGCTCTCACCGTGAGTCCAGGATGTCATCCATCTCAGGAAACTCTTAGAATTTCCGTCGGAACGGCACGAGGAATATAGCAGTAAATCCGTTCAAAGACCTGGGTCGTCATTTTCAGAGACGGGAAGACAGCTGCATTCTGCATCGCAGAACCGTAAGAGTCCGGGGAAGTACGGTTCCATTAGGTATTCGAGACCCGACCTACGACTAGGATGTTTCGAGTCACTGCACAGAGGCAATATGAGCTGTAATTGCATTAAAGTCGGCAATGAATGCAGAGATCGTCTCGTTGAAGAGCGTGATGGGTTTCAGATGGAGATCAACACTCAGCAGGTGCTCTGCAGAATCTCTCGCGCTCCAACCACACACCACGCCCCTGCCACACACCATTGCGGTGGCTTGCAGGGTGAACTATAGATATAGATATAGATATAAACATTGCCTTTTGTGTGGATTTCTTTAAGAAATTGCGGTGGAAATGTCGCATTGGAGATTTTTATGACTGTTTTATAAAAATTTCCAGTTTATTTAGCAAAATAAAAGTATAGAAGCTGATTTTTTTTACCAAGAAAGCAATACAATTTATTGGGTAAAAATAAACTGCAGATTTTTTGTCACGCCCTATTTCAAAAACCACGTTAAATTCCATTTATAATCGAATTTTTACAAAAGCAAAACATTTACAGAAATTAAGCAATATGGCCGCTTACATAATTATTAATGGACACACACACACACGTGTGTGTGTGCAGGATAGTAAAAATTTATTTTAGTAAAATAATAACGAGAGCAGGACGACATTCTTTGTTCTAACGCGTACATCGCAAACATATTTGAAAAATTTACTTTTCCCAGGAAACTTCACACGGGACCTCTTTTACCGTAAAATCTATGGACGAGAACCCAAACAATTTCAGTTGCGATGTATGATACGGTATTACAAATGCAGACCACTTTCTCCCAAAAGGATGCACGGAAGAGTTTACCCGAGATACGTTTTCGGATCAAAGTCGAAAAAATAGAAACGTATTCCCTCGCATAATAACCCTCTCGCTTGCAACGGCGGGGGAAAAAAATCACTACGCCCGCCCGGGGCAATCGATCCTCGGGCGAAAGCCGTTTATTTAGAAACGCAGATGAACCAGACGTTCGCCAAGAAGTTTGCTCCCGTGAAATGAATCAGCGGTAGTAGGGTAGAGAGAAGGGGGGAGGGAAAAAGGAAAGGACAGGTGCGTTCACCCCAAATTAGATGAGCATGGGAAGGGGTATAAAAGATACTTACGAGGAGGAGAAATGAAAGGGCGTGGGGGAGAATAGAAAGGGGGAAAAGGGGACGAGGAGAAGTGGGTGGGAGAGACGCAACAACATCCACTCGGCCTGCAAACCGAGGAGAGAGTGCAAAATGGAGAGAGTGAGTGGAAGAGAGGAGGGATGAGGGAAGTAGGAGGTGAGAGAGAGAGAGTGGGCGAATAAGAGAAAACAGAGTATGTGGGTGAGGAGGGAAGAAAAAGAAGAGCGTACGCAGAAAAGAAGAAATTGAGAGGGAGAGAGAGAAAGGGAATGTACGGAGAGGATGAGTGGGAGGGAGAGAGGGAGGGGGGGGGGGGGGGGAGAGAAAAGACACGTAGAAAATAAATAAATTAATTTAAAAGATTAAGTACGAGACTAGAACGTGTTTATAAGTAGTTAGAGAATCGGAGGGAGGGAAAGACTGGTACATTTAACTCCCGATTTTTACCGGATGTTTCGGGACCTAGCCTATTCTGATTGGCATTCCGGTCGATTGACTTGGCTATTTATACCTACCGTAATGCGAAAAATTAAAAAAAAATAAAGAAATATTAAGATATAAAAATTAAATTAATGGGTGAGCAAGTCAAGTAACACTCTGTACCAGGGGTGCCCATTACGTCTCCCATGGGCGACCGGTCGCCCTTTAGGAGGGTCTGTGTCGCCCACGCATCCATCAAGGCGTTAAGCTTATATACCTGAGTAAGGAGTTCTATTTTCTAATATGAACTTGATTAAATCAAAAATCAGAAATGCTCTCGCTAATGAACATCTCGAAGACTGTTTACTTCTCTCTGTTTCCAGTTACATGCCCAATTACCATTCACTAGCTGAAGATATGCAGTGTAAACGTGTCCATAATCGCGCAAATCAAGAGTAAATTAAATTAATCAGTTGTATAATGTTGTTTGATGTATAATGTATAATAAATGCATTTTTCGGTAAATTTGTAGTCTAATTCATTCTTAAAATCCATTTTTATATATTGCAAAAATAAGTAGCCCGCAAGACAATTACCAGGATGAAAGTAGCCTATGATATGAAAAAGTTTACCCCTGCTCTATACATTAAGCCAGAGCCAGGACAAGGGTCAGGCGAGCAAGTCACCTGCGTAAGGCGCAGCACACTTAGGGGCAAGCGATAATTTAAACTTTTGAGGGTAAATTTTTATATTATAAAATGTATTTTATACATTTTACTTTATTGCGTTTACTACGTTGTAAATAAACTACTGTTTTGGGAGGCAAAACTGTGAACTGTATACTTAAATTAGGAGAAGGACGTAATATTTTCAAACCTTACCTAGGGTGGAAAATGTCTTGTCCAAGCTCTGACATCAACGCCTTTGTTAGGCATAGGAAAAATAAATCTCATACATATGTACGTATGTAATGTAATAAAAAAAATATTCAAGTCAAGTTTTAATAAAAATTCCAGTGAATCGCGATTCTGTGTAAATCGAAATTCCGGTTAATCGGGAGTTAACCGTACGAAGAAGATCGAGTGAAAGAGAGTTGAGAGAGATGAAAACCGAAGTAAATAAGAGGCGGAGAAAAAAGAAAATGAGATGGACACGGAGAGAGAGAGAGGGGATGAGAATTAAGCCTAAAGGAAGAGAGAGAGAGAGACGGTAAACGATAAAAAAGACAAAAAACTTAGAGAAGAATAATTTGGCACTAAGGATCGGTAACTACTCATATAGAGGTATTGGAATTGTTAAAGATTAACGTACATTTGAAAGCAAATGCCGGCAATAAAACCGTTAACAAAAAGGTATAATTAAAAAGGGTTGGAGACTACGGCGAGATGAATATTTCAAAATTAAGAAGAACCCCTTAACCGTACAAAGTAGAACATTTAGAGACAATACAACCGATAAAAATAAAACAGGGTAATGTAAGAAAAAAAAGAGAAACAAAAAAAAAGATTTTACACTTACAGGTTTACTCCTCGCTGGTGACCTGGTGTCAAGCGGTCATCCACTCATTCACTCCCGAAAGAACTAAACCTGTCAGAAGAACACACACACGCACTCAAGTAACAAACGGGAATCTCTAAATATCCAGTAGGACACTAGATACATATCATCAGCAGGTCACTAGCGAGGAGTTATCCTCGTAAACCTGTAAGTGTAACATCTTTTTTTGTTCCTCTTTTTTTTCCGTTTTATTTTTGTCGGTTGTATTGTCTCTAAATATTCAATGTACTTTGTACGGTTAAGGAGTTCTTCTTAATTTTGAAACAAAAGGTATGATGAGTTTATTGGGCCAACCGGAAAGGAGGCATTTTTCCTTTCGAAAAGATGATTTCAGTTGAATTGATCTCTATATGAAAGTTTGAGAAAGGTGTGAAAGAACGATACAAGTTCTTCGGAGAGATAATTTCCGCGTCAGTTGAAAGTGGATTGAAGCTTCGATGGGAACTTAAATGCAGAGGAAGAGAAAAAAAAATACGATAAGAATCCGTCTGTATTCAGGAGCCAGAGTTTTACAACATAATTTACATCTAAAGCGGCATGACAAATGTAAACATCCATGATCTCAAGGGAATTTGAATCTTAGTTTCCGACGGCAAATGTGCCTCCTACCAAAATAGTGTTTTTTCTAAAAATTCTCATGTTATAGGGTGGCACGGTTACAAAATGTCTGTAACATGAAACGAATCTAATCGTTTTCGAGGAAGACTGATAAATGAACCGCATAACTTTGTTCAAAAAGACACACAATTCGTTTCTTTTCCTATGTGGCTCTCCACAGATTTATGCTTCCATCAGACTGCATTTTCGAGGGTGAATAACAAATTCAAATGCAGTAGAAATTAACGAATACATTCTTACATCTTTTTTAGGCGAATAAGTTTTCAAGGAAAAATAACCATTCCAATGGAGGGAAAAAGACGACAATTTTGAAAATTTACCGTAGTTTTAATCTCAGCGAACTTAGAGATATGATGGCAGCTTCGAATCCTGCCGAGGGTTTCGTCGCTTGTAATATTCTTCGTTATCGCTGACGCGGTAATTTTAATGTGTCATTAAATGCTATTTATGCCACAGTTAAAAACAAAAAAAATTAAAAATACATTTTAAAATAAAATTTCCAACGGAAACAAACTGAAAAAACTTACAGATAAAACGTCGCTTTTTTCTGAATCGCGCGGTAATGTCACGACTTATCGGATCGACTCCCTAAGATCGCGTATAAAAAAATATATTCCCACCCGTTTCAAACACGCAGGAATTTGAAATTACCCGAAGGAGGTGGTTCGAGCCGCGAGTGAAAGCAGAACAGCAATCCTTTCCCTTGTGGCGAGATGTGCGTCGGACTGTGGGTGCGGTCATCACACCACGCTGAAAGGGCAGCCGAGGAGAGGAAGATCTCTCGGGCTTGAACCGGTGTTCGAAATGGGGTACAGTGGTCGGGGAGGTTTAGAGATGGAGGGGCGGGGTTAAGAGGAGGCGGGCGTGTTCGAAACGGGGGCTTAGAGCAGAGGGAGTGGATGGTTATACTACATGGAGGAGCTGGAACACTAGAGAGAAAGCTGTTAGGAAGAATATCGAACTAGAGAGGGAGAAATAGAGATAGTTGTTTGAGGAGTGGCTATGGGTCGTGCAAACGGACCGAGGCGTGTCCGACGAGACTCTTCCGCCTTTTTTTTTTTTTTAAATCGCGAATTTTCGACAATTTATCGATATTTTTTTATCTTCCGAAGTGTTGTTCCTCCGTTGCGCGGGAGAAAGCTGAAACGTTTCGAGTGCGGACGATTCGGATTCGTTATCCTCATTTTCTTTCCGTAACGCGTAGGATATTTTGGGGGGAAGCGTCTGACCGCGCCGTAGTCGTCGTTTAACGACATCGGCACGCACTTTCTTTATTTATGATGCTTAAACGAAAGCGCCCAAAAACAGACTTTTCGTGATTGGATTCTCCGCGAAGAAGTGAAGCTCGAATAATATTAGATGCCGGTTTTTTTTTTTGACAATGAACCTGTATCGATTTATTGTTACTCCGGGGACTTTAACCAGTGTCGCTTTCAAATGCGAAATAGGTCAAATTTTAACCTTCGGCTATTGTGATTCCCCGAAAGGTAGATGACCCCTTATTCATGAATATCCCACCGAGTGAAAACCTATGGACAGGAAAATTTAGCCTGACTTCTATAAAGCTGCGGTAGACGGGTGAAAGATTTACAGGTGTGCGGGCACGATTTACCAATAAAGGTGCTTAAAGTTCTTCTCCCCTGATGTCAGTAGTAAGCGAAGTTTAGCAATCGCCTTGAAAATATGTACCAAGCTTAACCTTTGAAGGTGGATTGGCCCAAGGAGGTGACCTCACGACGATCCTCGAATTTTTCAGCTCGCAAGTAAAAGAAGAAACATGTCTTCCTTTCGGGTATAAACGGCATTTAAGGATTTCTCTATTCAAAACGTTTTCATCTCTTTATATCTCGTACATATTTTTAGTAAATTAAATGTTTAGAATTCGAGGGCATTTCCAGTTTCGCGAGTATTTTGTTCGCTTCTAATTGAAGTCCTTTTTGCTAAATAAAACCGATAACGTAAAGGCATCCAAATTGTGATCAAGGTAGCTCTAATAATACTATTTCAGTTATGAAGATTGCTTTTATAGTCAAGAAGTTCACCTGATTCTCCAAACGGTTTTATGGGAATTGGGGTTAATTATAATAATAATTAGATTTAGCCGTAAAATGGGCTTGATAACTTGTTTTTGGGACCTTCATATATTTTTCTAATGCTTTTTCATGTCTGAACATATTTCTGTATATAACCTGTTTAAGTTACCCAATTAAATGGTCGGATAATCAAGGTGACCAATTTTTACTACACGTTTTTAATTGTTTGCACATAAAAAGGAACGAATTTGAGAATAAATGAGAAAAATCAGTGGAAAATTATCTTGCTAGAAGTTGGAGTATCAACTTAATAAATAAGAACAATATTCAGGACAGTTTTTACGAATATTCTATGGTTACAGTTCGTTCAACCAACGAACAATTTAAACTAGTTTAATGGGTGCAGAAATAAGGTTTAAAATCAGATGGCTGGAAACTGATGTTACAAAATACCGATAAGTGACCGTCTTTAGTCAATTTAATCAATAATAAATGAAAATATTCTCAAATAATAACAAGAAATGTCAATCAGTGCAACAACGTCTGAATCAGCTTCACGTGTAATGGAGGTTTATAACGAAAGTCGGAGAAAAAATAAATGACATGAATACTCCGTAGTTCCGCGTTCCCGCGCATTTCAAAGCGAGTTTTAACCGAGTACGTACCGTTCAAAACAAACTGTAAACATTAGCGGAGTGAGACTTGCCGATCGAGTCGAGACTAGTCCTGCGACTAGCGGCGCGAGACAAACCTACCACACGGACTCGCCGTTCCGGAATCAGTTCGGACGAGGGAAAAGCCGGGAAGACTGGAGAAACTGTTCAAGTTTATCAGGTTATGGGAGCCGAAGATTGGTAAAGATCTTAACCCTTCTGAATAAATTTTCTACGCCGTAAAAATAGGTGTTAAAAGTTTAATATTCGAAAGCGTCTCGTCATATCGTTCATGCAAGGTGATTTCTCCGAATCCCATTGGATAATGAAGCACAATATTAATTTAGATTTCAATTATATCACGTTCGACCATCGCTCTCGCATTTTTGTCCAAATTTCAGTTTTAGAAATTCATTAATTGGGCGCCAGCGAGTAACATTACATACTGAAAAGAGAAATTTCCCATGCATCCCAGCAATGAGTCTGAATGAAGAATTTCTTCAAGGACAACCATTGCTAAAGTATCATCGTTTGAATGTTATCTATCACATTTAAGCACATTAATTTTTCATAAATATGCAGAATTTGATTTTTTTAAAAATATGATGCGCAAACAGAAGTGCACAGGTTGAGGCAAAACGTAGAAGCATGTTTTATATGGACCCGCAATGAAATTATAATTGTAATAAAGTGTTCATTTTTTACTTTCTCCATACGTAGTAATGGGAAAGTATTGTGTCCATGAAAAAATCTAGACTATTTTCGGAATGATGTCTGTGTGTGTGTCTGTGTGGATGTATGTGATTGTGGGCGCTCTAACTCAAAAAGTACTTGCCATATCGTTACCAAACTTCATATATAACACTTTAGCATGAGCACAAATAACTGTTCAGGTTTTGGACAATAACGGTTAACCGGAAGTCTTGGTTTATTCGAAACCCGATTCGGTTTTTAATAACTTTTATTGCGATATTTCTCCGTTAAAACATCATTATTGTATATACAATTCTATAAAAACCTTATAGACAATGTAATTTCCTACAACTTTCATTTGAAACAATTTTCCATAGCAGTTATTGTTTAGGAATTATTTATAAATAATCGGTTTTTTCGGTTTCCGTTAAATATCTTTTTAAAAACGTCGTTATTAGTAATCTTCGTAAGGACCAAAGTTGTAGAGAATAATATTTCTTCTAATATTTCTTATAATATATTATTGTAATATTTCTTATAATATGTACTTTCGCAGTATTTTCCTAGCTTGTTTTTGGTTTTGTATTTTATTGTTAACAAGAAGTGTAATTGCTAATACAATAAATCATTTGCACTTTCCAAAAAAGCCTTTAATTTGCTAATAGCAAGTTCTGAAGAAATAAATATTTTTCTGCTTAACTAACCAAATGTCTCACCATCTGGCACATTTCGACGATTGCGTGGTAGCAACTTCCTGACAATTAAATGGATATTCTAGCAATCGCTAAGATTCGACTGATCCCAAAGAAACTCCAGCGATCGAGAGAGAAGATGATGACGAGTAGAGCCTCCTTGAGCTCGCAAAGAGGCCTTCAGAGCGCTTGCTTTACACGAATAACGTTATGACATGTACTGATGTAGATGACAGGGTAGTCAAAGAATGGCGAAATTATTCGATTTCATATCATATTTCAAAATACAATACGGTCTCAAAGCAAAGGAAAATTAATAAATATTTCAAAAAACAGTGATATGAATTAAAAAATGATGGCTCATGTTTTATGTTAATATCGCCATTCATTTTCCTGCGATGCATTTTTTTTACGTTTTTAATATCTCTCCATCATATGAGGTATCTGTAATTGCATGAGGGATCCTCTACGCATCGTGCGTCGAATTTTGCGATTTGCCCATCCAACATTTACCAGGCAACGACTACGGTACCCGAAAACACGCAAGCGAACGAGGGCTTCAAACTTCAAATTTGGCGCCCATAAGAGCTCGCCGCCATGAGAAAATGTTATACCTGCTAATTGTGACCAGAGAATAGGATAAATAATGATATGAATGATTTGTAGGTTGATATAAAGGAATTATAAAATGATGAAATCACGGTTCAACTAATTTCGCTGCTACGTTGTAGATTGAGAAGTATCTAAAAGAAGAGTAAATGGAATATTCAGAGATGTATTAGGTTAATTCACGCGGTCGCCTTAGCCGTATCGATGAGCTACGACAGCATGAGGATAATACGTCAAAATCATATGAGAGTGTATTTTGGTATCCCAGTATATACGAAGTAGTATGTGAAGGGATGTGTACGTGATTGAATGAGGAAAAACGCCTGCGTGTAAGTGAGAGAGAGAAAAATATGGGCTGGGTGAATGAGAGGTTGTGCGTGTGTGTGTGATGGTGTGTGTGTGATGGTGTGTGTGTGATGGTGTGTGTGTGATGGTGTGTGTGTGATGGTGTGTGTGTGATGGTGTGTGTGTGTGATGGTGTGTGTGTGTGATGGTGTGAGTGTGTGTGTGGGAGTGTATGTGTGATGGTGTGAGTGTGTGTGTGGGAGTGTATGTGTGGGAGTGTATGTGTGGGAGTGTATGTGTGGGAGTGTATGTGTGGGAGTCTATGTGTGGGAGTGTATGTGTGGAAGTGTATGTGTGGGAGTGTATGTGTGTGTCAGAGAGAGAGGATGAGAGAGGGTGTGTGTGTGTGTGCGCTACCAAAAACCCATCAAAAAATCAGCTGAAATATATGCCATCCATCTTGCACAACAAACCCCTAATTATTAGGGCCTAATATATATACGACCATCAAACACTTGATTGCCCCTCCAATATAGACCACCCAACACACGAAATTACCCCCTGATTTATGCTACCCAATTTGCACTTGACTGCCGCTATAACATATTCCTTCCTAGGTGCATCAAACTCCCCACGCTCTTCTGCCAAGCGATGTACACTCTACTGCACCAAACATACACCGAATGCCCCTATGCTTATATAGCTCAGAAATTCTATAGATATTTTCCTTGATCTGTTGGTTGGTTTGTTTGTCGGATGTAAGGCTAAACCCGCTCGCTAGAAAAAATGCGAATAATGATATTTTTATTTTGACATGCCCTCGGCAGGATTCAAACCCGCGACCATAACATTGGGTGATAGGCACGCTAACCACCCCTTCTATCGATAACTCGAGAGAAAATAGAGATAGAAACTCTAAATTTGGCAAGAATGCTCGATTCACATATTATTATTATTACAAAAACATTACAAATAGGCTGTTGGCCAGGTGGCAATGTATAGACAAGCTTTATAAAGTTTGACATAAATTCAACAATTTTAAATAAACAAGTTTAAAAAATTTCCTCAGTGACCCTCAACCTTTTTTTTAATAACCGGGAGTTTGGAAAGGGATTTAAAATTCCTTCGGGGAGGTTATTCCACTCTCTTGCTGTTCTTTGTACAAACGAATATTTTCCCACGTCTTTTTTGTCAGTCCTAGTACTAATTTTGTGATTGTGGTCATTTTTTCCTCGAAAACTTGGTTGAGAAATTCTTTTTCTCAGCTCCTGCAGAGCGGGATTGCCTGTATACATACTATGAAATTTAACAATTCTCTTATTCTTCCTCCTTCTCTCCAAACTTTCCCATCCCAGGTTATTTAACATAGATGACACACTGTCAGTTTTTTCGAACCGCCCCAAGACAAACCTAGCGGCCTTACGTTGGATCCTTTCCAATTTCTTAATCTGCTCATTATGGTAGGGATCCCATACACTTGATCCATATTCTAGTATGGGTCTCACCAAAGTTTTATATCCTAATTCTTTAGCGGATTTACTACTTTTACGCAGGGCCCGCATCACAAAATTCATATTCCTAAAACCTCTTGAAATCAGTTCATCTATATGAGCACCCCAACCCAATTCCCTCGTTAATTTTATTCCTAAATACCTTATAGTATCAACTTGTAGAATTTTTTTACCCTGTACATAAAGTGAAAAATTTACCCTAATTTTTTTCTTTGAAAAAACAATTTGTTTACTTTTACTAATATTTGATAAAGTGGTGACGAAAAAAATCTCGAAAAAAGTGCTAGGTTCGATTGCAATGGAAGACATTTACAACTCCTATTAAAATAACACGTAATAAAATCGACTGTAGGCTTTTATTATTTTTACTTTCTCCATATACGTAGTATAAAGTATTATTTTCATGAAAAAAAAATCGACTACGAGATTTCAACGGAAGTACACGTTTTGAGGTCCCTAGAACACGTTTAGACTATTTTCGGAATGATGTGTGTGCATGTGATTGTGGAGGCTCTAACTCTAAAAGTACTTGCCATATCGTTACCAAATTTCAAATATAACACTTTGGTATGAGCATGAAGAGGTGAGTAGTTTTTAGACAATACTGGTTAACCGAAAGTTGAGGTTTATTCGAAACCCGATTCGGTTTTGGCGAAATATCTCCGTTAAAACATCATTATTTTATATACAATTCGATACAAAGATTATAGAGAATGTAATTTTCTACAACTTTTATTTGAAACAATTTTCCATAGCAGTTATTGTTTAGGAATTATTTATAAATAATCGGTTTTTTCGGTTTCCGTCAAATATTTGCTTAAAAACGTCATTTGTAATCTTCGTGAGGACCAAAGTTGTAGAGAATAATATTTCTTCCAAGTTTTGTTCGAAACAAATTTTCTTAGAACCATCCATTTCGGAGATATTTTGCTTTTTCTTAATTTCCAGTATACAGCGCCACCACCATGTAACGGTGGATTCTGTAAACATATTCAAAATATACGTAATTTACTGCAATAAGGATGACTGTATACTTTTACAATACGAAATAATAATTTTGCCTTATAATGCTTTCATAAAAAGAATTTAAATATCTATACCCCAAATATGGAGAAAGTCATGTGTTGGCCACATCAGATTTTCTTGATTTGGGTACGGAAATGAAATATTTGAGGCATTCTTTTAAGGTTTACCTTTAACATATCTAATTGAAGGCAATTTGGATGAAACATTCCGTTAATTTTTGTGCCCCTTATCGTCCTTAAAAACTATGTCGAGAGTAAAATATTCATCAACATAATATACTGCCAAAGACGTTATGAATTTACGGACGAGGCGAAAAAATTATAAAACTCAAAAATAAATAATTTTCCTCGATATACCACCCTCAAAAACAGTGTACTATAATGCAAAACAAGTAAGATATCCTAGCTAAAGCTATAGTTGGAAACACGTTCTCTTAAAACCTCTCATGGTTATGATTAGCCTCTCCCTTTGGAGAGGGAAGAATCCGTACCGTTGTAATATAGAACATTGCTTTTAAGATAACGATCTGAAAATACGAACGTTCATATACAAAGCGTTAAATGAGCATTGTCATGACAAAAAGTGCTAAAAACGGAATAATGCGTTTTTTGTTGGGAGTGTGAGGCATCCGACCAAACGTGCCGTTTTAAATTAGCCCCAGTGACAAAAAAACATCGACATGCGAACACGCGGAAATATTACATTCATTCGTGCGAAAATATAATTATTAATCTCGAGAATTTAATTGACTTCGAGATGAGGAACGAAGTGAGATAATTAGGGCTAATAAAAAAATAAGGGAGACATCCCTTCATCGCCTCGCCTTTGTCCTCTTAATCCGACGCCATAATTAATGTGCGAACTCTTTAAGCTTTTAAAAAACGAACAAGAAAGATTGAATAGATACCTAAACCTGCTCTAGGTTACAAGATCGTCGGAATTATGCCGGAAAATTGGAAACAATGAGTCGTCTTTTCTTCTCCATCTCTCTCTCTCTCTTCCTAATGGGATGAGATATAGAAGCGGAATTATGGCTCCCTAAAAGATTTTAATGAGTCTAAAAAGAGAGAGAGAGAGAGAGCGAAAAAAAACGAAGTCGGAAATTCGCTTCGCCCGTTAGTAATACAGTTGGCGCAAAAATCGAGAGGGAGGAAAAAAAAAACAAAAGGAGTGCGGGAATTGGAGCGACGCGTTCAAGAAGACGTTGTGACGGGGATGAGATTGAAGAAGAATCGGGCACAAAGGGATCGGATTGTTGGTTTTTAAATTGTGCCATGAGAGAGAAAAGGAAGCGTGGTAATAAGGAGAACGTCTATATTGTGGTCGAAATGGAGACTTATCGGTTCCCTTTATTCGATTCTAACCGGAGAGCGAGGAAAAAATGAGAGTAGCCACACGTCTTGAGAGAGATGAGTGGGAGGGGAGCGAGCGGAGGTGGTTGTGGAAGGAGTTCTGGGATTAGAAGAGAAGGGATTAAATGATAGTAAATGGGGGAGAGTATGTGTTAGAACAAGTGCTCCCCGACCTTTTTTTGCTCCCCGGCATACCTTCATGCATGCTTAAAAATTTCGCGGCACAGCTAACCATCCCTAATTAATTTCACCAAGTAAATACATATTATAAAAGGAAAAAACTACCGCGAAACAAGAAAAAGTCGCAATTACATTAAATTGTTATTATTGGTAATTTTATTGTAAATTAAGTACATAAATAATTCAACGTGTGAAAATGTTATGCTCTTTTTGGCACAAAGACGCTTTACATTTAGCTCATTAATTGAAAGAGCTAAAAGAACTTCTTCATGTAGGTTTTTTAAACATTTTCCTTTCACACGGTTCTGAACACGTCTCCAGGCATTAAATATGATGAAATTTATATATATATATATATATATAAAAGAAAAGGAAAGACTAAATTACTTCAACTCGCAAACTTCGGGTCTTTCGATGTGAAATATGGCAGAAGCAATAACACGAGTTTTGATTGCCTGTTCGTATATAATGTTCTTATATATTATATTAAAGAACGCCTTCCAAGCTCTCTGTATTCCATTGATGGAATACGGTTTTCCTTATTGAAAATTACAGAGATGCCAAATTATTTGCCTGTTGAGGAGGTATATTACTGCACTGCTCTAACAGCTTCGCTTCCATTATCTCAAGATAGGAGCATCCATGCTCTCATTGCAGAATTTCAGGTCAAAGAAATGTATCCTACTTCAAAAACATAAGTCGAGAGAAATCTTTACAATAACATTTTTAAATTAATGGGAAGAAAGTGTAAGTGAAGAATTTCAAGCATCGAAAGTGTGTGGGAAGTATTTTAAGTTCTTAAGAAAGAGTGAAGACGATAATGATGGATTTAAAGCGTGAAGAAATACACGAAGCTACTGCTGTGAATAAAAAACTTATGTTAATCAATCAAGCACACAATCTAATAAAAAACTATAAAATATATAATTACACAAAAAGAATATATAAAAATTTAATGCATAAACTATATTGTGCATAAAGTATCGTAAATATAATTAATAAAATATTAGTACATAAAATATATAAAATGTTAAATATTTAAATACACAAAATATGAAAATTCGAATAATATGTAACATCTAAATGAAGATTTTATACAGTATAATAAAATAAACCAGTATGTAAATAATGCAATACGATAAATATTTAAATGCATAAAACATTAAAATTTAGTGATATTTGAAATATAAAATTCATCTACAGGTCCATATGTATTTTAAAATCAGTGTATTTCGACAGATGAAAACCTAGTATAAATGTAAAGAATGTTACTGGATAAAATCAAATATTTTAATGCAATAAGATAAATACTGAAGTGCATAAAACATTAAAATTTGTAAATATTTCAAATATAAAATTCCTCTACAGGTCCATATTTTAAAATCAGTGCATTTTTACAAATGAAAACCTAGTATAAAAGCAAAGAATGTTACTGGATAAAACCAAATATTTAAAATTGGTAGCACATTCTTTGAATTTGTTTGAAAAATGGATACATTTCATTTCCGCAGTTTGCATGCCTAAATTTATCTGAAAACTCCATAAGATAAAATTTTAGTGCCTTAGCATTTACACAGAAATCTTAAAACCTATTGTTTTAGGCATGAGTGGATATTTCTTCGAGACTTAATTTCATGCACTATATCGACCCAGAAGATAATCTAAGCGATCCCATTTTGCAATTTTTTATGCCATGAAAAAATTCTGAGATTGGAAAAATGCGAGGCAGAATCGCTAGATAAGCACCGTAGATATTATTCAAAACGTACAATATATATATTCGGGAAAGAAAAAAATAATAGTACTAGAAGGATCGATAACTCCTTATAGATCTTTTTAAAATGGCGGATTAATTCACGAAACTCAAAGAAAAGGCTTATTTTCGTTGATTGGCAAATATTGTGCCGTAAAATAAATCGCCGCAATGGGTGTACAGTACAAGATTGAAAAAAAGCTCTGAAATGCTTTAAATTAAGCGTTAATGAGGATGATATTACATTCACTTCATACACGGAAAGGTTTTATGAGTGTTGCTGTCATCCCGCAGCCAAAGTTTAATCTCAATTATTTTCTAAAGAGCGATTCTTGCATCGATGTTTGACCTATGATATGGATTTGGAAAGCTCTAAAAATTGCGACCTTCTAATCTCCATTGATCCATGATCAATAATTCTCCTGTTCTTACAAAAGAGAGAAAAATTCCTTGGTCGGTACCTGTTGCAATATATCGGAGATGATTGGGTAAGAATTTTTTTGCGAAAAAGCGAAGAAATCCACCGAAATTGTCACCGGAAGGTGTTGTATCCAAGTGTAGTATAAGAAGTAGGTTATGTTCACAGAGTAGATGGAAGAAAGAAGTTTTCGGACCAATGTTGCCGACCTTCATTTCGTTAAAGGTATGAGAAAACGTGTTTATTCACGGATCACTGGAACAAACACGGGTGTTCCAAATATTAGAACGGATATTTATCATAAAAAATCTTCCGAGGTACGTACAACGAAATGATATCAGAAAAACAACTGGTTAAGAAAAGCCGCCTCTCTCTCTCCGATGAATCAATTTTTTTTGGATAAACGTACAAGATTTACTTAGAAATAAAACTGTAATTGATGAGTATCGATCCGATACTAATTCCTTAAACTTATGAATCCAAAATAGAAATGTGTCGGGGTCTGCGTACTTTAAGTTATGGGATATATTTGCCTAGAATGTTTTAACCTGCTAATCCCTCTATTGCCCATAACGTCTCAGAACAACCGAAACTTTCCCTGCGGTCAATTAAATGGAGTACAATTTTTAAGGTGATTGAATTAGCTGTGTTAAAAACATATTATATTTCGCGAATTTAAATTTAACAGAGTAAAAAATGCGATTTTACTACCCGATGCAAAGGAGATATAAATTTTAGCGGTAGAGGGTTAATAATAAATTCATAAGCTCGGTGAGATCGACGAATAAAAGTTCTTTCCTGCTGTATCTCTATGAATGAACGGCATATATTTATTCAGGATCTTTTCAAAAATTCGATTTCAGTCATTGTAAGTTGCTCAGTATTTAATAGGTGTTCAAACACGAGTTTTACATACATTATAACATGGTAAAGCTCCGACTTATAGACCCTCGACACACCGCCATCCTCGCTTAGCGCCAACTAAGTTTGTGAACAAATATTTTTTTATGCCATCTACGTGACACGGGTGCTTATTTCTATTCATCGCCACCACTTATTTAGCGTCAACACATACACACGTAGTACAAACAGCGGCTATAAATCGGTGGTTGGCGGTACATAATAAACATCTAACATTAAGATAATTTAAGAGATTTTTCATCTATTTATCCATCTTTTTACCCTCTTTTGGATTGGAAAACGTTTTCCAGGGTTCACGAAGGAAATGTGAAAATAAAAACTTTCAAATTTGGTACGCCATACTTGAAAAAGCTGATTTTCAAAGTGTCTGGCAATTTGAATGAATTACGAAATAATCACTATTAGTTGCATCTAGTTTTATGATAAACAGTGAACAAATATAACGAAAATTGACTTGAAATAGTTGTCGGGACCACTTTCCCTGTAGTTTTTTTTCTGAGGCAAATAAAGCTTGCTCATGCCTAATCCAGGAAATAGGTGTGCTTTTTATTAAATGAAAACGGACCTTTAGTATTGGCACACTAATTTGATCGACTATAATTATTTACTAAAATTTTCGTAAATTTCATTTGAAAATAAAACTGCTGAAGATAGCGATTAAGTTAACTTACGTCTTTGTATAAATACAATCAAATTCAGTTACAAATATTACGTCCTTAGACCTTAAAAGATTCACAACCTCCTTTCCCATTTTTTAGTTATGTACAACAAAACCCCTGTTTTATTGAAATTTATAATTTATTTTAATTATAATATTTCTAAATAAACATCACATTAATAGTTTTAGTCACATTTTTAACTATATTCAAATAGTAAGTATAAAGTGTTACATAAAATAAAAAAATCGTTTGCGCCCTTAGACAGTGCCTACCCCTGCCTTAAGACACTAATGATGGAATTACTTAAAAGTTACTTGACATTTTTGGATTACGGTAACAGTTAATCTCTTCCTCTTAATCTCTCATAGTAAAAAATTCTTCAAGTCGTAACTTCCGTTCTAGCTTTTAAATGTAGGACTATTTTCTTTATAACATTCACAATAATAACACTTGAAAAAAAACATCGAACAGCAAATATAAATATTAGCATACAACATTGATGTAATCGTTTCGAGATCAAAATAATGGCGCATTTATGTCAACGGAGTGGCGTTTAGGGAGGAAGAGGCGCTCAAGCCCCCGATAAGTAGGGCACTCCGCGATCAATGACTCTTCCTAGTGTCGATATGACTGAGGAGAATTTTTCTCGCGTTCCAAAGTCTGGTTTCCTGAGACTCATTGACCAGTTTTGCTCACCCTCTCCGCCACGAATAAACCGGTCGTTAAACTCCGCTTTATTGCTCGAGGTCGTCATAGAGAACTGCACGGAGTCGAGAAGACCACCCATAAAAGCATTAGTTTCCCGTACAACAAGTTCTGCGGTGGTTATTATTAGTTTTCCGGAAAAAAAGTTCACAAGTCAAGTTATATGGTAGGAGTTTAATCGTTGCTTCTTTGTTTAGGTCATGAGGAAATCTGGAAAGTTTGTCGCTGAATATAAGGAGTTTTTTTCTAATGTCTTCTTTTAAGTGCTTGGACTTTTATGATTGGAGAAAATCTGAAAAAGATATCGCAATTGATTTATGTCGGGTATAAGTGAACAGAACGAGGAAAGATCACTATAAGGAAAAAAGAGAATAGGAAATAACAGAACAGAGAAAATGGATGACGAGGGCGGAGGACCATTAAGAGTTTAGTAGAAAAACAAGAGCGACGAATATCGTTTAATATTGCTCTATGTATCAGTTACCATGTTGCGAAAAGTAAAATTACTCTCATCATTCGGATTGCGCGGTATCGGTACAGTACGGTTTCTTTTGGAGATACATGTATCTCGAATTGCACGATCATCAATTTCGTTCTACCATATCTTTGAAAGATATCCGGGAATTAAAAAAATAATTAAACTAATCGGATTTTATACGAAAATACACAAAATACAACATTTTTCAAAATACAGCACGAAGTCCAAATTCTGACAATTTCGAGAATTTTAAGTTGCCGGATTCTGGATTTTTCCGGATATTTGGTAATATATATTTCGCGAACCAAGTTTAACCATGACTAATCACGGACCTGTATACGGACAGACTGCCTATGATGATGATATTTGTGTGTGTGTGTATATATACATACGAGTATATATATATATATACTTGTATGTATATATATATATATATATATATATACTCGTATGTATGTGTTTGTGTGTGTGTGTATATGTATATATATATATATACACACACACAAACAAACACACACAGTAAGACCCCCAAATTTGCGGGGGTTACGTTCCCGAAAACACCGCGAATTTGGAATCCACGAAAATAGAAGCAAAGGCCTTATGAGAAGATGGGGGTTAGGTTCGCGGCTCTCCATTATTTTGACAACAATAAATGATGAAAAGGTAGGCTAAAGTGGTTTTGAACCAATACAATGTGGAATTTAAATCTGCCGTAGCCGTACAGTTTATCGCACATAATATCGCAGTAGGTATGTATAACACGATGGACCAAATCCAAGTCGTGAGAGAGGTAATCAGTCGGACTAACGAGTACGAATTACCTTTATATATGTGTTTCATCGACTACGAGAAAGCAGTCGACTCTGTCCGAACTTCGTCGGTGTTACGTGCACTAAAGAAACAAGGAGTAGAAGAAACGTACATAACCTTGATCAAGAATATCTACGAAAATGCGACAACATCTGTCCAGCTGCATGAAGAAACGACGCTTTTAAGACAGAAAAAAGAGTGAGACAAGTAGATACTATGCCCCCTAAATTATTCACAGCAGCTCTAGAGAAAGTATTCAAAACACTAGACTGGGAAGAAAAAGGCATATAGGTATCTGAGTCACCTGCGCTTTGCAGATGGCATCATACTGTTCGCATGAAGCCCAGAAGAGCTCCGTAGAAGAACTAAGGCAAGCAAGCCGAGAAGCTGGACTTAAAATTAATCTTAGTAAAACAAAGGTTACGTACAACTCCTTCACAAATTCTGAGAAGATACATATCAACGGAGCAGAACTCGGAGAAGTAACCAGATATGTTTACTTGGGTCAACTCATCACTACTGATGGTTCGCTTCCTGGAGAAATCAACCGGAGAGTGAATATGGCATGGAGTGCTTTTGGCAGAATGCAAACGTCCTTAAATCAAATATTCCAGTCTTCCTAAAAAGGAGATTGTTTGACCAATGTTTTCTGCCTTTTCTGACATATGGATGTGAAACATGGACCATGAACACCAGAATGATACAGCGCCTGCAAACAACACAGAGGAGCATGGAGAGATGCATGTTAGGGATCACCCGAAGAGACCGCAAGAGGAACGACTGGGTAAGAAAGAAGACGGGAGTTTGTGACGTGATTAGAAGAGTGAAGGCGCTAAAATGGCAGTGGGCGGGCCAAATTGCTAGAAGAAAGACCAGCGTTGGACGTCCAGTGTCATCGAATGGATCCCAAGAAACATCGAGAGACAGAAAAGAAGACCGAAAGACAGGTGGGACAGAGAGCTTGTTAAGTTCTTGGGGCAAACATGGAGGAGGGAGGCAGTTGACAGGGAAAACTGGAAAAGTCTGGGGGAGACCTTCATCCGTCAGTGGATTGAAAAAGGCTGTTGATGATGATGATATAAACACAAATATTAAATGTCTATATACGAAAAATGTAACTACACGCACCTTATTACGCTATGCACGCCCGAACGCAACCGAATCTCAAAGAATACTGAGTCGCGTTGCTAGTAAATAGAAAGGTTATTCCCCGCAGCTCTAAATCAGGAGTGGGCAACCTTTTGGAGAACCTACGGTAGGTTGCTCATCCATGGTCCAAAGCAGGGGTTCTCAACCTTTATGTGGGCAATGGCGGATTCGACTTTAAAGCGAAAGCGTCTTGCACCAGTATTCTTATTCTGGCGAAAAAAACCGCGAGTTAAATCTTAAAATACATCGTATGTAAATTCTATTAGACAGAGTCATGAAGTCTTATCACATAGGTACTTACCAGCATTCTGTGGATGCTCAACACTACTAGTAACAAGAGCTCAAAGTGTAAAGGAGGGACACCAGAGCAAACCTCGGCGTGCGCCATGGCGAACCTCGGAGGACGCCATGGCGCCCGCGTGTACCGCGATGGGAACTCCTGGTCTAAAGCGTTTACAGGTGTTTGTGAACTTCTTTATTCTTTATAGTAAGACGAAAATTTCAATATAGGCATCACTTCGAAATTACTTGAGAGTAATTAGATCCACTTTTTTCGGTTTGGATTGTTTATCCCTTATGTGTACATTTTTCTCCCTACACACACAAAGTTGCTCAGTTCTTCAGAGCTTAGAGGTTAGCCACAAAATAGATCCAGTACCGCATTCAAGTGAATTTGTTTGGAAATCGGAATTGGAATTTTTAAATGGAAAATTTTGTAAAAATGTCCGGGTTTCAGATCATTCCGGATTTTTGACAGCAGGATTTGGGACTTAGTACTGTAATTGACTAAACTGTCGCATTAACATGACGCTCAAATGTTATCTCCCGTAATTCCACGGGTAATGCCACCCCACTTAACACGGTTTCCCTTCACGCGATACTTTTACAGGAACGCATGTACAAAATGATGGGTATATCCGGATCGAGACTACCATATAAATTACTCGTTCCGAAAGTAGGTGGCGAAAACATTTTAGCTAGTTTTAATTTATTCACAAATTCGCCGCAATACAGGTGGTCACTATGGACAGGTTTCACCATGTTTATTTTCACGACGGCTGACGTAACTGTCCAATGGGAAGTTAGATAAGAGGAAGAGAGAGAGAGGTTTGTGGGATATACGTATATACATTTATATATACATACGTGATGAAAAGTAGAGCGAAGAAGAAGGGCGTTTGGAAGAGAGAAAGGAATCCGAGATTGTTGCGTGACGCAGCTCAGTTCTCGAGAACTGAAAGCAGCTTCCTTCGTGTCTCGGGAATCGTTTAGAAAGGCGCATACGTGAAATATAAAAGACGAAAAGAGGCATCGAAACTTTCCGATAAAAAAATTATTACAAAAGAGGAGAGAGAAAGAGAGAGAGAGGGAGAGAGAGGGAGGGAGAGTGAGAGAGAGAGAGAGAGAGAGAGAGAGAGAGAGAGAGAGAGAGAGAGAGAGAGAGAGAGAGAGAGAGAGAGAGAGAGAGAGAGAGAGAGAGAGAGAGAGAGAGAGAGAGAGAGAGAGAGATCTCAAAGAGTTACACTCTCTATGTTCGGAGGGAACATTACGATTTATCAACGCGGCCATTTTAATCAGAAATTAGGGCAACAATTATTACAAGGACGACAAAATCATCGATGAGAAAATACGCGTCAAAAGACGACGGAGGGAAAACTTATTAAGTTGGAGAAAAATTAAGGCGTGACAAGCTTTTAATTTGAGGGGATAAAAGTTTTTTTTTTTAAATTGCAGATATCTGAGTTAAGAAGGCAGGAATTCGGTGAGCTGTGAAAAGGAAATAAAGAGAGGGTTTGATTTTTTGACAAGTCCAAGAAGTTGGGAAAACTCATTCGAGAGTGGAAGAGAACAGAGGAAAGGATGCAAGAAATCTCTTTTCGCGTACAGACGGGGACGGTGTCCTTACGCACCGCTGGCGAATTGGTGCTAAGAGAGAGAAAGGGTGGAAATCTTCTCAACTCGGAACGCTAAACAAATGTACCACTTTAGACTGGGATGCAAGAAATTCTTTTATTTCGAATCTCTCAAACAATACGCGGAAACTGACGAAATTTGAAAGTATTTCTTTTGAAGAAAATTGTGGAGGAAGAGAGTTAGCGACGGAAAGATCCAACCGAGAGATGTAGAATGTTGTCTATTACAACGTTCATTCGTTATGAGCTTGAATACAATTGAGCGATAAAGTTTGGTAACTTCTTTAAACTTTCGCGAAGAAATGTTTTAGGTAATGATCAATTCATCCTCAACGAGCTGCGAGTTAAGTAAATGAACTCGTTGGGCTATGTTCAATTGCTAGGTTCGTGTGGTCCCTGGTGTATGAATTAAAGATGCCCTCCTCTGAAACAATAAATAAAGATAAGCTTTTAATAATCATCAGGAACCTCGTAGTTCAATCGAACTTTATTTTGATATTATCGGTACATCGGAATTATATTTTGTACGGGGTGTCTCAAAATGAATATACCAAAAAATTTGAATCATTTTTTCATTATTTTAGATAACACAAAGCAAAGGAAAATAATCCACGAAATGTCGAAAGTTAGATTTAAGCATATAGTCAAGCTCGCATCAATTTACTAATTGCCGAACTTCTTATTAAGTGTCATATTAATGAAGATGTCTTATCTTTCCCTACGGCGGCGTTGAACGATGTGATTGAATTACATTGATAAAATAGCTAATGATGAAACACGCGCAGAAGTTTATTAATTAACGCGAATAAAGATTTAAACCTTTCGGAGGTTATTTCTTTTGAATCGTGCTCTTATCTCAAAAAATAAAATAATTAATCGACTTTGTTTTTTGTATATTCATTAGGGACATTTTTATATGTTTATAGAAACAAAAATTGATACTGATCGCGTTATGTGGCCTGTGGGCCATCACGCAACGCGTAGACGTAGATACGCCACTGGCTTTCTCTTAAAGTATTTCTATAATTCCCTAAATGAGGCAAAGATGAAACTTCAACCTGCCGTACAAAAGAAACCGAAAAAGACTTCAAATGACGACGAATGGATAGAAACTTCAAGTTCTTCGTACTGCATCGAAAAATGAAAACCTTAGTAACGTGGAAACGGTTCGAATCGACCTAAAAAAAAAATAATAACGCCTCGATCGCACTTAAAACGCTCCGCTCCGGGGCGAAAGATCTCACGATCACCGGACCACGGAGGAAGGAAAGTCCATCGAGGCGGATCTGGTGAGGAGGAGGAAGAAGAGCTGTAGTGGGAGGAGGTGGAGGGGGTCAATGCATGCGAGAGAGAGAAAGAAGCGGGCACGCCGTGGAGAGGGAGCGAGGGAGGAGTGAAGGGTGGTCAGGGAGGCGGGACGGAGAGAGAGAGAGAGGTGGGAGGAGGAGAAAGGAGGGAGTTAGGAGGGATGTGGAGAGAGAGAGGGAGGGAGGGCATCAAGGCTGACACACTCGCGTAGTGGGTTAGGGCGGCCGGCTGTTGTTGGTCTCTCGTTACTTTCCGTCCGCGCTGGAACGGGGGCAGACGGAGGAAAACAGTTGAGCGGCGGATCGCGTGCGAAAAAGGGACCCTCTCTACCCCTCTCACGACGGACGATTCGTCGCCGGCATTCCGATCGAAAAGCTCGCGAGCTTATGAGCGTCCCTCTCGGCACGAAATCTTCACGCTTTGACCCAGCACGTCGCGTGTTAAGGAGACCCCCCTCCTCAGAGGCCATTCCGACGTCTGTTACCACAGCCTCCGGTTCGGAAAGTGTCTTCCGAGGAGTTCCTCCAGTTCCGTCACCACGGATGGACTATTTTTTCCCGGAGAAAATTTCACCTCTCCTCGACAGTGCCTCCGACGGACCGGTGACTAGTCGTGAATTCTTCCATGTTCCGCCAATGACAATCGGAGGAAACCAGGGTGAACCCCCATCGGAGACTAGGAGTTGACCCCCCCAAGCACGTGGCTAGCTCACCACCGACTCGTAGAAGGCGTGGTCCTCAAGAGGAGAGGAACCTCGGCGAGAGAGTCGATCACCAGTGACTTCAACGACCGAAACATTAGTCTACGTAGGGGGGGGCGAAGGAACGTGCGAGAAGCCCCGTACAGCATCCGCCGTTCCTTTTTTTCCCTCCGATCGTTCTAGAACTTGATCCGTTAGTCCGGGAGTGAAGGGGAAAAAAGTCCGCGGGTGGAAACTGAAGAGGTGAGAAGGATAAGGGAATCCGACGGCTTCGACGCCGCCGTACTAACGAACCTCTCGGACAACAACCCGGCAGCCATTCGCCGGAGGAAGGTGATGGATCGGATCTTCGGATTCGGCGGAGCGATGGCGGCAAGGAGGGTTTACGTCCCTAAGAGGTTGGTACGACACAGCCACCGGAAACGAGATGAGAAAACACGAGGAATCGATACATTTATATCTGAAAAAAACGCTCTTTCCCCCGCGACGAAACTCGTGATTGTTCTTTCGGGAAAGTGAGCGGGAAATTCGGATCTGGTTTACTGCTTCGTTAATTCTTCCTCTCTCGCCACTTCGACGTTCCTTCCGCGTTCTGTGAATGAACGGAGTGATTTAGTTACCCTGCAATCCGGCGATAACTGGAAACTTACTCCGAACCCGTCGACTCTCACCGTTCTACAGGCGCATACGCAAGTTCGAAAACATTATTTCGGTTGTAATTAGCGGTGATTTTTATCTCCGACTCTCATAACGGTAGAGCATGTTTAAGTCTTTCGATGCATTCCGGCGAAAATGACCTTTTCGTTAATATTGGATTTGCTCTGAATCCTTACTATGCAAATGATTTACGTGCTATCTCATTTGGTGAATGCAGCGCTTAAATTAATTTGTACACAATAAAGAGAGACATGAATGAAAATGGCATTAAGAAATGATTACTATTTTGGAAATTTAACTGAGTGGAACACATAACAATATTATTTAAATGTTTAATTTTTATCGTCATCAGTTGCAATAAATTTAAAATATTGAGAGTATAATTTCGTAGGATGATATTTTCTCCGTTTTGAAAATTTTCTATGGAGATAGTGACCATGCCTTGAAAGGCTAAAAAAAATCACAGTAAACCAAAATAAAAAGTTACGTTTCCTTTTGTTTAGAAAATTATATATTGCAATCTATAATAGAAAACTTTCTTTATTAGTCATTCTTGTCTAATAATGTTGCTCTAAAACACGCGTAAAGCATACCCAACCATATCTGAACGATATATCAAAGGCTCATTAAACGTTTAAATTTTTTCTCTTATGGCTCAGATTTAGTATTTCCTGGGAGTAAATTATGATGAAAATGTTTCTTTTTATGTACAACATCTCCATTAGGTAAATATCAAAATATATAATCGATATATTTTTTTCAATTTAGATATAGGCCGCATAATAGATCGTTTCCTCCATTTCAATCGAAATTGTCCCATAAATTTCCACAGCATTTATATAATTACCAAGAAGAAATTGTGCCAATGATCTTAAGCTTCGTCTCGCATTCATAAATTGTAATGAAAAACGATTTACGGGCGAACGAATGAATGGAAAAAAACGCAAAGATTAGGAACAAGGGTACGTTATACGACACGCAGATTATTCCGTGTTCTCGTATTTTTCTCGAAAAATGTCAACACTTTCGTTTCACTTTTGCGCGCCTCTTTCATCAGCCGAATAAAAGCTTCTATGGGGCGCGGCGGATCGACCGAAAGAAGAAACGAGCCACTTATTTGCAGAGAAAGCGACGCTTATCTAAAAGTGTGACGACGAAAGAAGACACCGCGTGGGGTTGAATAACTGTAGTCTCACGCCTTTAAGGACCACACGCGACGCGCGACAAGGCGGCTATCTATTGTTTACGGAGACATCTTTGTTTTTTATTCCACGCTCGAGGCTCACGCCCTGTCTTTATCACACAGAAACCGCGAAACAACTTTGGGCTTCAAAAGAGAGAGAATGACAATGTTTGGAAAGAGGACGGTGCTCCGAAAATACCACACCTAACGAGATATAAGGCACCAAACTCCGAAAAGGAATTAAGGCTTTTGTTTGTGTGGTCGCCGCGTAAGGTTTCACTCTCTCATAAGTCTACACAAAACGACGGACGATGATCTATCTGTTGACAATGTACGAGAGGTCACGTGACCGCACGGACAAGAAATTTATCGGTAGTAGTTAAACTCTGCCTGTTCAAATTGATCAGATCAGACGTATCTACGAGATCCCAAACAAGGATGATCTTTATCTAAAAATTATCAGATAACACACTTGGTCGTAATTCTAATTCGTAAAATACACTAGTTCCAACTTCAATTATGACTTAACGTCATTTCATCGATAGTCCATTGCTATGAAACTTTTCGGATTTCTTGACAATAATAAACCACTACATAGAGTTTCCTATGCGATGTCTTACTGTCATAGTTAGAGAAATATATTTTTGGGATCCTGTGAGGTTTGTCAGCAATGGCTTATTCCAAATCATCTGCCGAAAATTTCAAGGAAGCCAAGAGAATATGGGAAAAGGAAAATTAAAGGCTTTTTACAAAGCGGACTGTTGTATTTACTTGCGATCGAGTCCAGTGGAGTGAAGGGAGTTTCGGTGCATTTCGAAGGTAAAGGTCGAGGTTCTTCTTCAGAATCTGTGGAGATATTACCTAACTCTACTCGTAAAGAGTTGAAAATATATTCGTAGGAATCTCACATAATAATTGAATAACATTCAATAGAAAATTATCTATCTCGCCTAAGGGCTAAAATCACCAATAGTTGATTCAAATAAGTTTCTCCTAGTAACATCAAATATCGTATGCATCACCACTGAAGACGGCTGCTTCGTAGCGGAAATGAGCATCTGCTTTTCTTAACCCTTTTTATAGCTACTGGAGAGAGTAAATGTATCAAGTGTGTGACACGGTACATGAGAGATAAATAATGCCCTTGAATGTCATTCATAAACACATCAATCTAAAATAGGACCAATACTTGTTTCTTAGTACGTCCCCTTTCAAGCACGAGTTTTCGCGTCGATTAATATCTTATGTAAAACTAATTATTAAAGTTAACAACCACAGGTACATTGAACAGCCGAAAAAATAATGCGAGACTTTAAAATACAGTAGAACTTCTATAAGACGAACATCTATAATTCGAATTTTCCATAATTCGAAGTGAATTCCTTTCGCAGGTCAAAATCTTTTCCGTGTTATTTTTCTTCTGCAACTCGAATTTTCTGAGTCGAATATTTTTTGTTTCCCTTGAGGTTCGACTTATAGAAGTTCAGCTGTACCAATTTTCCGTCCTCGACGATGAGGCAACGGTACTACGCGTATTAAAAACACGCCTTCGGTGAATCACGGCCGAGACTGGATTTTCGTTGGCCGAACGCACGTACGCTGTACTTAATTGATTTATGATCTCGTGTAATGAGTGGGGCAAGTTCGTGTCATTTTTGCAATGCCCTCACGACTCGCGTGACGTCGGCCAATTGAACGGAATAGCCACCGTTGCCAACTCATCGTCGGAAATTTTGAGTCACGGGAGTGGGAAAAGGGGTTGGGATCATAACGAACTCGCTTCGTGACCCCATCGCTGCTTCGCGGTACGTCTTAAGAGCGTCGCCTTGGTGTATCCGAAACGGAGTCCCGAACGAATTCCGCGTGGGAGGAAGGAAGATAGAGAGGGAGAGAGAGAGGGGAAGGAGAGATATAGAGAGGGGATGGAGAGGGGGGAGGGAGAGAGGGATGGAGAGAAAGGAAGGAGGAGATAGAGGGAGAGAGAGATTGAGGGAGGAAGAGAGAGGGAGAGAGAGAGAGAGGGGAAGGAGAGATATAGAGAGGGGATGGAGAGGGGGGAGGGAGAGAGGGATGGAGAGAAAGGAAGGAGGAGATAGAGGGAGAGAGAGATTGAGGGAGGAAGAGAGAGGGATAGAGAGGAGAGGGAGAGAGAGGAGAGGGAGAGAGAGGAGAGGGAGAGAGAGGAGAGGGATAGAGAGGGAAGAGAGGAATAGAAAGAGAGAGGGAGAGAGGGGGGGGGGGAGGGAGAGATATAGAGAGGGGATGGAGAGGGAGAAGGGAGATAGGGATGGAGAGAAAGGAAGAGGAGATATAGGGAGGGAGAGAGGAAAATAGAGACAGAAAGACGACTTTATTGGGGGCGAAATTGAGACTATAATATATATAGAGAGAGAAAGAGAGAGGGAGGGAGAGAGAGAGGGAGATAGAGAGGGATAGAAAGAGAGAGGGGAGAGGGATAGCGAGGAGAGGGGGAGAGAGAGAGAGAGAGAGGGAGAGAGAGGAGAGGGAGAGAGAGGGAGAGAGAAGAGAGAGGGATAGAAAGAGAGAGGGAGGGAGAGAGAGAGGAAGGCGTGAGGAGAGAGGAATGGAAGGGAGAAGGAGGCGCAAGCATGGCATGTCTCGCTGAACCGCAAACGGAGTGGGTGTAAACTCCAACGCAAAAGAGAAGATGGGATGAATGGAGTGAGGAAAGTTTGGCCTGCAAACAGACGGGAAGAGAGAGAGTCTAGGGAAGGAAAATAATGCGAGGATTATTCTTCAGAGAGGCGAGTAATGCAGGCCTTGGCGTCGAAATTTTTTAAAAGAAAGCGTTTTTTAAAAAATATTTCTCCCACGATTATTACAAGACTCGAAATTATTGTAGCAGGTATTGACGGACCGAAACTTAAAAAAATTAAGCGAAGTTTGTTATTAAATGTACGCTTTAAAAATGACAGAAACGCACATACATTCATGCAATAAAATTTAAAAATACACCCACGATCATACGTTACGTGTATATAAATGTTTATGTGTGTGTTTGTTTGTTTATCGGTTTAGACGGAGATTCAGGATAGGAACATATTTAACTTAGAGAGGAGGAATCTTGTCTTATTTAACATTTTATCTAAAGAGTCTACGTCAAGGAAAAGCAAACGGTATATTAAGAAATATGTGATAAAGTTAATACATAATCACCCTTTAAATACTTTAATAAATTGTTGTCAGTAAATGTTTTTGGTCGAGTTTGTCATTTTTTTTGTCGTCAGTCGAGCTTGTGAGCAAATGTAGCATTTTTGAAAACTGAATGACGAAATCGAGATTATTACTTTAAAAATATTTTTCTGGAACTTCCATGACCTCGACAAAGCATCAAAGAATTCAACCTTTAGATAAGCAATCGCAGCGAACAGTAAACCGAAACGGAATAAAAATTTCAAAGTTTCAAGTTGAGCCGCATTGTCAAGAAGAGGGTAATATAATTAAATAAATGCCATCGAAGAAAACATTTACGCCTTATGACAAAATCTAACACGTACTTGCACACGATACAGCGATTCGTGGAAATCAGAATTTTATACCTTAAATTTAGTCTAATATCCGAATAAAGTTTCCCAATCAGTAGAATGAAGTGAAACAAAAAATACTTTTGCCGGAGGGTTAAAAATCCGTTACGAAGGAAACGTTCGACCGTTAAAATTTCCGAAACGATATTCGTTTCGCGTCGGATTCTTCTCCTCTCTTTTTTTCTCACCCGGAGAAAACGGCAGATGTAGTTTTTGTCCGTTTCACGGAATCATCTACGCATCCTTGCCTCTCTCCCTCGGTTCGACGATCGAAGTGTAAAAAATGAGGAACCGATTAAAAAAAAAACGGAACATATCACTTTTCGACAAAAAAAAAAGGAAGAAGAGCGAGAAGGCGACATACATCCCATAGCCAAAGCCTAAGGGCCTCGCTGACATACGCGTTTCCTCAACCGTGAAAAACAAAAGGAAGGGAATGGTGCGAAGTGGTTTCGAGACGGTGGTGCAAGGAGCAGGTCATCGGAACGCTCTTGAGAATGCGCTCACTCTGAGAGAGGTGGGAGGTGTGGGAAACGAGAGTAATAGGAGGGAAGGGGGAAGGTAGAGAAAGAATGAAATGTGGCAAGGTTGAGGCTAAATAGCTTTCCACTATTCCGCATAACCTTTTTACAAATCATCAAAACTCGCAGTATGAATTTACTACATTAAAATTGAATAAAACAGTTACAAGAAATGATGGTATTTGCAATAGGGATAACAATATATTTAGATCATTTAGATTGAATATACATAATTTAATAAAATCAAAAGTCCGTTACCGGATTAAATTTTCAGTGCGAATAATTATTGCTGAATTAAAAAGAGAAAAATTTGAGGCACAGCTATATTCAAAATTATATTATAAAATTTAATATATCAATTAAATCATTACGATTGTAATAAAATATATTAGTGAAATAGAGTGCGTTTTTAATAACGGAAAATAAACATTTTCTTACACAGCATATAAAAATGTCGAAAATTTGCATTAATTTTTTAAAACATACCGCAAGGATTAAAGAAGGCGACTACGTTTAGATCGTAGATTGTAAGGTAAAATCTTATATAAAACACATATTAAGCATGACGTAAAGAATGATGTAAAACAGTGCTCCGCAACCGGTGTGCCGCGGCACACTGCTGCACCGCGGCAAAGTACTCGGTGTGCCGCGGTAAGTTTTGAAAC